>JABTTQ020000621.1:0-399335 GCA_016081115.2 Rehmannia glutinosa | reverse complement strand
GAAAGCACATTGTTGATCTCTTTAATAAAGCTCACACCACTAGCAACCAATTCCATTCTCACTCTACAATTTGGGACTCCATTATCTAATCGGTTAAGTATCGAACAATTGTTGGTAACCTCGAATATATCTCTCACTCGACCCGGACATTGCCTACGCAGCGTGAATAAACTCTCAATTTATGCCATCAACCGAACAAAGTGACCACCGGCATGCGGCCAAACATCTACCGTGGTATCTCTATGTTACCTTAGATCACGACATCACACTTTATTTGTCATCACACTAAAGACTTCATATATGCGCTTTTGAATGTTGATTGAGCGGGTAACAAAGATGATCTCGCCAACTAGTGCATGCGAGTCTATTGGGTCACAATCTTATTTCTTGGAGCTCTAAGAAACAACATCTTGGCTCACTCTTTCCACCGACGTTGAGACATATCGTTCGGTTGTCACTACTATTTTGAAAATTCGATGGATTTGCTCTTCCTAAATGTAATCGGGTGTCACTTACCCAACAACCGATTATTTATTGTGAAAATGTTGGTGCAACAAATCTTTATTCCAATCCGATCTTTCACTCACACATGAAACAGTTGCTTTTAGACTCTCATTTTTCAAGAACAAGTTCAAATGGCTTGCGACGAGTGTCACACATATATGCAAATGATCAACTCGCCGACGCTCTTGCTCGTCTCGCCGATTGACTCTGTGGCCAAGATCGACTTTCTTCTCGAGACCGTCTATCTTGCGGGTATGCATGATAAAGAGACAATCAAATGGCAAAAACTTGTATAGACCATCTCACGGATCCTATTCCATAAGACGGATTCCCAACCCGCCCGACCCCCTGGAAGTGGCGCGCCGTCCGCCCAGACGCCAGATGGGCCAGGATGGTCTGGATCTCGCTTAATAAAAAATTAACAAATTTGCACCAACTAGAATTGAACCCGAGTCTATACCAAGGCAAGGTGCAATTCTTACCGCTAGACCACTTGTGCTTGGTTGTGTGTTTAGATAACCATGAGTATAACCATGAATATAAAGCTTCATTATCATCCTTCATTTTAAAATTTTAAATTCTCTGAATAGGAAATGATACTTTATCCGAAAATAGTGATACTTTTGAGTAATAAATATGATACTTTTAAGGTGAACATTGATACTTTAATTTTACATATTCAAAAAATAAGATTTTTTGATATACTTATTCTAGTCTCATAGCTAATATTTTTACATTGAAAAACTCGATACTTGTGCCGAAATAGTGATACATTTGATATTAAATATGATACTTTTACGATGGACAATGACATTTTAAAATTTTAAATTCTCTCAATAAAAAGTAATACTTTATCCGAAAAATAGTGATACTTTTGAGTAAGAAATATGATACTTTTAAGGTGAACATTATTCAAAAATAAATATTTTTGATGTAGTCATTCTAGTCTCATAGCTAATGTTTTTACCAATAAAAAAACTAATACTTGTGCTGAAATAATAATACTTTTAATGTAAAATATGATACATTTGTGATACTTCAATCTAATGATTTTCTAATATGCAACTCAGATTAAACAAATATGAAACTTTATCTCAAAAATGGATAATTTTACTCATAAAAGTGGTACTTTAAACTCTCTCATATTTATTTTTCTTTTTCACCTGATCAATTCATACTTCGTGATTCATTTACAAAACATGATACTTTATCTCAAAAAATGGATACTTTTAGTCATAAAAAGTGTTACTTTTTAATTGCCTTATTTATTTTTCCTTCATGATTTAAAGTATAATGTTTTTTAATATAGTCACAAATTAGAAATGAAGGAAAGAAGAAAAAATAAAAATAAATATGATATAGGTAAAGTAACACTTTTATAAGTAAAAGTATTCGTTTGTTGAGATAAAGTATCAAATTTCTTAAAACATTTACAAACTAGGAATAAAAAAGAGGAAAAATAAAAATAAATATGAAGTAGTTAAAGTAACACTTTTATAAGTACCCATTTATTGAGATAATGTATAATGTTTTTTAATAGACTTGAGTTCGATTCTTAGCCTTTTACATTTATAGGCATTTTTAATTTTTTTTAATTACCAGGCGTATTTATGAATGAGTTTATATAAATTATTATACTAAAATTGAACAATAACTACTAGTGGTGTAGTGGAAACACCACTTTAAGTCTATTAAGGTCGCGGTTCAATTCCACTATGGAACGCTTTTTTTTAAATAAGAGGTGTGGGCTGGTGGGTGGGGAGGCGCGCGTTGGGCTGGGCTGGAGCGCGGGGCCCGCGTTGGGCTGAGGGATCTGTCTTACGGAATAGTCTCTACAGGAGACCTAACTCCAATCAAATAGAGAAAGTCGAGAGTAAATCAATGGATATTATACAATCAAATTGATCAAGGAGCGAATCAAGGGACATTAACGTTACAATATATATTCTTTTATTATTTCATTTATTTGTATTATTAGGCAGTTACACAATTTATTTTGTTGTAATTAGTTTCCTTTTTTGTGCTCATTTCATCATTGGCGGAAGCAGAATTTACATTGGGGGCGGAACTATAGTTTAGAAGAATACAACACATTTATGAATGATTTTAGGGGATCGAATACTAAATTTTCCTTATAAATAATTTTAATATTTAAATTTATACATAGTAGAAAAGATATTTTGAAAATTTTGGGGCGTGACCCCTTGCCCTGTGTCTCTCGCCCCTTTTGCATGTAATCAATATATATATTACCTATACCAATTGTAAGATAGGCCACGGTTCTTCAATCTCTTTTTTTCTATCATTTGCATATAATTACGGATTTTCATATTTTGTCTATTAATTATGGAAAATAAAGTAAATTAAATAATATTTCATAAAGCAATACCTAATCAAAGGACATTAATCTTGAATTTTCAATTAGACGCAATTAACAATGGATCTGATCACAAGAAATCTGGTGTCCACCAAGGAGGCCTCATGTATGACCAAGAGGTATCGAATTCGAGTCTTAAAATGTGTGTTTGTTTATTTTAGTAGTTTTTATTTATTTTTGATATATTTCTAATGATTGACAAAATTGTTTTTATTTTTGAGTTTGACCTTTTCCCCCTTTTATCTTGTATTGACATGTATTTAATCATGACATTCATCTCAATCCAAATTGAAGTTCCATATATCATGTAAAAGTGTTGGGTTCAAATCAGATCGAATATGTGAGAATTAATCAATATAATTATTTTAAAAAAATGTAGTATGATTTACTAAAATAATACTGATTTTACTTGTCTTTAGATATGAAAAAATTTATGGTGACGAACGATGTAATAGAGTGATACGAGAAACATAACAATATCTATAACTCCATTTTATTCGATCATAACGACATACAACATTTTGGCTAACAACATCATAAGTCATCACATGATATGTGATATGTCTATTATGGCTAACATTTATAAGTACATTCACAAGTATCACTGGATACACATGAACCTGATAAAACAGGTCCGAGATATCTTAATAGTTGGCAGTACTTTGTGCATTTTGGTGAAGAACAAACTTCATTGTTCAAGGTAAGTTGTTGTTTGCAAACTTTTGCCTCACTTCCATTCTCGGCTGCAAAAATATTCACAAAATTTAATTAGTACATTTATTTCCATAATTTGTTGGTGATTATCGTGTAAGATAATTTATAAGAAGCATTATTTTATGTATTAAAATTTAGGGATAATTATAAAAAGAAAAGAAAAAAAAAACTTGAGATTCTGGCTAATTACAAAAGAAAATCTAGAGGTTTTTAAAAATTACAAAAAACCTCTTGAGGTTTGATTACATCTCAGGTTCCCCCCTTTATAAATAAAAACAAAAATAAAAATATTTCAAAATACCCTTGATATTTATAAAAATATTATAGTTACCCCTTATGACAGATTTAATTAAATCTCGGTTTTTTTTAATAATTTTCAAATATCTCTAGATTTCTTTTTGTAATTATCCCTAAATTTTAATCAAATTGACTAGTTATGAGTATAAAATAATAGTTGAAAAAGTAAAAGCTTTTGTTTAATTATATTTATAGTATGGTTCTTAAACAATTGTCCAAAGTTAATAAATAGTATATTATTATTTTATATGAAACTTTGAAAATTATATTTTGTGTGAAAGAAATAATAATAATAATAATTAATAATCATAGTAATAATAATAATAATAATAATAATAATAATAATAATAATAATAATAATAATAGAGAAAATGTTACTCAAGAAACCTAAGGTTTTAATGATTTATTTTTCTTATGTTTAATTCAGCTCCCATATATCTATCCATGTATTGTAGATAGAAGAATAGAAAATCAACTGAAATTTCAAAACAAATTCAGCAAAATACAACTCACTGAAATAATAAAAACAGAACTGAATTGCAATATCCACATGAACAAATAAGAAATAAATTAATTATTGCAAGAACGTAAATGAGAGAAATTAATCACCTATACAAAGTAGAACTACGAATAGGAAAACAACAAGTCGAAGTGAATTCTTCATGCTCATAACTTTTCCTGTAATTTTTTAGGGACTTTTAGTTTTAATAAACTAGGTAATGTTGATGGAATTTATAGGTGAAAAAAGAAATCCCTACATATTTTATCTTTCCATAATCTATTATAATATTCAATGTATATATATTACGGATTTCATATTTTGTCTATAATTGTGGAAAAAAAGTAATTAAATATAATTGCATAAAGCAATACTTATAATAAAATTCATTAATCTTGAATTTTCAAATACACATTAATGGAATCATATTATGAAGAATCTGATTTGATTGTTTTGACCAATTCTTCCTGATCACAAGAAATCTGTTTTTACCAAGGAGGCCTTATCCATTAATGGCTTTAATTTGAATTCGAGTAAGTGTTAACTTATTTTAGTAGTTTTATATTAGTTTTAACATATTACTATTACTAACAAATAACGTAATAATTTGTATTTCATGAGTTTGATTTTTTTTTAAAAACAAATTGATATTTATTTAATCTTTCCTCTAGAAAAATGTGAGAATTCCCTTAACAAAAAGGGGTCGGATCAGATAATCAAGATTCAAAAGAAATTTCAATAAATGTTAATATCATTTGTTTTCAAACAAATATGACCTCAAAGAATTGAGATTGAAAAAATTGTTGATTACATTTGTCTAAACACAAAAACTTTGTTTGACCACCTCATGGATCTAGATCCGTAAGACGGGGCCCAAATACCCGAAACCCGCTAGTAACTCTCCGTACCCGCTGATTTTCTCTCTCTTCTCTTTTATCCCTCTTCTCTTTTTCTCTTTGTTTTCAGATTCTTTCTTTTTTGACAAAAACTTGTGTGAGACGATCTCAGGGATCTAAATCCGTGAGATGGATCTAAGCCTAAATCTGGCATGCAATTTTAGAAATTAAGTCGTGGCAGTTTCGTGAATATGATGGAATAAGAATCAACTGTTATTGGCTTTTTTTTTTTTTTTTTTTTTTTTTTTTTTTGACAGAAACCAAAATTTGCAGTCACTCACATGTATATTATACAACAACCAATGGAAGAATACAAATCAAACTATAAAGAATTTAGAAAAACACCTATGCCCAAGCTATTCATTCCTACGTATCAGCCACTTAATACTTTGGAACTGATTAACCTCCGCCACTGTAGTAATAATCCTGTCACCTAATTAACCAAGTCCAACCTAATCTACAATGTAAAAACCATTTAAACTTTTATACCTAACCCTTGTGCCTCATCAGCATCGTGAAGACCACAATCTAGGTTAGGGGAAAAAAATTAAAAGCTTTACCTGCGATGATGATCCGACTGTGGTGGCCGTCTGCCGCCTCCCCTACCCAAAGCCGAGTACTGGTTTCCCGGTTGGCGAGGATGGTTGTATCCTCTGCCAGCGTTCGTGTTAACCGGTGGGGCCCAGCTACTACCCTTATGGTTATAGCTACCCCCATATGATCGATCGTCATCAGAAATATTGTATCCAGTCGGTTGATTATGATAATAAACACCCGGGCGAATCGGAGCTTGCCCCACATTACCAGGAGGATATGGGGCATAACCATGTCCACCACGTTGTGGTGGGCCTTGTGCATAGTATCCGTGTCGGGGGTGATCTCGGACGTAAGGGACAGACCTGTCATTTAATTCGTCGCGAGGATTTTGGAATCTATTATTATATGGGGGGTTGTTATGAGGAGGTGGAGCATAAGGTTGTCTGTAAGGAATGGAGCTTGTTGGTCTATGGTGAGAATAGCCTGAACTAGCCTGCATCACTGCACGTTCTCCACCGGGGTACGCATGATTTTGGTAAGGTTGATGTCGCGGTCCATACCCAACAGGGTGAGGAATATGTGGCGGATATATTTGACCCGCTTGGTTATTCTTGTCTCCTCTCGACTGTAAACTGTTAACAACGAGGCGATGTGCAGCCTCTCCAAGCTGTCGGCCAGATATGGCTCCTCCAATCTGTCGGCCGGATATGGCTCCACTCGGGTTATTATTATATCTTCCATTGTCGAATGGCTTCCTTCCAGAATCCTCGTGCCACAGTACAGGCGCTGGTTTTAGATCACCCATTGTCACAATCTTCTTTGGGAAAGTAACACCTGGGGGCGGTCGGGAATGTGCACATGAAAGTCCGGAAGTATGTATACGGCACATATGACTTGGTTGTTCATGATATCTTCCAGCCCTAAAATAGGTGATCTGAAGACAGGAGGGCAAGGATCCCCAGTGCAAAGGGAAATGTAGCCATTCATTCCACCACTGGCTCCTGGATCAAGCCGCTCCTTGACCTGAATTCTTTCTTTATCTGAAAGCTGCTTACAGCGATCATCAAGAGAATAAATGTATGGAGATAGAGTGTGAGACAGTGACACAAAAAGCATGTCAGACATCACGCTGTTTCTTCGTGCTTCCTCTTCCGTAAGTGTGTGCTCAATTTTTTCCACCTCCGCAAGTAGACGACGCTCATCAATGAAAGGCAATTTGGCAATACCCTGCCAAGAGAACCGCTTACCGTTCATGTTCCCTGCTGCAAGTGCTCATGCTTTACCTGAGCAGTATAGAAACTGATGACTGATCCAAACTCACCTATAATTGATTTTTATTGGCTTTTAAGATGTGATACACAACTCAAAAAGCGGATAGCCAGTTAGCCACCACTTTTCAAAGCTTTACAATTTAAATAAGAAAAAAACATTAATGGAAAACGGAGAAGCTTCACCCACATTCATGTTACAATAGCAAATTGATTGTCTTGTCATGCAGTCAAATAGACATATATGCTCTATTTATATTTTAATTAGTGTTTTACCCGTGCGATATACAGGTGTATATTTGTAAGGCTTCCGTTTTATATTCTAATATGTATATTTTCTTAATAATTCTACGAATTATATATCCTGAATTATAATAACTTTGATATAACATCAAACAATAGACATGAAATATTATTTAATGTTTTTATTGATGAAGTAAAAAAACATACTTCACAATTATAAATAATACAATCAAGGTTGTGCATTTGTATTCCATCTTTGAAAAGTGATTTTTCCTAAAACCGCACAGGCATACCTACCTCGTCTATTTCGTTTTAGTCATGTCTAGATTTTTAATAAGTGTGAAAATTGGTGTCACACTTTTTTTTCAAGGTTTTAATAGTAAATTCGGATGAAATTTTATTTTCCAAACTCGTTTGTATGTGTAAATTAGTGGCAAAGCTTTTTGCAAAAGCTCATTGTAAAATAAATGAAAAGTCAACACATGTATATGAGATAATAGGAGAAATAAGTACAATAATTAATGAAATAGTAGTCAACAAAACATAATTTTGACAATATTATTGTTTTTATTAAATTTATTTTTTGGAGGTAATTTTTATTTTTGCTGATTTTACCATGTATTTTATTTATTCATGTTATTAAGTCAATTTTTTTAAAAATTTAGTTATGGAGATTTGTATTGTATGGATTTTCTATTTATTATATTCTACTCACGTTCTCATTTTGGTATTTTTCAGGATATTGTATTTGTACAAAAATAATTTTTAGTGATTGTAAATTTTTCAGAATTTCAATAAATAATGAAAATAGAAATTTAATTAATTTGATTATAAATCATATAGTTAAACAATATAAAAATAAATTATTATATTAAAAATCCTTTTTAAGGACAATAAATTTGGTTGATAATAAATTTTGTGAATGTGAATTGTATCTATTTATTAAACATATTTATCTCAGAAAAAACAAAGTGTTCTAAAATCACTAGGCGCCTAGGCGGGGTCTAATCGGAGCTAGGCGGGGTCTTTTAGAACAGAGTAAGAAAGTAACAATTTGAAGAAAGAAACTATTTTCTAATGATAAATTTTAATATATTATATTTTCAATACAATCAACAAATAAGTCATTTCAAATTCCAATATTTTTTAGGTTTAAAAGTTAAACAATTGTTAGAATTATTAAAGGAATTAAACAAAAATCTTGTTTTATATTTAACAATATAATTTTAGAGGGAAATGAAACAGTTCAAAAAATAAAAACTATTCTATTTTTATATATGTACATATATCAAAAAAATATCAAACAAACAACTTCATATCTAATAGTCAAAATGTACCATTTTAAAAGCTGAATATCAAAATACACTAATAAATATTTAAAAAATCTATTAACATGAAAAGTATGTTAATAAATATAAGAAGTAATTTTCTATATACATTATTATGAATATAATTCATATTAAATAAATTTTTTTATTTCTTCTTACATGAATATATATTTATAATGCTATGTATGGATATATATATATATATATATATATATATTTATATATACAATATAATATAATATTTGAATACATATTTTGAGATATTTTCTTCAATTAAAATAAATATTTCTTGATTGAATTTAATAAACTTAAATACAATTCTATATAATTATGAAAAAATGAGATAAGCTCAAATATAAACTATACATGTATTATAGATAGCCAAAATATATGAATATACAAATTGATGTCCATTCGCTCAAATGCATAACCTATTATAAAATAATGAGTAAATGCATCATACATTTTCTTTTATTTATTATGTTTATTTTTTTTATTTTTTATATGCAATATAGGTGTCAAACTGAAGACTGTAAAAGATGATTAATTGGATATATTATACATCAAAAACGAAAATAAAACGTATAAAAAATATTAAAGTTTAAAATAAAAAGAAAATAACAAATATAATAATTAATACGATACACACATAGATTTGGAAAGCTTATATAACTCTATCTTTTATATAACTTTAAAAAGTAATTTATTTAAAGAAAGTTGACCACCAAAGATAATAAAATTTTATTTTATTAGTTAAATCTGAAAAGCAAAAAAAAAATATTATTTTTAGAAACTGAAAAATGAGCGGGAAAAGTAAGAGTTACTATTCTAAGAATAGTCTCTTATTATATATACTAGTTTTCGACCTGTGCAATGCACGGGATGTGAATGCGTGAACTGTATGTTGTCGTAGTAAGTTGGCTTCTCATAAAGCCGCACAAGGTGGAGCTTCACATTCCACTATATATTATCATGTTTCAAGTCTTTGATTAGATAATGTTCATAAAATGATTTCTAACATAAAAGTGAATTACATAAGAATGAATATGAGCAATGTGAGTATATATATATATATATATAGCACAACCATAAGGGATATTTAAGAAAATAATTTTATAGACCAATTGAATGCTTATAATTTATGTTATTTCGTTTGATATATTTCAGTATTTGAATAATTGTGTTTTTATCATTGTATCAGTTTTAATTTAACCACGATTTTGAAGATTATGTATTTTAATTTCTGGATTTTTGTATTTAACCAGGATTGGTACTGTATCAGCTTTTATATTAACTAACCATTATTTAGTATTAATTTATATTTAACCTAAAAGCTTACAATATTTATTCGGTATATTTTTTTAAGAACTTCCCGATATTGGAATACAAACTAAATACGTCCATGCATTTTTTGATACCTGACATTAGAACAAAAATTCTGGTGGAGAAATATTTAGATTCTATAATCTATCTGATTCCCTAATAGTTTAATTTTATTTGTCAAGTAGTAATTAATGTAATTTCATGTACAATAATACATAATTTAAATTAAAAGGTAGTTCAATAATTCAATGACTGTATTTTTAATACCATATCAGTTTAACTAATTTAAACACAAATTTAAAATATATTTATGTATTTTAATATCCATATTTGTGTATTTAACCACGAAAATTGTGGTATCAACTATTTAATATATCAATATTATATTATTTAAAATGCAAGTATGAATCACATAATAAAAATCTATATAATATATAAAAACAGGATAGTCTCTATTTTTAGAGATTTTCCGCCAAAATACAGTTGTCAAATATAGAAAGTTGTTTTTGCAATTAATTAATTGATTTTATTTTTAAATTAAACTTGCTTTTGGCAGCATTACTACATTACTTATTGTCATAGAAAATATATCCGTCCTTGAAAATATACAAGCCAATTAATACAAGTCTGCTAATTTATGGTCTCTTTTATTTTTTCAATATATTTGAACTAACTCTTTATATTTTCCATGCAATCATGCAACATAAATTCAATGAAATTTAAATGTTTGTTGCATGAAAAAGAGTTCACATTAAATAATGAAGCATTGGGCAACTGAAATATGAATCTTAACAATTGTTGACTGCAGATAAATTACAAGTTGTATTGGGCAGTTAAATTTTGCCATTGATATCCTACGTAAGAAATATATATATATATATATATAGATATCAATCCCCTCTCAAAACCTACTCATTGTTAGCTATTACATAAAATCAAGATACAACTGCAAAATAATAAAAATAAATATGAGGTTAATGATCAAATGGGTATTGGAACTTCTGTTAGCATTTCTGCAATGAGTATTGAAACTTCGGCTACCAGGCGTTTATAGTACACCTTCATATGGAGATAGCTCAGGTATTTGAGTTTAAAATGCATTAATTTTCACTGCGCAAACGAAAGATCTTAACTCTGGTTTTTCCTTTTAAATATGTAATGAATTTTTATTTCATTTCTTTAACCTCTCTCTTAGTTAGGTATCAAGAATTCTTACGACATTCGAGCGCCAACAAATCGATAAATTCCAGCCATTATGATGAAGTATAAAACAATTGTTGGTAAGTAAAACAAAATTATTTTTGTTGGAAAACTTTTTGACTGAATTTCTCAAGAACAAATGAAATATTTGTATGCTAGACTTTAATGGCTAATAGAATTTTATATTGTCTTATTGTACCAAAAAAAGAATTTTATATTGTCTTATGGATGATTCACGTTGGAATTTTAATTGCTACGATTGTGTATAGGAGTTTACAACTTACTTTTCTGTAAACTTTAATAGTTCAATGTTTTTTGGTTATTAAAGGGAAAACGTAATTGGGACGACGCTGAGGTATATTTTCTCTTTTATCCATTTTATCAATAGCTATAATTTTTATTCATTTTATAATTTCGATTAATTTTGTGTAGATGATCCATTTGAGGAAGATGCTTTATACGTGTTAAAGAAATATAAGAAAATTTATGTGTGGGATTATTCTCTTGTCCTGCTGGATGCTAAGGAAAAAAAGTGGACCCATGATGTAAAGAAAGAGAATGAATGAAATGTTTTGTGAGCTAGAAGTTTTATGTTATACTTTGATAGGGTAGTGAGTGAATTGAAGTATTATATCTGATTATTTCTTTTGTTAGATTTTTTTTATGATGCATATATATATATATATATATATATATTTAAATTAAATCCTAATCTACTGCCAAATGAAATTATAAATTGAAAAAAAATACATTAAATCAAATACTGAGAATAAAAAACACCTTAAAACGAATACGACTGAAATCATAAAACCACATTAATTTAAATGCACCACATTAAATGATTTGTTTGTATTTATATAATAAGTTGTTTTGTGTACTTAATTCCCCTTTAATTTAAAAATGATTTGTTTTTTTTATATATAATAAGTTATTTTGTGTGTACTTATGATTTACTATTCTATTATCTAATTTATAATTATTTATCTTTAATTTTTATTAAGTTTTTGAAATTACAAATTAAATTCCAACTCACTAAAATTATCTTTACTTAATATATAATCCGTGCATCGCACGGGTGGACTGCTAGTTATAATGCAATACTAAGACATTAGAACAAAAATCGTGTTGTATGGATATATAGATTTTCAATTATTATATATATTTTAATTTTCTGAAAATCAACAACATATAATTCAAATTAGGAAAGTTTAAAAAACACATAAAATCAAAATTGTAAAAATTAAAGATCGATTATTGGCCTTTAACGCTGACTATTAAAACATGTCATGTTAAAAGTGGTCAACTTTTATTTGTTTTATAGGAACTTTAAAAATATACATGATTTTGGGAAATAACAATTTATTTAATTTTTCTGGAAATCTTCAATGTGTAATTTTGAATTAGGAATATATGAAAAGCACATAAACTCAAAATTATAGAAATCAAAGAGTGATATGGGCAAGTTTGACTATTAAAATATACCTTTTTAGAACGATTAATAATTATTTATTGTACAAAATATAATTACTTTTTATATTAACTGAAAATGGAATGGAAAATTTTAAGCTACTATTTTGAGAGACTTCTATATATATGTATGTATATATAGACTTTTCATTGTTTGTAGAGCTCCAAATTTACCTCGTGTTCGTTAAATATACCCAAAACAAATTATACATAATGGAAATATGACTACTTGATTTGTTATTCATTATTTTTCAAATATTGAGAACATCAATAATCTAAATTGTAGATAAATAGTTCGCAATTTAGTAACAAAATTTATATGATGGAATATAAAAATGACTAAATTATAAAAATCTTACCAAATTTTTAGAAACTGAATTTATGGGTTGAGAAAAGAGGACAAATTTTGTTTTCATATTTATTGCCAAAAAGAATTGCCAAAATTATACAGAATCTACAAACTTTAAAACTCAACATTAAATATTGAATTTATATACCAAAGATTACCAAATTTGAATTATCTTGATTGAAATTATGATATAAGACTTAATTAGATTTTACTATTTTTACTAAAATATTTTAGGCGGGAAAATATTTTTAAAAATAGGTTTGTTATTATATATATAGATATAGATACAAATATAAATTTATTATTGAAAATGCAATTTATTTTTACAAATTCTCGATTCATTCCGAATTGATATTTTTCAGTAACACGCTAATTACGACTTTTAAATAAATTATATTATTTACTATTTCCTTAAAAAATGTTACTTTTACTTTAATTTTCTTACTTAAAATTCCTTTTTAGAATGACTTTTTACCAAGAAATCACTAGGCGCTCGTTAGGCGGTGGCCCAACGCCTAGCGCCTAGAAAGTATTGTACTTCTCTTTTTTTTGTTATTTGTTTGATAATTTTTACCATTTTTGGCCGATTTTTTCTGTCTAGGCGGGCGCCTAGGCACGATTTCTGGGCCTAGCTCGATTGTTTGCCTGAACGATTTTCTTCGGCGATTTTAGCAAAATCGGATCGGCCTAGGGGCGCCTAGGCCGATTTTTACAACACTGCTCTTTTACTTGGAAAAGTGATATATTACTTTGAATTCAAAAAATATTACTTTATAGTGGATAAGTAATACTAATTATATCCTTTAAAATTAAATTCTATTTACTTTTAAATTGTTACTTTTTATTTGAAAAGTAATATTGTAACGACCCGATTTAAAATGCCATAATAAGAATGTTATTAGTTTATTTCATGGAATAATAATGGAGAATTATGAATTTATTAATTCTGAGATAATAAAAGAGTCTATTTAATCAGGCTGAGAATTTATTTTATTTGGGCCTTATACGAATAATTGGACCTGTTATTAGTTTAGAGTATTAAATCAGACTCATAATGTTAGTAAATTATTTATAAGCCCATGTACTCTAAACTTAGCCCAATTAGGAGTAGGTTAAAACACATATATAAGATACGCAAAACACACGCTTAGAAAATAGAATACAGGATAAATGAGGGAAGAGAACGTCCCGGATGTAACGACCCAATTTTTTATTTCTTATGTAGTATTTTAATAATTATGTTATTTGTTTATTTTATGGAATGATAAAGATGAATTAGAAATTTATTAATGATTTTACTAATAGTTCATTTGTTAAAGTATGGATAATAAAAGAGTCTTTTTAATTGGATTGTGAATTTATTTTATTTGGGCCTTATACGAATAATTGGACCTTTAATTAGTTCAGAGTATTAAATTAAGCCCACATTGTTAGTAAGTTAATAATAAGCCCATGTATCCAAAACAAGGTTAATCCTTAACTAACTGAATGTAGGGTTTCCCATAACTAATTAGATACAAGATATTTCCTAACTAACTGAATGTAGGGCTTTCCCTTAAATTGTTTTGAATTATTGAATGTAGGATTTCTCCTTAATTAATTGAACATAGACATTCCCTTATATAATTGTGAATTATTGCGATAGAGTTTCACCAATTAACTGAATGTAATGTTTTCCATCATGGTTTGCCATCCCATTTATACTTAGACATCTCTCTAATTGATGATTGAGATATATTTAATCTAATTGCTATAATTCTAATAATAGATTCATCTCAATAAAAGATTTTATATTAGCTGGATTAAAATGATATTTTAGATATTTTCCTAAAATATTTCTAAAGTTACATTGTAGAATATAGGTCATATGAGTTTTTGAATAATTTAGGTCAAGTAGAAATTTACTTTCTACGTGCTTGTTTTATCTAATGTGATTTAATCACTATATTTACACTTTTTATATGTTTACTTTCATATTTTATAAAGTTGCATCACTTAGGTTCATGCATCATGTTAATGTATGTTCATAGCATTGCACGAGCATCCCAACATTAAGTAAAGTCAAGTCTTAAGTTTAGAATTAATAATGCTTTTCAAAGATTTGGGTGCACATTGTTCTATGATGCTGGAGTGAGGGAAATGGGCGTGGGGGACCGGCGTTCCGACAATGTGCCTCTTGCATTTAATGTTAATGTTCAAGAAAATGGGCCTTCGGGCAAAACAAATGGAAATGAGCCTTCGGGAAAAATATTAATCGGGTTCCAAATAACAAGGCTCACTGCGACCCTGATTAGAACAATGAGTCACCAAGTGAGCTCACGCTATAAGAACGTTTTACGAAAAGAAAGACAATATTTAAAGTATGAATGTGAAATGTTTTTAAGTAAAGAAAATGTAAAGTCTTTCAATGTTATAAATGTAAAATATCACATTAGGCATACATTCATGCATGAGATTATTTGTTGAGCTCCTTTAGCTCATTCCATGAATGTTGAATTTTTCAGACGAGAATGCAGAAGAGGAAGGAGATGGCGGGGCGCAGTGACTCGGGGAACCCATGTCCTTCGATTTTTATTATTTTCAAAGTTTTGACTTTTTAGTTTATTAAATGTGGAATGTCATTTTATTTTCATGATGATGCTTTTTGGACAAGTAATTATTCGATTATTAGCATTTAATTCATTGTAAAAGTTTTCAAACGAAGTAAAAATTTTATTATTCGTATTTTTCAAAGATTCTTTTAAGTATTTATATTTTAATTGCTTATTTGTCGCATTAAGATTCAAGTAAGCTAGAAAGGGCACTACATTTAGTGGTGTCGAGCCCTAACTTTTCAAATCGGTTGTGTAGATTTTAAAGCGATTTAATTTGCGGTAAGTTTAAAGTCAACTAGTCGTGGGTTAAGGTCGCGCTTGAGCATCTCCTCCGTAATATTGTAAGCTTTTCATTCAATATGATTATGCTCGTATCATTTTATGTTTATGGTCTGGCTTTAGACTGCAAATGTGAATGTGCTTGAGATGGTATTGATTATTTGATATACCCATAATATATTTTGTGCTTTGTTCTTGATTTAATTGTGTATTTAATGCTTATGCTCCATTTGATATGAGAGTCGTTTTCACGCTCTAACATATTATATTTTCGTATATTTAACAAGTTTCGAGGACGAAAATTTTTATAAGGTGGGGAGAATGTAACGACCCATATTTTTATTCCTTAATTAGTATTTTGATAATTATGTTATTTGTTTATTTTATGGAATGATAATGGTGAATTAGAAATTTATTAATGATTTTACTACATAGTTAATTTGTTAAAGTACGAAAAATAAAAGAGTCTTTTTAATTGGATTGTGAATTCATTTTATTTGGGCCTTATACGAATAATTGGACTTTTTACTAGTTTAGAGTATTAAATCAGACCCACATGAGTATTAAATCAGACCCACATTGTTAGTAAGTTAATAATAAGCCCATGTATCCAAAACATAGTCTTATTGGGAGTAGGTTAAAATACAGATATAAGACACGTAAAACACATAGAAATAGATAATACACGATAGAAATAGAAGACAGAAGAAGACGACATAGAGACAATGAATGGCCAGAAAAGAAAAAGAGAGAAAAGAGAAGAAAGAGAGTCGATTTCCTGAATACATGCAAATAATCTCCTTAATTTTCTTGTAGATTTAGGTCAGATATCATTGTCACATGATTTTTATTATGCCAATTTCGAAAATGGTCTCCTCATCCAATAGATTACAATTTTTGTCGCCTTATCATGTTGACTACAAGTGTTGCCATTTTATGTGATAAGAATTTATGTGTTGATGTGATAAATTGGCTTGCCGCTTTATGTAATAAGAATTTGTGTGATGTGATAAATTGGCTTGTCGTTAACTATTCTTGATTTCCCAAGTAACTGAATGCAGTTTTTCCCTAACCAACTGAATGTTGAGCTTTCTCCAAGTTAGTTGAACGTATAGTTTTTCCAGATTAATTGTAGATCTTTTCCCTAGATAGGTTTGAATGATTGAATGTAGGATTTTCCCTACTAAGTAGTATTTCCCTTGACTTATTAGATACATGGTTTTTCCTCAACTAATTGAATGTAGGGTTTTCCCTTGACTAATTGAATGTAGGATTTTCCCTTAACTGATTGAATGTAAAGTTTAACTTGACTAATTGAATATAGGGTTTTCCCTTAAATTAATTGAATATAGGGTTATCCGAAATTAATTGAACGTAGGATTTTTCCTAATAAGTTGAATGGAGAGTTTTGTTTGTAATCGTTTCAGCTAATGTGATTTAGTTATTATGATATGCGCTTACGTTTATCCTCGTATTTAATGAAAAGTTGCATCAATTAGGTTCATGCATCATGTTAATGTAAGTCAAGTTTTAAAGTATAGAATTAAAAATATTTTTCAAAAAGAAATGAGTACACATTGTTCTATGATACTGGAGTGAGTGGGAAATAGGCGTAGGGGACTGGCATTCCGACAATGTGACGCTTGCGGCTAATGTTAATATACAATGAAAAAGGCCTTCAGGCAAAATGAAAGGATATGGGCCTTCGGGAAAAATATTAATCGGGTTCCAAAAAACAAGGCCCATTGCGACCTTGATTAGAATAATGTGCCACCAAGTGAGCTCGCGTCCTAAGAACGTTTTACTAAAAGAAAGACAATGTTTAAAGTATGGATGTGAAAGACTTTTTAGTAAAGAAAATATAAAGTCTTTCAAGGTTATAAATGTAAAATATCGCATTAGGCATGCATTCATGCCTCAGATTACTTGTTGAGCTCCTTTAGCTCATTCCACGAATGTTAAATTTTTTAGGCGAGAATGCAGAAGAGGAAGGAGATGGCGGGGCGCAGTGACTCGGGGAACCGATGTCCTTCGGTTTTTATTATTTTCAAAGTTTTGACTTTTTAGTTTATTAAATGTCGAATATCGTTTTATTTTTAGCATGAATGTTTTTGGACAAGTAATTATTTCAGTTATTAGCATTTAATTCCGCTGCAAAGTTTTCAAACGAAGTAAAAAATTTATTATTCTGTATTTTCAGCATTCTTTTAAGTATTTCTATTTTAATTGCTTATTTGTCGCATTAAATCCAAGTAAGCTAAAAAGGGCGTTACATTTAGTGGTATCAAAGCCCAGGCTTTTCAAATCGATTCTGTAGACTTCAAATTTTTTTATTTGAGATAATTTAAAGTCAATTGTGGGTTCTGAGTCGCGATTCGAGCATCTCCCCCCGCAATATGGTAATCTTCCTATTCAATATGATTATGCCCGTATAATTTTGTGTTTATGCTCTGGCTTTATACCTGCAAATGTGAATGTGCTTGAGATAGTATTGATTATTTGATACACCCCATAATATTTTTTGTGCTTTGTTACTGATTTTATTGTTTATTTAATTGTGCCTTTAATACTTTTGCTCCATCGAATATGAGAGTTGTTTTCACGTTTTAGTATATTACGTTTCTTATATTTGACAAGTTTCGAGGATGAAAATTATATAAGGTGGAGAGAATGTAACGACCTGGATTTTTATGTCTTAATAAGTATTTTCTTAATTATGTTATTAGTTTAATTTATGGAATAATAATGGAAAATTAGGAATTTATTAATTAATTTACTAGATAGTTAATTTACTAAATTACGGAGAATTGAAGGCTTATTTTATTTAGACTAAGAATTTATTTAATTTGGGCCTTATAATGAATAATTGGACTTTTAATTAGTATACAGTATTAAATCAGACCCACATTGATAATAAGCCCATACATACAAAAACCTAGTCCAATGGGAGTAGGCTAAAATATAGATATAAGATATACATGGAGGACACAAACACACGATGGAAGAGGCACAAAGATAGAGAGAAGGAGCGTCCAAAAAAAAAAAGAAAAAGAGAAGAAAAGAGAAGAAAGAGATGTGATTTCCCAAACGCGAATCTTCTAGGACTATGTTTGATTCCAAAGAGCCTGAAATGAATTTTAGTATCCTTAAGTTGAACAAGCAAGTAATTTCTTTAGTTGTTTTCATGTCGATTTTGGTCTGGATTGTTGTATATGTGATTTTCATTATACTGATCTCAATTGCTTGTCATCTTACCATGTTTGGCTATGTTGTGTATTTGATTTTCATTATGTTGATCTCAAGACTTGTACCATGTTTGACTATAAGGCTTGTCACCTTAAATTTTATAAAAATTCATGTATTGGGTTTGCCGCCAACCATGTATGATTTGAGAATATGCTTTTCCTAATTAGTTGAATGTAGGGTTATCCCTAAGTAATTTAACGTACAATTTTCGCTAATTAGTTGAACATAAGGTTTATCCCCAATTAATTGAATGTCTGATTTTCCTAAATTAGTTGAACATATGGTTTATTCATGTAGGGTTTTCCCTAACTAAGTGAATGTAGGGTTTTCCCCTAACTAACCGAATATAGTGTTTGTCCTTAACTAACTGGATGTAGAGTTTTCCATAACTAATTGCATACATGATTTTTCCTAACTAACTGAATGTAGAGCTTTCCCTTAAATTGTTTTGATTTATTGAATATAGAGTTTCTCCATAACTAATTGAACATAGACATTCCCTTAAATAATTGTGAATACTCACTAATTAGCTGAATGTAATGTTTTCCCTTAAGGTTTGCCACCCCATTTATACTTGACAAAAACTTCTATAAGACCTTCTAGTGGGTTCAAATCCGTTCGACGGACCTCAATCCGACCTGGTAATAATAGGCAGTGGTATTTTTGTAATTTTGAACACAGTGGCATTTTTGTAATATTCTGGGGGTGGTACAATATAACTAGACCGGTGGCATTTTTGTAATATTATGCAGTGACGTAGTACTGTTAAAAGTATTAGTTTTTTCTCTAAAAAGTATTAGTAGAACGCCGAAATGTATTAGTAATCCACTTGAATAGTTTTTTAAGTAATCTTCATAAAAAATATTTATTTTTTCCATCAAGAGTATTAGTATTTCTACTAAAACGTATTAGTAGTCTTATTTAAAAGTATTATGTTTTCCAAATAAATGTATTTTAGTATTTCTCCCGAAAAGTAATAGGTTTTCTCATAAAAAGTATTTGCAGTTCCCCATAAAAGTATTAGTTATTCCTCCAAAAAGTATCAATAATCATCCTGAAAAGTATTTGGTAGCACCCCTAAAAATATTAGTTTTTCCTCCGAAAAGTATTAGTAATCCTCCTAAAATATATTAGCAACTCTCCTAAAATGTATTAGCAGCGGCCAACGGATGCGATATTGGTACTTGTGCGGGCTGTTGGTAGGCTGACGAGTCGGATATTTGGATCCGTCTAACGGATTAGATCCGTTAGACCGTCAGATAGGAGACTAACCCTTTATACTTAGACATCTCGCTAATTGATGATTGAGTTTTATTTAATCTAATTGCTATAATTCTTTTAATAGAATGATCTCAATAAAAGACATACTTCAATAGAATTTTCTACCAGCTGGATTAAAATGATATTTTAGATATTTTCCTAAGACATTTCTAAAGTTACATTGTAGAATATAGGTCATTTGAGCTTTTGAATAATTTAGGTCAAGCAGAAATTTACTTTCTACGTTCTTGTTTTATCTAATGTGATTTAATTACTATGTTTACGCTTTTTATATGTTTACTTTCATATTTTATTAAAGTTGCATCACTTAGGTTCATGCATCATGTTAATGTATGTTCATAGCATTTCACGAGCATCCCAACATTAAGTAAAGTCAAGTCTTAAGTTTAAAATTAATAATATTTTTCAAAGAAATGGGTACACATTGTTCTATGATACTGGAGTGAGTGGGAAATAGGCCCCGGGGACCGACATTCCAACAATGTACTGCTTGCAGCTATTGTTAATGTTCAAGGAAATGGGCCTTCAGGCAAAATGAATGGAAATGGGCCTTCGGGCAAAATGTTAATCGAGTTGCAAATAACAAGACCCACTGCGACCCTAATTAGAACAATGTGTCACCAAGTGAGCTCACGCCATAAGAATGATTTACAAAAAGAAAGACAATGTTAAAAGTATGAATGTGAAAGGTTTTTAAGTAAAGAAAATGAAAAGTCTTTCAAGGTTATAAATGTAAACTATCGCATTAGGCATGCATTCATATATGAGGTTACTTGTTGAGCTCCTTTAGTTCATTCCACGAATGTTGAATTTTTCAGATGAGAATGCAGAAGAGGAAGGAGATGGCGGGGCGCAGTGACTCGGGGAACCCATGTCCTTCGATTTTTATTATTTTCAAAGTTTTGACTTTTTAGTTTATTAAATGTCGAATGTCATTTTATTTTCAGTATGAATGTTTTTGGACAAGTATTTATTTCAGTTATTAGGATTTAATTCTGCTGTAAAGTTTTCAAACGAAGTAAAATTTTATTATTCCCGTATTTTTCAGCATTCTTTTAAGTATTTCTATTTTAATTACTTATTTGTCGCATTAAAATTCAAGTAAGCTAGAAAGGGCGCTACACCGGATGTCCAGATCAGAACACAGAGAGGAAAAAAAAAGAAAAGAGAAGAAAGAGAAAAGTGATTTCCCCCATGCAGATAGAGGTCTAAGAAGAATTGATTATCCATAAGTTAGTCAGTCAAGTAATCTCTTTAGTTGTTTTCATGTCGAGTTAGGTTTGAATTATTGTTATGTATGTGATTTTCATTATACTGATCTCAATTGCTTGTCCCCTTACCATGTTTGACTATGTTGTGTAAGGCTTGTGGCCTTAAATGTTATAAAATTTCATGTATTGGGCTTGCCGCCAACTATGTATGATTTGAGTGTATGCTTTTCTTTGAATGTATGTATTTTCCTAACTAACTGAGTGTTGGGTTTAACTAATTGGATATATGTTTTTGCCCTAACTAATTCAATGTAGAGTTTCTCACAACTATTTGGATATTAGGTTTTCCCACTAACTAACTGAATGCAGGGCTTTTTCCTAAATAGTTTTGAATATCTTTACCTTAATTAGTTGAATGTTGAGTTTTTCCCTAAACTAGTTGCATGAGTAATTTAATTTCAATGTTGGGTTTTCCCTTAATATATTTGAATCCAGAGTTCACTAATTAATTGAACGTAAAGTTTTCCTGATTAGTTGAACATATTTATCCCTAATTAATTGAATGTAGGATTTTCAATGATTTGTTGAACATAGGTTTCATCCCTAATTAACTAAATGTACTTTTCCCTAGCTAATTTAATGTAGAGTTTTTCCCTGAATAAATTTGAATAATTGAATATAGGGTTTTCTCTAACTAATTGAATGTAGAGTTTTACCCTAACTAATTGGATATATAGTTTTCCTTAACTAACTGAATGTAGAGTTATCCCTAATTAATTGAACATAGGATTCTCCTAATCAGTTGAAAGTAGTGTTTTGTTCTCAAATTGTTCAAGTTAATGTGATTTAATCATTATGCTATGCGTTTATGTTTATTCTCGCATGCAATGAAAAATTGCATCACTTAGGTTCATGCATCATTTTAAATGTAAGTTCATAGCATTTCACGAGCATACAAAGATTAAGTAAAGTCGAGTCTTAAATTTTAGAATTAATAACGTTTTCAAAGAAATAGGTGCATAATGTTCTATGATCTTTGAGTGAGTGGGAAATGAGCGGGGGAATGGCGTTTTGCCAATGTTCCGCTTAACTGCGGCTAATGTTAATGTTCAAGAAAATGGGCCTTCGGGTAAAATGAAAGGAAATGGGCCTTCGGGCAAAATGTTAATCGGGTTCCAAATAACAAGGCCCACTACGACCCTGATTAGAACAATGTGCTACCAAATGAGCTCGCGTCCTAAGAATATTTCATGCGACGAAAGGTAAAGTTTTATGCGAAGGAAGACCTCTTATACATGTCATTCCCTACTATTTTGGACCCGGGAGCCCTAGTTTGTATTCCCCTCACCTCCCCAGCGTCTGTCAATAGTGTGCCCGCTCTTAAAAATTCCTTGAGCCCTTCGGTCCAATTCATCAGGACCCCAATATGAAGGACCAAAGTTTCATTTGAAAAGTAATCAATAGGGTCGGACTCCGATTTCACTTCGGGGTGCTTCGCTACCAACACGTCTACCGTCCTAGAACTCATTCCGGTGACCGCACTAGAAAAATGAGCCAAGGAGTCTGCTCGCTCATTTTCCTCCCTGGGAATCTGATGTAACTAAAAAAACTCAAAGTTGTTCCTTAATCTTTTAGCCTTGCCCAAGTATTATGACATGGATTTGTCTTTTGCTTCGAAAGTGCCTTCCATCTGCATGGCTACTAGCTGAGAGTCTGTGGATGCTACGAGTCTTTTAACATTGCATTTTTGTGCTAACTTCATCCCCGCAATCAAAGCTTCATATTCTGCCTCAATATTAGTAACCTCAAAGTCGAGTTTTAAAGCGACCTCTACCTCAAACAAGTCTGGGCCTTGCTATAGAACCCCAAATCCTCCTCCTACAGCCATAAACAACCCATCAACGTGAAGGAGCCACTCCACCTTGCCTTGGGTCGTTTCTTCTACCATCGGTGCTTTGTTGACAAAATCTGCTAGAACTTGAGCCTTAATCGCTGACCTACATTGATACTTAATATTAAACTCTCCCAGTTCCACAAACCACTTTACAAGGCAACCTGACAACTGAGGCATACCTAAGATTTGTCTCAATGATTGGTTTGTTGAAACAATGATCTGGTGCGACTGGAAAAAAGGACGTAGCTTTCTTGCCGCTACTATTAATGCAAGAGCTAACTTCTCCACCTCCAAATATCTTTCTTCAGCTCCATGTAGCAATTTTCTAACATAATACACTGGATTGTGGATTCCATCCTCCTCTTACTAATACGGAGCTTGTAAGTCCAAGCGGCTACGATAATCTAGAGGGGGGGGGGTGAATAGATTATCGCCATCTTTTCGATTTCGCCCTCTTTTTATAACCGAATGCTCAAATACAATAATAAAGGTGCGGGAAGTAAACAACACGCGTCGATTTAAAGAGGTTCAACCCACCTATGGCCTAATCATCTACCACCCCAGTATATCCGGGATGGATTTCAAAAATAAAAAGAATTTTATTAATTACCACAATTAATACAAATTCAACTTACAACACCTTGAAGAGCACCACACTCTTCTTCAACACCACCTTTGGAGATTACCACAATCTCCCTTTGAAGATTACCACAATCTTCCTTCAACGGCACCTTGTGAAGATTACCACAATCTTCAACCTTGAAGAATACCAAATTCTTCAACACCTCAATAAGAAGATCACCACAATCTTCTTGCACCTATCACCTAGATCATCCAAGTGTGTTCTTACCACAAGGACACTCACAAGGATATCTTGTGTTGAATGATAACCAAAAATCAAGATTACAACTCAATAATGAATAATACAATTTGAGTGCAAAGTGTAATCAAGAATAGCCTAGACCTCAAGGATGTGAAAGTGATAAGCTAGGCAAATTTACAACAAGAATAATAACAATGAAAGACCAAGTATATGCTTGAAGTGTATCTTGTTGTGTTGTATCTCAATTGTTGTGTTGGTTGCTCCAAAACTTCATCTATTTATAGGAGATGATTGGTCAAGCATAGACTCCTCTTGGGGATTGAAAATCTACAGAAAAATACAATTAAAATCAAGAATATAGCTGTTAGAGATCAATCCCACAATTTAAGGAAATGTGTCTGCTGTCAAACGGTCATATTTTTGCTGTCAATGCACAGGGCGACCGGTCGCACAGAAATAAGAGAATTAAGAGCACTTTGGAAATTAAAACAGGGCGACCGGTCGACATAGGCTTCGACCGGTCGACCCTGTCTCAACCGGTCCCCTAACTAAAAATGCAAGGTTTTTAGTTCTGCTTTCAACACTTGCGATTCTACGGCCGACCACAGGCGGCCGCGACCGGATCGGTCGACGCCCGAGCGGCACGGCGACTGCCTGATTTTCCTTCCGTCTCATTTTTTGTTTCAAAATCATCTTGATGCGGGTTGCCCTATAGGGCGACCAGGTCGACCATGAGACAAAATGTTGTCCAATTTTTGTCGAAAATAAAACTCAAGAAATACTCCGAAAATTTAGTAAAAATATTTTAAACCAATCGGGAGTATTTAGACAACATTTAGAAATCTTGTTTAGGAGTAAAAGCCCATTGACATAAAATCATTAAAAGTGTTGTCCATTATTATCAAAAATAAACTTGAGGAAATACTCCTAAAAATATTAAAACCATTTTAAATCATTTAGGAGTATTTGGACAACCTTTAAAAACATTGTTTTGGTGACAAAATAAAATCATCAAAATTAAGATAAAAACATGTATCAAACAGAGCTCATAGCTTGTTTTGAGACCGCTAAGTACAAAAATAGCAGCTTGCCTTTATCAGATTTTGATAATAGTGGTGGCGACATCAAATACTCTTTTAGGATGTCAAACATTTTATCACACTCTTACATCTATTTGAAAATTTTCATGTTCCTTAACGTGCGAAGAAAACTAGTTTCGATCACCGATCTTAAGATGAATCAATTTAGCGAGGCTAGCCTTCCCGCGAGCTGCTGAACCTCATTGGCTGTTCTTGGGGAAGCCATTTCTATTATTGCCTTGATTTTTCGGGATTTGCCTCGATACCTCTTTCGTTGACCATAAATACTAAACAATTTCCTCCTCAAACCCCAAAAGTGCATTTTGATGGGTTTAACTTCATTCTATAATTTCGCATAATCCTGAAAGCTTTCTTTAAGTGCCCGAGGTGATCTTCTTCCTTCTCGCTTTTCACATGCATGTCGTCCACATATACTTCCATGGTACGCCCGATTTGTTCTTTGAACATGAGGTTGACTAACCTTTGGTATGTTGTTCCCGCATTCTTGAGCCCAAAAGGCATTACCCTATAGCAATAGACCCCCTTATCGATAACAAACGAGGTTTTATCTCTATCCTCCTCCATTGAAGTTTTGGTGATACCCCTGACAGGCATCCATTATGCTTAAAAGAGCGCATCATGCAGTTGAATCAACTAGGAGGTTGATGTGTATGTATATGGATCTTTGGGACATGTTTTATTTAGGTCAGTAAAATCCGTGCACATCCTCCACTTATCTGTTGTTTTTGGAACGATCACAACATTTGAAAGCCATTCTCTGAACTGAATTTCGACCACATCCCCAGCCTCGAGGAGCTTATTGACCTCGCTTTCTATGAATCAGTTCCTCTCTCCTCCAAATATTTACTTCTTCTGCTTGACAGGTTTTACATCTGGGTCAGCATTCAAGCGATGTACGACTACCTCTGGGTTGATGCCCTGAAAATCTGATGGTTTCCATGCAAAGATGTATGCATTCTCTTTGAGGAATCGAATAGTCAGGAGCTTAAGACTAGGATCCATTTGTGACCTTATGGATTTTTCTGGGTCACTTGGATCTAATTCCACCACCTTATATTGCTCAGTAGGCTCAATCCTATACTCCATTACTCTGGTTTTTTATGTTTCTCCTTCTCCTTCTCCTTCTTACTCATTCCTATCTCCTCTTCTTGGGTAATTTGCTTGATGGTTCTAAATTTCCTTCATCCTTTCTTCTTTTTCAGAGAGAGGTTATAACACTCTCTCGTGCTCTTCTGATCTATTCGAACCTCCACAATATAAGTCCAAGCAGCTACGATAATCTAGAGGGGGGGATGAATAGATTATCTCCATTTTCTCGATTAAGCCCTCTTTTTCGAATCAAACAAGCCAAGGCAATAGTAAAGGTGCGGGAAGTAAATAACACGCATCGATTTAAAGAGGTTCAACCCACTTAGGGCCTAATCCTCTACCACACCAGTATCCCTGGGATGGATTTCAAAAAAAAAAAGATTTTATTAATTACCAAAATTAATACAACACCACCTTACAACTTCACCTTGAAGAGCACCACACTCTTCTTCAACACCACTTTGGAGATTACCACAATCTCCCTTGAAGATTACCACAATCTTCCTTCAATGGCACCTTGTGAAGATCACCACAATCTTCCGCCTTGAAGAATACCAAATTCTTCAACACCTCAAAGAGTACCACACTCTTCAATAAGAAGATTACCACAATCTTCTTGCACCTAACACCTAGATCACCCAAGTGTGTTCTTACCACAAGAACACTCACAAGGATATCTTGTGTTGAATGATAACCCAAATTCAAGATTACAACTCGATAATGAATAATACAATATTGAGTGCAAGTGTAATCAAGAAATAAAGCCTAGACCTCAAGATGTGAAAGTGATAAGCTAGACAAATTACAACAAGAATAATAACAATGAAGAACAAATATGTTTGTTTGAATGTATCTTGTTGTGTTGTAGTATTCTCTCTCTTATTGTGTTGCTTCAATTCTTCATCTATTTATAGAGGATGTCTTGAACATGTATAGGCTCCTCTTGGGGACAGATTTCTACAAACAAATGCAATTAAAATCAAGACTATAGCTGTTAGAAATCAACCCCATAATTTAGGGAAAAGTCAATCACGCAAACGGTCGAATTTTCTTTCATCAAACATAAGAGCGGCCGTGGCGCATGATAGAAGAAAAGAAAGATCAAAATTTCACGGGGGACCGGTCGAGGTGGGTTGGACCGGTCGGCATAGGTCCCGACCGTCGCCCACCTATTGGACCGGTCGCCCCTCACCAATTTTTCTTTACAGGGCATTCTGTAATGTTTCCAGGTACCGGTCAACCTCTGGGGTTTTCTCAAACGTCTCGTTTCTGTTTCAAAACTCATCTCCAGTTATGGGTTGCCCCTATAGGACGACCGGTTGAGTATGAGACAAAATTATTGTCCAATTTTTATCGAAAATAAACTTCATAAAATACTCCGAAAAATTAGTAAAAACTTTTTAAATCAATCGGGAGTATTTGGACAACATTAGAAATATTGTTTTGATGTAAAAACACATTAACACAAAATTATTAAAAATGTTGTCCAATTTTTGTCAAAAATAAACTTGAAGAAATACTCCGGAAAATTTGTAGAAACAATTTAAATCATTTAGGAGTATTTGGACAACATTTAAAAACATTGTTTTGGTATAAAAACAAAATCATCAAAATCATGATAAAAATATTTATCAAACACCCAATTCCTTTGACAGTTGGGAATTTCAACTTCTAATGGTATGTGGATACTATTGCTTGGAATTAATTTAAACCCGGCTTCCCCAAGAGCACATTGTAAGAAAATAGAGATCCACCACCAGATATTTAATCATAACAGTCTTCCTAAAAGGCGAAGCACCAAGTGAGGTAGGAGATCTATAGTCCCCAAAGGTATCACTTCGCTACCACCAAAACCGATTAATGGCGTGTCTACAAGGCGTAGGGTCACTACGTCTAACTCCATTTTCCATAAGACTTGCAAGAAAATAACATCTGCCGAACTCCCATTATGTATTAGCGTCTTTTGAACAACAAAGTTGACAATATCCATCGTGATTACCATAGGATCGTTTTGGCATGTTTCAATTCCAACAAGGTCACGATTGTCGAAAGTGATTGGATTAACTTCTTGGATATTTAATACATCCACAGTTCGTTTGGGATCTTGGAGATGAGCTAGGACGCGCATATGTTTCCTCCTAGCGCTATGTAAATCTCCCCCCAAAGGGTCCTCCAACTATCATTTGTATCATCCCCATCCGAGGCAAATTGTCATCCGTTCTACCTCGCCTCGCCTGAGATTTCTCACTGGGATGCTTAGTTCGCTCAGGTACGGGGAAACGAGCTTCAGATCTGCTTTGAGACTTATGCTTTGGTGGGGACCCGGGTCTTGCTAGCCTCGTCACTGCGAAATGATTGTCTTCACCATCCTCTCCCTTTCTCCTTACAAATTTTTTTAAGTAACCTTGTTGAATAAGTCTCTCTATTTCATCCTTCAATTGAAAACATTCTTTTGTGTCATGCCCATGGTCTTTATGGAAGTGACAATATTTACTTTCATCCCTTCTTCCTGGGGTAGCTCTCATTTTCTTTGGCCACTTTAACATGTTTTTTTCCTTCGATTGACATGAGTGCATGGACACGGGGAGAATTCAATGGAGTATACCTGGTGAATCCTTCTGTTCACTGGCGATCCTGATCTCGACCTCCCTCGAGGTCTTTTTCAGAGCTGAAACGAGGTCCCTCTCTAGGATCTTTTTTTATGTCGTGGATCTATGCTTAACCACTCATGGTCTTTTATTACATTCATCTTCTCTTCCTGGATGTACCTTTGAGTCATTTCCATCAACTCCTCTTTCTCCCATGGGGGATCACATGCGAGAGATGATGCTAATGGCTCTTTCTTCAATCCATGGACCAATAGGTTTGTCATCATATCAATTCTCACGTCTTGGAACTCAAGAGCTTCGTCATTGAATCTATTGATGAAGTCCCAGAGAGGTTCTCATGCGGCTTGCCTAATGGTGAAGAGATGCGAGGAAGATCTCCTATCTCGCTTCTGGCTGGCAAACTAGTACAAAATTTCCTCAATAATTGTTCGTAGGATACCACAGTTCCCATAGGGAGCCTCGTGAACCACTCTTGCGCCTTCCCCTTTAAGGTGGTAATAAATATTCTCGCATTGATGGCGTCTGACTGCCCATAAAGTTGCATCACATGATCATATGCTGTTAGATGCTCTTGTGGATCCTTATTTCCATCATATTTTGGGAGATCGGGTAGGTTGAAACTGTGGTGACTATTTCTGCTAGGATTTCTGGAGAGAAAGGGGATCCTCTCTTTCGCAGAGCGGATGTTACAACTCTTCTTCACCTCAGTTGTCCGAACACGAGTAGCTTGCTCGATCTGGTCAGTCCGAGCTCATTAATATCAGTTACCTTATTTAATGGCTCAACCTACAATACTTCTGGCTGCTTCGCGGCAAGAGCCACTCAATTGTCCACCTCCTCCTCTTCTTTTCGCCTGTCCGTCACCCTAGTTGCTTCTCCTTCCGTTCCTGACTCCCATGGGGGTGAAGCCATGGGAGCCTTTCCCTTCCTTTCTTTTTCATCCATCATCTCTGTCTATTTTCTCAAGTTCACCGGTTCGTATGGTTACCACAAGATCTTCAACTTCCTTCTAGTACGGTTCTTGCATTACTAACAATGGGGATGGTCCCCAATGTGGTGTTTCTTTTATCTTCTTCGGTGTTTCCTCCATCGTTCATCTCGACCAAGCGATTCCCAACAGACGACGCACTCATTTGGGTATAATAATTAGATGTGCCTAGGGTCGAGACGCTTCGTTACGGGATTTAGTACTTTGTTCGAGGGACCTATAATAGGAACAAACGTTAGGCTAGCCGGGTGGACCCACAACTAAGGCCCTCCGATGATAAAGTCAGATACAGATGGTTAGGTCATAAATGAATAGAAGAGCAAGGTGACAATATAATTATGAGATACCTAATTTGATTCCAGAGTGTGGTATTTATAGATTTCGGTCTTTATAGGTCGTAGGAGCTCTACAGGCTACTTATACGTGTCAATGTTTCCTTTATCTTCTAGTCATGTCATGGAATAGGATTGTGTGTTAAACCTTTTAAGGCCTAGCCTTAGCTCGCCTCGCCCCCAGGGTCGATCACCTCACCTCGGTCGAGTCGAGTCGTTGGGTGGAAGTGTGTTCCACATGTCGATCTTTAACGGACCTCGAGTTTCACTCACCTAGCCTCGCCCACCTCGGTCAGTGAGCCCCTTTGGCTAGGTTGAGATGGGAGCCAACTCTAGCTTATTTATGAGGGTAGTAAGGTAAATTTAGTATTTAGTTATATCAAAATACAAATAATCAAGATAGAAAAAATAAAAGCAACAAAAATCTGATTTTAAATTTGAGATACCATTCCCTGGAAAAAACATAAAGGGTTCTTAAAGAATCATATAAAAGAAAATTTCCAATAAACATTGATCCGATAAAAGTGACAAAATTTTGATTCAATAAACATTTGAAGTAACCAAACCGAACATCTAATTTCAAATTTATTTTCCTTGTAAAAAAATGGTTTCAAAGAATCAAGCTAGAATTGAATAACCTACCTTTGCGATATCTAAGTGTTAATCTGCCTCTTTAGTAGTGTATAATTGTATTATTAATATACTGCCGAGGTGTTAATGATTAATATAATTATTTTTGCTTGATAAAATGAAAACAATACAAAAATAGAGACCAAATTGTCGGAAATATACATTTTCAAAAATGACGTGCATGCCTCATCTCAATAATGCTCATATGTCATGCATACATGTTTAAATGCTAATAAATACCATGCTCAATGAAACAAGAATCACTACGTCTCAACAATTCCAAGTAACCTTTATATGCATTAAATAACACTGAAAATAAGATTTTTAAAACTCATGCACAATATATCACTATCACCAATAAATGTATTCTGAATAATACTATGTTCATCCATTGCAGTTGTAGATGAATTTTTACTTTGTGCCTTACTTACTGACTCATTAACTCAATTTCCAACAAAGAATGAGGCCTCGGATGGTCAAGATTGATAAAATTATCACTAGTTATTTGCAGTTAGATATCAAGAAACGTGACCATTTATGCTAAACAAACACGCCTCAAAGAATTAAGAAAAAGAACAATCTCAGTAAACATTTATCTAATCAAATTACTTGAAATGTGATTGGGGTCTCAACGAATCAAGATATGACAAATTATTCTACAAAAATTCAATTTCCAATTTGTTTGGGGCGAAATGTCTATTACTATAATTTAATTTATAATATTTATTTAATCTCGTTAATTATGAATTAATTAGTGGGCTACACTTGCAATAACCTGGCCCACGAGCCGTTTTCTCCTACGCTGCCCACGAGGCTCAGTACCCATGTATATAAAGGTCCCTCCATCTCATTTGTAAGTCATAATCTCTAATACTCTCATAATCTCTGCTAATTCGTATTTAGTATTCTTTGTACTATTATTCTCTTTTGTTCACTGTGCTGACTTGAGCGTCGAAGGGGCCTCCCTAGGACAATCCCAGGGCTCGTCAAATGTTTGTTCGTGTTGCAAGCAAGTTCCTACCACTGAATACTTCCAGCCTTGGGAGAAAAAGACTTGAACTAATTCAGAAACTTTGACTCGGTGATCGCCTAAAAGCGACATCATTTTGGTGCCGTCTGTGGAACAACCAAATGGCACGAAGATGCGACGATCTCAAGCACGTGGAGTGGACCCCAAGTTGTTGGCCATGGAGTCGAGACCAACAAGAGGAATGGCCAACCCGAGAAGATGGGGGCCGACCCTCCTCCTCCCCGGAGGAGTGTCGCCCCGCCGCAAGCAAGAAGTGGCGCTACTTCCTCCTTTTGGGGGCTCCACCCTCTCGAAGAAGTTCTTCGATCCGGAAGCCTTGCAAGACACCTTGATGAAGCTTCCTAGAATGCTCGAGTACCAAGCCGCGGCGGAGCCGCTGCGGAGCCACCGGGGCTCCGCTCTCAAGACCACGACTTTGAAGACCGAGAGAGGAAGAGATGAAGGACACGGCGAGAACCGGGAAGAAGCGCCCTTAGCTCAAGAATCTAAGCGATACATGCCACTTTGTTGGGAAATTTATTGTTTAGATTTTGATGAATGCCATGTAAAACTTAGACTAGAAAGTTGGCACCCCATTTTCCTTGTAATTCTTATTTTAATAGATAGGTCAATAAAAATTTGAGTCAAGTCGGCTATGCCTGGAAATACAAGAACTCAATCAAGATGTGAAGAGAAGACTCCGCGGAGGAACAACCGAGTATGGCCAAGAAAGAAGACCAAGGACTCGACTTGAAGGAGTATCGGTGCGAGGCAATTTTGTGAGAAGAGTCGATTAAGTCAACCCAAGAAGCCAAGTCAAGTTGAAGTGACGGAGATGAGTCTTTCAATCATTGGAGCGGACTCAAGTCACCTGGGAAAAGGCAAAATGTGGAAAGAGGAATTAACGAAAAGGATCCGTTGCACAAAAGTCAAGAATATTACTTAAATAAGTAATACTTCCATGCTTTGCCATGTCTTAAAGTGATCGATCCCCGAAGCGTGCAAAAGGAATAAACCAATGGGAAGCATCGCACCTAGTGTCGGTTCGAAAAAGTCGAACATTCATTTAATACGAGGAAAGGTCTACATCTCAAGATTGAAGATCAATAAAAGACAAGCCAACGAACACAAGTGACTTTTGAAAATCAGCCTATCTCTTCAACGGCGATTTTTGAAAGTTCACTATAAAAGGTCGATGAATCACTTTGAGAAAAGGTAACTGAACCTTGCACATCCGAGATAACAAGCAACATTTATCTTTGTAACACCTTTGCAAAATATTCTCAAGTTATTCAAGCAAAATCCTCAAGCCTAAATCTCGAAGGAAATCAATCCAACACCAAGTCATGTGAAGGAAAGACAACTTCAAACTGTTGAAGAGAAAACTTTTGAAGAATCAAAAGGGGTCTACTTTCCAAGGAGGATTGTAGGAAGGTTCAAGGTCGAACCAATCTCAAGTTATTGGAGGGCTTCGTGTTCAAATCCAAGAAGTTTGAGAAAGTAAGCTGAAGTAGCAAAACAACACCTTGTGAAGAAGGAGTCGGGTGAGAAGCCAGCTGTGTGACCAAGGCATCTCAGACGAGTCCTAAAGGAGCAAGTCACCGGTGTGTGATCAAGAATTGTACTGGATGATAACCACTTTGTGAATTGATCATTACTTAGTGGATTCCTCCAGGAGTTGGAGAAGAGAGGAGTAGAAGAATTACCCCATCTTGAACCTCTATAAAAATTATTGTGTCATTTACATTTCAAAGATTTTATTTCTCGCATACTCCCTTCATATCTGGCGATAATTTGCTATCAACGATAAGTAACTAAGTTCTAAAATCAAGTGTTTAAAATAAAGTTAAACAAATTCAAGGTTGTTAAGTCTTCCAATAAAAAATTCATCACAACCAAGTTAAGGTTTAGACTAAACAGCTGAGTTATTCTATCAATAGCTCTATCGAGTCTGTTGAGTAGCTAACTCTGCTGATCAACTAACTTAGTTGTCCCTCAAGGACTTAGCTGTGTATTAAACTCTGTAACTTATTTAAAATGACTAAATTGAAAAGTTGGTAAGGTTTATTCAACCCCCCTTCTAAACCTTACTCACACCCCTTGGGACCTACAAGTGTTATCAGAGCGGTTGGTTCATTGAGCCTTCCGCACTGGTTACTGAACTAGATCTCCAATCTCTCAAAGAAATTTTTAACACTTGCTCTTTCAAAAGCTATTTTTATTCAACAAAGTTATTATCATGGAAGCAAATTTGACACGCATACCTATGTTCACTATTGAGGAATTTGATGACTGGAAAATTCGTATGTAGGCTCACTGTCGGCTTTACACGATGAAATCGGATAGTGATAGAGGATGGGCCACTGCAAATCTTGAAAGTGAACACAAAGACGGACGACCGGTGAAGGAGAAGAAGTCTGCGAAAAAGACCACCCTGGTTGAGAAACCAAGGACCGAATGGACAAACGAGGACGAGAAAAGATACAACTTGGACAATGTGGCCAAGGACATACTTTACAAAACCTTGGACAAAGCAATGTTCAACAAAGTCAAATCTTGTCAAACCGCAAAACAAATGCGGGATAAATTAACTTTAATTTGTGAAGGATCTCGAGCAAATAAAAGAAAACAAATTGTCCGTAAGTATGTACAAAAATTTGAAAATTTTAAAATGCTTGCAAGTGAAACCTTCGATCACCGGATGCTCGATTCATTTGAAATCACAAATGAATTATTAGCACTTGGGAAAGAATATACACGAAGAAATGTGTATGAAGATTCTCGAAGCCTCCCGGTGAATGGAAATGAAGGTCATGGCCCTGAGACATTCAATGAACCTCACAACAACATCCAATCATTAGCTATTCTCGGACCTCAAAGCCTACGAGTTTGAGTGAGAAGAAAAGATCAGAGGAGACAATGTACCCAAAACAACCGCACTTATAGTCAAGGATGGGAAGAGAGCCGAGGTCAAAGAAGCCATTGACCAGGAGGAAATTGCCCTGATGGTTAAAAGATTCAACAAGTTCTTCAACAAGAACTATAAAAGAAACAATGGTGAATCCTCCAGGAGACATTCACTCCTCTAAGTCAAGGAAGATAGGCCACCTAAGAGAGCCGAGCATCAAAAGGTTGAATATCGTAGAGCGATTACCCAAGAACAGAAAGAGCTGATCAAAGAGCCGAGAACCCGTGTTGGAACTGTAGACAACCAGGACACTTTGCTATTGATCATGTCCATAACTCGTAGTCAATAAATACAAGAATGAAGAAGAAGAAAGAAGAGTCTTGAGAGAGAAAGAAGACAAGAAAAGAAAAAGGCCATGTTGGCTGCGAGAGACTACCGAGACTAAGTCTAAAGAAGTAGCGACTCGAGAAAGTAGTGAAGTGACTACTCAAGTGATTTTGAAGAAGAAGCAATGATCTGTCTAATGGCTAAAGAACAAGATCAACTCCAAGAAGATTCTAGTGATAGTGATAGTGACACACACACTTCATCACCGATGATCTTTATGATTCATTAGGCAAAATGATGAAAGACTTTGAACACATTAAATCCTCACACACACTATTAAACAAGGAGACCAACCAGCTCAAAAGCCAATACTCACAGCTGACTAAGGAGCTGAGTACTCTAAGTCACACAGCTGAAGAGAACAAAGAGCTAAAGGCTGAGAATATTAAACTAATAGTAGAGATAGCTGCTATAGAAAAGAGGGAAAATGATTTCAAAAATGTGATTGCATCATTTACAAAGGCATCTAAATCATTGGATGACCTTATTATGAGCCAAAAAGAATGTGGAGATAAGACAGGCATAGGATTCAATTCCTTTGTACACAGTCAAACTCCCAGAGTGATTTTGGAAAAAGGATCTTCAAGTAATGAAACACCTCAAAAATCCAAGACACCAAATGTTACACCCACATTCACTCCAAAGCACAATCACAAACAAACTGGCCTTGGATATAAAGGAAAAGGAAAAATGACCCGATCGAGTATGTTGAGAGGACAATTGAGAAGAAATCCGTGAGTTCCTCAAAAACTCCAAATAGGAAGTACTCTGTGAAGAATAAACAGAGCTACCAAAAACCCCAAAAGTTTTATCAAAGAAACACATATGATGGGAATGGTAGAAACTACCCAAGCCAAGTGATTGGAATAATGTGAAATATCGGAAAGACCTATGGAATATAAGCCCAAATGGAAAAGGCCTAGAACTCGGAAAGGTCATTCCAAAGGCAAAATAGCTACCATCGACACACATATGCACCCAGGCACTACACTCGAAATATCACAACTACCCAAAGAAGGCAATTGCTAAAACACACACACAGGCATACTGACAAAAGAGACAATTTGTATGAACCTAAAGCCCCAAGCAATTTGCCAAAGTGAGTTATGATTATGGCACGATAGATGGCAACCTCTTAGAGTCAAGTCATTTGGCAATAGATTGGTTGGATCATCTTACAACACTCACCCCTCGGACCCGGACAAAGCATGGGTACCTAAAAACTAATTTCCTTGATTGTAGGTTCAAGGAACAGTGAGTGCCAAGAACCTGGTACATGGATAGTGGTCATTCCCGGACACATGACAGGAAAAAGAAAAATCTGTCAAAATTAAAGGAGATTAGAGGCGCAAAAGTCATATTTGGAGGAAATGAAGCTCGGGGAAATAAGAGGCATTGGATCCATCAAGAAAAATGGATTAGAAATCACGGATGTTGCATATGTTGAAGGCCTCAACTTCAACCTTTGTTAAGCATCGACCAACCAACTCGTGACAAAGGGCTATAATGTTGGATTCAATATGGGAGTGTGCCAAATTAAAGACACTCAATCAAATGAAGTAGTGTTGCAAGGATCCGGACAAAAGAACATGTATGTGGTAGATCGGTCGTGTTGCCACACCAAGCACTTGTCTGTTAGCAAAGAGTACGGCCGAATCAAGTTGGGTAGTGGCACAAGAAGCTATGTCATCCGAACTTCAAGACAATCAACAAGCTTGCAAGGAATCATCTTGTATAAGGAATTTGCTCGGACTGATGTACAAGAAGGAAAGTGTTTGTGATGCATGCGGATGGGAAAGCGGATCAAATCATCATTCAAAGAGAAGTCTAGTCCATCTTCAACAAGAATATTGCATCATTTGCATATGGATTTATTTGGTCCATTGAGCCAATTGCTAGCATATGTGGAAATAAATACACCTTAGTAGTGGTGGATGATTATTCAAGATACACATGGACAATCTTTATGTGCAAAAAGAAAAAAACCTTGCGAGAAGTTACCTCGGTGATGAGAAGAGTTCAAAATGAGAAGAGTCAAACCATTATAAAGATAAGGTCGATGAGAGAACCGAGTTTGTCAATAGGATAATAACTCAATATTGTGTTGAAAATGGTATTGCTCATGAATTATCTCTGACAAGGACTCCACAAACAGTAGAATGGAGTAGCGAGAATGAAGAAAGCAGAACTCTCAAGGAAGGCTGCAAGGACCATGTTAGCAAAAAATGGATGCTTAAAAGATTTTGGGTTTGAAGCCATAAACACCGCATGTTATACTCAAAATAGATGCATGATTAATGAGCGGTGACAAAGACTCCCTATGAAATATAGACATGGAGAAAGCCAAATGTTGGGTATTTTAGAATATTTGGATGTAAATGCTTTATCCACAACAATGGCAAGGATAATCTAAAGGCTTTTGATGCTAAAGGTGATGAAGGTATCTTTTTGGGATACTCGGATGAAAGTAAAGCCTATAGAGTCTTTGAACAAGAGGACTATGGTCACGAAGAATCCATTCATGTGGTTTTTTATGAACCTTATGTGAATGGAGAAAATATTGAAGAGTTAGGCGATAAGGTTTGAATCGAAACTATGCGAAAGAGTCCCTATGTTGAAGGTGAAGTCGGAGCAATCAATCAAGATGAAGATGAGACTTCGAGTCTCAAAGACAACTGGAAAATCTGCAGCTGAATGATAATGAAAGAGCTGCTCAAGACAACACAGCTGCAAGACGACTGAACCCAGCTGATTTGCTTCAACCTGATGTTAGATGGCTTAGAGACCATCCACCAGAGCTAGTCATTGGAGATGTGAGATATGGTGTAAGAACCAGATCCAGAGCTCAGCAAGAAGCAATGTTCACTTGTTTTATTTCCCAAATAGAGCCAAAAGATGTGTCCCAAGCATTGGATGACACACATTGGATTCAAGCTATGAAAGAAGAGTTGAATCAGTTTGAAAGGAACAAGGTATGGGAATTGGTGCAAAGACCAACCCATCAAAATGTTATTGGCACAAAATGGGTTTTCAGAAACAAGATGAATGAAGAAGGTTCTGTGGTAAGAAATAAAGCAAGATTGGTAGCCAAAGGGTATTGCCAAGAAGAGGGAATAGATTTTGATGAAACATTTGCTCCTGTTGCAAGATTAGAAGCAATAAGGATGTTTCTTGCCTATCTTTGCACACAAGAACTTCATTGTATATCAAATGGATGTGGAAAGTGCATTTTTAAATGGATTGTTGGAAGAAGAAGTCTATGTTGAGCAACCTCCATGCTTTGAGCAGAAGACCATTGGAGATAAGGTGTACACGCTCAAGAAAGCTCTATATGGATTGAAACAAGCACCCGAGCATGGTATGACACTTTGTCTCAATTTCTAACTAACAATGGATTCACCAAAGGCAAAGTGGAATGAAACACTCTTGAGAATTCAAGATGGGGAGAGTATCTTGCTTGTTCAAATATATGTGGATGATATCATTTTTGGATCCACAAACAAAGAGTGTGTGATAAGTTCTCAAACCTCATGCAAAGGCACATTTGAAATGAGAATGATGGGAGAGTGACATTCTTCTTAGGACTTCAAGTTAAACAAGCGAAGGATGTAACCTTCATAAGTCAAACAAAGTACACCGAGATTTAATGAAGAAATTTGGTATGGAAGAGAAGTCTTCGTGAAAATACCAATGAACACATCGATGAAGATGGACATGGATGCGGATGGCAAGTGGATCAAACAAGATCTGAGCACTTATTGGATCATTGCTCTATCTAACGACAAGCGGGCGGACATCACCTTTGCGGTAGGTGTATGTGCAAGATTCTAGTCTGCGCACCAAAAGAAACCATATGACTGCAAGAGAGAATCCTAAGATATTTGAAGGGATGCCAAGAAGTTGGCTTATGGTATCCAAGGAAGGTGGATTCAAGCTTATTGGTTACTCGGACTACGACTATCTTTGGATGTAAAGTTGACGGAAGAGTACTTGCAGGTACATGTCAAATGCTTTAGGAAACAGACTAGTTTCCTGGTTTAGCAAGAAACAAAAATCAATAGCCACATCCACAGTAAGGCAGTACATAGTCTGCGGGCGGTTGTTGTGCCCAAGTCTTATGGATGAGACAACAACTAAGAGATTATGAAATTGAAGAAAAAGAGATTCCAATTATGTGTGATAATACAAGTGCTATAGCAATTACTCAGAAGCCTGTGTTGCACTCAAGAACAAAGCACATTGACGTCAGATATCATTTTATAAGAGATCATGTTGAAAAGAAAGATATCACTTTGGAATATATCTCAACTGATAAACAGTTAGCTGACATATTCACCAAACCCATATGTGAATCAAGATTTGAAGAGCTTAAGCATGAGCTAGGGTTAATTGAGCTGAGTTGACACTCAGAAGACTCAATGAGAAAAGATGGAACGTGAAAAGATGAAAATAGAACAAACTTCATGAAGCAGCAAAGTGAATCAGCCGTATCGAAAAGTCAGTTGTATCGAGTTAGCTGGCAGCTGAGTCACTATAAAAAAAGAGAGAAGAAGAGTTGAGTCATTTGTGGAGTAAGCTGAGTCATTTATGAGCTAAGTGACAAAAACGCAGTCGTTTTTAATGAGCAGGAATGTTTTTAAGGATGACGTCAGTGTAATAATGACGGGTATAGTCAAAAGCTGCACAATAAGCATATGATTGGATATAAATGCTGTCGCATTAAATGCGAGAAATTAAATGCAATGTGACGTGCTAAATCTAAGCCGTTGATCTCGATCAAATTTCAAAATCCAAAAAACCGTCCTTTCCTAACCCTTATATACGGTTTTCAATCCTCTCTTTCTCACTTTTTTGAAACTATTCATCTTCAAACATTCGAAAGCAAGTTTTCTTCTTTCTCTCAAAAACCCTACAAGTTCTCAAAGCAACTTTAGCAAGATTTAATCGGTAGAATCTTCTAGAAATGGCACCAAAGACTGATTTCGTCAAGTTATCGAAGCAAATCCACTCGGGCTCCTCGGTGGATTTCGAAGGCATGGTTAAGCGAGGTTCGGATGCAACCCTTGTGAAGAAAATCGCGGATATGTTGGATAAATTTGGGCTTAAAGCCTTTTGACGTTAGAATACTCGCACACCTACCGGAAGAGGTGGTGCGGTTTTATGTGAATGCAAAGGTGCGGGGCGAAGGTATCAAGTCCTCCGTCCACCGCAAGGACATCATGATCATCGCTAAAGACCTTGCGAACACTTTGCTGTTGCCGTCAGGGTATCTTGCGGAAATATATGAAGGCGATGTGGACTTGGGCTGCCGCATGGAAAGAAGTAGTCAAACCCGAGTGTCTTTGCGAAGGTGGTCTACACACGGTGAAAAAAATCTTTGAAAGACGACTACCATAAGCTAATGGATGCCGTTTCCAAATGTGTGGACATGAAATTTGGTATCTTTAACCAGCTATCAAAGACTAAGCCGATCGTCATGGTTGCGATCATGCAAGGAAGAAAGTTAACTAGGCTGAGTTTGTATACAACGGACTACGCGAACGTTAATGTGAATAAATCTTTCAAGGAAGATGGATCCTTTGGAGGATCACTTGGCTATGGCCTGGTTATTGGGCACTTGATGGAAGTGAAGGGCATTCCCCTTCAACATGGAAAGCCTTTCCATGTAAACAAGAAGATGTTCGGGGTAACCTATCCTGAGCCCAAAAGAGAGCCCATGCGAAGAGGGCGGACACAAGTGAGGGGAATCACCACCCGAGGAAACAACTGTTGCCTCCCCTCCCAAGAAGAAAGCTACAAAGAAGAAAGTTGCCCATGCGAAGAGGGCGGAAACAAGTCAATGGGACGCCTCTGCCCTGCCCCGAGTCACACGCCCGAGCAGGTGTGTCTCACCCTTACGCAGTAGGGTGGAGAAAGGAAGCCCAAATACCTTTTCCGGTCATCGAAAAGAAGAGGAGGATCATCAAGCCACCAAAGACACTCCTCAATCCAAGAAAGATGCTCTAGCCCCTGCGATAACTCAAAGAAGAGGAATCTCTAAACATTGAGCTTGAGAAGACAAGCGAGTTTGCAACTCGGTGGAGAAAACCCCGAGTCTGGCCGAGGAAGTGCGGTCTCGAGAAATCGTTGAAAATAGCCAAGTCTGCTTTGAAGGTGATCAACAGAGCAAATAGAAGACCAGTTTGTGGATAGAAACAGTGAGGAAGAAAAGCGCAGAGACAATGAAATCCCGATGAAAGATTTGTGTCTCCACTGCTCCAATCTTCTTGAAGGTGAATTGCAAAGAGTATGCTACCTTCCATTCCCGAAAAGGAAGGACAAGAACAAGATGCTGATGATGATGATGTCATCATGTACTCACCAGTATATCCGATATTCACCCGTATGCGTGAATGGAGGGCATGGAAGCTAAGCAACTCCAGGGTGCAGTTCGAACGCCCTGAATTTATAGAGGAGGAAGAGGAATTAATGCAATTCCTAGGGATTACCACTGCACGACAGGCTCTTGATGAAGAGAATTGCATGGACATCCTTAGTATCATAAAAAGCGACGAGAAAGACAAAGCTGAAGAGCAAGCCCGTGCACTGGAGAAGGCAAACATATGTCCTTTCACTGGAACTCTAGATCACTCTCACCCTCATTTTGATATGTTCTCCGAAAGTGATGAAGACTTGGATCCCACTGCTGCACAAGAAAAGTCAGAAATGCGGCAAGCTCTAAGGGAATCGGTGATGAATGAGCAAAGGCGATTGATGGAAAGACACTGGAGAGTCCTCAAAATCTCTCATGGAAATAGACCCATTGGGAGTGGTGCGGCGGTGCCCGCGATTATTGCTGCAACCACATCCCGATTCACTCGGAAGGGCGGATCGAAGGAATTGGCGATGAACACAGGAATTTGGGACCCCCCTATTGAAGGTGTTTTACCACCTGTCCCCACGATGAGCACTCAACGGAAGCGGCGGGGAGTTTGGAGCGAGTGACCCCACCATCAATCACTCGGTTGGTGTGCCGGTGGGGAAACTTACTCCACCGGCAAGGTCGAAGGATCTGCGGATGACTCCACTATGAAGGAAGGAGGCGAAGTGGAGAAAGAAAAAGAAAAAAAAGAACAACATCAAGTTGACACGACAAAGCTCGAATAGTTAAGTCTGTCCCGGTGAAGTGACAAGCGCTGCAGTGAGGACGCCTGCGATGCGGTCGAGGCACATGTTGGAAATTCCCGGGAGTTAACACTGCGGTGCGAAAGTGCAATCGAAGGGGTTGAGACTCCTTCGGATACCATGGTCCAAGAACCTAAGGCAATTGCTGCGTGCAGTCGAAGGGAATGTAGAAGGCCTTTCCGCGATTGAGACCGCTAAAGGTATTGAAGGCCCAAGGGAGGTTGAGACTTCCCTGGGTAAAGAGAAAGAAATGCGAACATCCCTCCTGTTCACATTGAAGAATCGAGAAGGAGATTAGTGCACTTCATGATTCCCAAGACAACCCGATATATCGCTTATGGGATCGTAGATGGTAGTCCACCCTGTTGCACATCATAAGGACCCGACTGAGGATGTTCTTCCACTGACGAGTCGATCCAAGTTTCAAAACGCTTTCGTCAAACATTCATATTTGATGATGAACCAAGCCCCATGTTCCATCATCATCCGATGATCTTGATAATCTGATCGAGACCATCTACTCAAATGGAAAAACCTCACCGAGACCGAAGAAGGCATTAAGGCAGTAGAGGCTCGTCACCGGGCAAAAATAGTCAATCGCCCCAGTGCCACAACTTCAATTGCGCGAGGCTACGGCTGCAGAGCGGGTGACCACCTCGCGCACAATATCTCAAGTGCGAGATGATGCATTTGAAGATGTATTTCCTTTTTCTCGCGAGCTGCCCATGCTAGAAGAAGAGACCTCGCAATAGAACAAGCTCTACACCGTCCAAGAAGACCCCATAATTCCTACTGACTCAATTGTTCCAACTGATTTTAACTTCAATGCAGAGTGGCCGGCAGCTGACTCAAGTCAGACAACTGAGATGCGTGAAATCTTCAAGAAGATCTGTGAAGAGATTGAGAAGATTGAATGGCACCAAGCCTCTCTCGACATGCGCTGGACAACGGAGATGCCACTCTCACAACAGACTTGAGAGGAGTGGTGGTCAGGATAAGGGAATGGTCTCAACAGCAATGAGAGTGCTTTATGCGTCTCGAGCAAGTTCGCTACTTCAAGGCACTATACAATAGAATGCTTTGATGCGGAGGCCGACAATCTTTGACATGAAGGAAAGGATGCGGAGACCTATATGGAGAGATTGCATGCCTCCCATACAATCGAGATGGAGTTCTTTGCGTGAATTTCATCGAAAAGAAATGCGTGTTGAAGAGTCCATGAATTCAAAGTTCAACCTTCTCATGGCTGAGATGAAATTGGTGGCAGTTGAATCGAAAGCCACTCGCTCAGAATTCCGCACAGCTTATGTCGCAGCAGACTCTAAGCAGAACTCAGCTCTCAGCCGACTAGATTTTATGCTCGCAGGAATGTTCCCTTGGGTTTCTCTCTCATTCGATGATGCCAAAAAGGGGGAAGATGAATACCTGAGGAAATTGAAGGAAGATACAGCTGACAAGCAAAAGGATGAATCAGCTGAGAAGGGAAAAGCTGTTGAGGGGGAAAGGTCAAAGGATGTGACCTTAATGCTTGATGAAACCCTCAGCAAGGTCATGTCATAGCATCGATAATCAGCAAACTTCCTGTGACTCTGCCGCTCCATCACTCTGCTGTGCCCATGTCAGAGAAGAGAAAAATCGTAGAAGCAGGGATGGAAGAGTTCGACAAGAGAACATATGCCCGTGTTGAAGAAATGTTAAAACAGTTTAGAGGCATTCCGACAGGGAAACATACAGATGCCATTCCAGATAACGGACAAGAGCCAAGATCAGTTGAAGAGTTTAAAACGCTCGAATCCGAAGGATACTTCAAAAACATGTCCATAGCCCAAGCCTGGGACTTGTACTGGGAGAAAGGTCTCAAGGTATGTGAAAAAGATGATAAGCGGCGAGACTACCAAAGCGACCATTCAACTGGTAAGAAGAAAACTCGACAATATACGCCCAGAGGAGGAGGAAGTAGTGGTGGAGGAAGAGGTTTTAAACCTAGACCTCTACCCAAAAATATTGAATATGTAGATCCAGGCAAGACTGGAAGGATCTACTAGGCTGGATATGATGTTGTAGCCAATCTGGAAGTGGAGAGAAAAAATGCTGAATATGTCAAAAGAATCGAAGAAGAAAATAAGAGGCAAACTCAGCTGTGGCAAGAAAGACAGGAAAGAAAAAGAAAAGATGAAGTTGCGAAGAGAGCTTACGAAAAGAAGAAAGCAGGTGAAGAGGAAAAGAAGAGGAAGAGAGCCGACGAAGACAGAGAAGAAGGAAGAATGAGACAATGAAGCGATGAAGTGTTCTTTGCTAACCCCTTCATGTATTTTACTTTTGTAAATATATATGCATGTAAGTCTTCAGTACATTCAATGAAAAAAAAACGTAATTTGCGTAGATATAAGTATGCTCACGATTGCTCGATACACATTGTAAATAGGCGTAGTAAAGGACAAGAATGTTATGATCAATAAAAAGATTGATTCTACGCATACATTCTTTGTTACTGCATTTGTCTGTATGTATCTTTTTTGTTTGCATTTTGTTTGTATGTTTTAAGTTTTGGCATAATCAAAAAGGGGGAAATTGTTGGGAAATTTATTATTTAGATTTTGATGAATGCAATGTAAAACTTAGACTAGAATGTTGGCACCCCATTTTCCTTGTAATTCTTATTGTAATTTGAAAGGGTTGAATAAGATGAGTCCAGTCAGCTATGCCTGGAAATACAAGAAGTCAACTGAAGATGTGAAGAGAAGACTCCGCTGAGGAACAACTGAGTATGGCCTAGAAAGAAGACCAAGGACTCCACTGAAGGAGTATCGGCTCCGAGACAGCTATGAGAAGAGTCAGTTAAGTCAACCCAAGAAGCCAAGTCAAGTTGAAGTGACAGATGAGTCTTTCAATCGATGTGGAAGCGCGAGACTCAAGTCACGTGGGAAAAGACAATGCAAGAGGAATTAACTGAAAAGGATCCGTTGCACCAAAGTCAAGAATATTACTTAAATAAGTGATACTTCCATGCTGCCATGTCTTAAAGTGCTCAGTCCCAGAAGCGTGCAAAAGAAATAAACCAATGGGAAGCACTGCAACTCGTGTCAGATTCTGAAAAGCTGAACATTCATTTAAGACGAGGAAAGGTCTACATCTCAAGATTGAAGACCAAGAAAAGATAAGCCAACGAACACAAGTGACTTTTGAAAATCAGCTATCTCTTCAACGGGAAGATTTTTGAAAGTTCACTATAAAAGGCTGAGGAATCACTTTGAGAAAAGGTAACTGAACCTTGCACATCCGAGATAACAAGCAACATTTATCTTTGTAACCTCGCAAAATATTCTCAAGTTATTCAAGCAAAATCCTCAAGCCTAAATCTCGAAGGAAATCAATCCAACACCAAGTCGTGAAGGAAAGACAACTTCAACTGTTGAAGAGGAAACTTTTGAAGAATCAAAAGGGTCTACTTTCCAAGGAGGATTGTAGGAAGGTTCAAGGTCGAACCAATCTCAAGTTATTGGAGGGCTTCGTGTTCAAATCCAAGAAGCTTGAGAAAGTAAGTGAAGTAGCAAAGCGACCGCCCCGTGAAAAAAGCCGAGTCGGACGAGAAGCACCGGTGTGTGACCAAGGCATCTCAGTGAGAGTCCCAAAAGAGCAAGTCACCGTGTGATCAAGACTTGTATCCGGGACGGATAACCACTTTGTGAATTGATCATTACTTAGTGGATTCCTCCAGGAGTTGGAGAAGAGAGGAGTAGAAGAATTACCCCATCTTGAACCTCTATAAAAATTATTGTGTCATTTACATTTCAAAGCATTTTATTTACGCATACTCACTTCATATCTCTGCGATAATTTGCTATCAACCGATAAGTAACTAAGTGTTAAAATCAAGTGTTTAAAATAAAGTTAAAACAAATTCAAGGGTGTTAAGTCTTCCGCTGAAAAATTCATCACAACCAAGTTAAGGTTTAGACTAAACAACTGAGTTATTCTATTAACAGCTCTATCGAGTCTGTGGAGTGGCTAACTCTGCTGATTATCTAACTTAGCTGCCCCTCAAGGACTTAGCTGTGTATTAAACTCTGTAACTTATTTAAAAGGACTAAATTGAAAAGTTGGTAAGGTTTATTAAACCCCACCTTCTAAACCTTACTCACACCCCTTGGGACCTACACCAGCCATGCCAACTCTTGGGCTACCGCCCTGATAGTCGTCTGACCCCTGCCATCCTGACTGGGCCATTACCCTTGGGTATCAATACCTCCAACATCCCGAAATATGATGGAATTGGCGATCCTCAAGAGCACCTAGATGAATTCTATGCAAATATGGATCTCTACGACATGACAGACACCTCCTACTGCAAGGTGTTCCACACCACTCCGTCCAAGAGAACACTAACTTAGTTCAATCAGCTCCAGTACGATCAATCATTGGGATGGATAAAATTACTGAAGCTTTGATGCAGTAGTTCTCCATCAACTTAAAGTGTCCCAAAACCATCGCTCACCTCTTCCAGGTGAGGCAGAAGGAAGAAAAAACTCTCTGAGAATTTATGGAGTGGATCGTGGAAGTCATCAATGAAGTCGCCAATGTCCAAAGACATTAGACTTTGGTTGGAATCTTACAACAAAACCTCTGTCAGGGGCGATTGAAGGAGTCTTCGGCCGGGAAACCTGCCTCCACCCTAGATAAATTATTGAGCAAAGCAGAGAAACACATCCGGGTGGAGGAGTCCACCAAACCAAAGCCTAGCACTAAGCGGAAATCTAAGGAGGATGACATGAATCAATCCCAGAAGGGTCAAAGGAAAGAATATGGGCCAAGCTTCACCCCTCTGAATGCACCAACGAGAGAAGTATTGATAGCCGCCCAGAATAAGGGTATCATTGATCCACTTCAACCACTAAAGAAAAACCCCGCGAGAGCACGCTCCAATCTATACTACCGCTATCGTAGGGATAATGAGCACACCACTAAGGATTGTTACATAATGAAAAAAGAAATTGAGCGACTCGTTCAGAAGGGCTACCTGAAGGATTATGTGGATCGAAGTAGATTCCGCCGTGACCCGAGGCCACGGAAAGAAGAACACCTGCGGGATTAGCATTGCCCAGACCTCCATAGAGATGAAAAATATGATACTCACATAGCCAGAGTCATCAATGTTATCTCTAAAGGACCAAAAGCAATGGACGCTCTCGAGAATGTAGCAAAGGAGCAAAGGAGACCCCTTGACGACACCCCCTCCAAACCCCCTCCAAGAGAAGAGTTGTGGAATCACCTTAGGCCAAGAGCATGCCCATCATGTTTGGCACTCAAGACTACATCCTAGAAACCCAGGTCCACACTAACGCCATTGCCATCTCCATCACGTTGGCCAACTTTGTGGTCCAAAGGTTCTTGGTGGACACCAGCAGCGCCGAGGATGTTATATTTTGAGATGCATTCGACAAGATGAAGATTGACCTGGCACAGGTCGTCCCAGTTTTAGTACCCCTGATTGGCTTTACAGGGGAAGTGATCAAATCCACTAGTAAGATCAACTTACCACTTACATTGGGGATGGACACCCCACACCATGTCACGAATATGGTTTACTTCTTCATTGTGGATGCTCCCTCTCCATACAACATGATATTGGGAAGGCCCGACTTGTACCGATTTGCAAGCCATTCCCTCCATGATTCACCTCAGTCAAGTTCCCAAGAAATCAGGAGTGTGCAAGACTATTAGAGACATCAAGACCGCCCAAGAATGCTATGTAGCCAAGATGAAGATGAGCAAGTTCCCCGACCAGACAGTGAGAGCGCCACACTACCTAAGGAGCTTTAGATCTCGCTAGCTCCCACAAGCAAAAGTTCTCCCTCGCTGTCAAGCGACTTTCTTCTTTTTACTTACTTTCGGTTTATTTCCACCCCATGGGCACTAAACATTATTGTCTTTGTCTTAAGTATATTTTCGCCCAAGGGGCATAAAACATTATTTCAGGAATATTTTGGCACTCCTGGAGAAGTGGGGCTCCCACCGGGTGGGTCCTCATAAACTTCCCCCCTTCAGCTCTCTTGGAAGGGAGGGGATCCCTCATGGGAAGGTCCTCGTAAACATTCCCTACTTTGGCGTTCTCGTAAATTTCCCCCCCTCGGCGATCCCAGATGGGAGGGGCTCACTCGTGGGGTCTCCTCGCAAATTTCCCTCCATTTGATGCTCCTGTAAATGAGGGGCTCCCTAAAGGGAGGGTCCTCGTAAACTTTCCCCTCTCTGGCTCTCTCGGAGGGGAGGGGCTCTCTCACGGGAGGGGAGACTCTCGTAAACTTTCCCAACTTTAGTGTTCCAGAGGGAGGGGCCCATAAATTTATCCGACCTCATGTTCTCCCCGAGGCGAGAGGCTCCCTCACGGGGGGTCCTCATAAACTTTCCACCCTTCGGCGTTCCCGAAGTGAAGGGTATCTCTCACGGGAGGGGTGGTCTTCATAAACTTTTCCCCTTTTGGTGCTCTCAGAGGGCCCGGAGGGAGAGGCCCCCTCACGGGGAGGGGGGTCCTCGTAATTATCCCTCCTCCGGCGCTTCTGTAGGGGAGGGCTCCCTCACAAGGGGTTTCTCATAAATTTTCCCTCATCTGAATCTCTAGTATCCCTACTCAACAATTCATATTAACTCCCAAAAGATCATAGAATTGAAGTAAACTCCCACTAACAGTTATAAGCCTCCCGACTCTATACCCGTTTATGTTATGAATTCATTTTTCGTAAGTTAGAACTCATCTCCCGAATTATGAACTAACAAATAAGACATGCAAATTATTGGCCAGATAATCTACTAGAAATAAGCACTCGAATTCTTAAATAGAATGCAAGAACCCAATTAAGAAGAAACAATTAAATTAGAATTAACATGAATCTATTGTTTTGATCATGCCCTAGGATTAAGAAGTTTAGCCTAACATATTTGAAAATAAATTCATATATAAACTTGAAATCAAATAGTTTGACATCAAATAGTTTGACATCAAATTAAGTACAAAACAAAAGATCTAAGCTATGATGATAGAACTCTTCTTTTATGGATGGATCTTTCTTCAAAGTCTTGAACTCTTTTGCCTTCGTAGATGCGAAATATCTTGTGTCGTTCTTCGTTGAAGTGTATTTTTGCCCTAGAAGTGTGTACATTCCGTGTGTCAAGTCCTCTCTCTAGCTTTAGGGCTTGATTTTCCTTATATAGATGTTTTGAAAGATCTTTGGTAGAGTCCCGGCGAAATTAGGAAACAAATCACCGACACAAAAGTACACTACGTACATGTACTATTACACATCCAGGTCATGTAAGTTGTTTTACTCTCTGTTTTTGTCTCGATCAAAGTACACGACCGTGTATTAATACACGGGTGGGTCGTGTATTGTGTCTCTGAAATTCTTTCCTCAAACAAGTCGCACGAACATGCAAAATAACACATGCAAAATTCATGGTCGTGTATTATTACATGGGCATACCGTGTTTTTTTGTTCGTTATCATTTTCTTCGTGTATTTGATCTTCTCTTCGCATACGGAATTCTTGTCGGGGCTGTCTTATTGATATCTTTGCAAATAAAGCTCCGTTTCATGTAAACATATACAAGAATACGCAGTGTCACGCCCAACAAAGGAAACCAACTAAAACACACTAAATATACATGCAAATATATCAAATATGTATCAGAATAAGCCTCTAAATGCACGTATATGTTACACTTATCAAATCCCCCCAAACTTAAACCATTACTCACCCTCGAGCAAACTAAGAAAAATAATCGCATGCAATGGGGTAGATTAAACAACACAAGAACACTACAAATACAAAATCTCTATTAATTCCATACTTTAGCAAATATGCAACTCATTATCAAAAAGTCATTCCTTGCAAATTAAGCACAATCAATACTCATTCTGGTATTCGACATTGTGACTCACAAGATAGAGTGTATCACTCAACTCTCAAAGTAAATAGGAAGTGTATACTCTCAAATCAATTCAATGAAGTAGAACGACCATAGGCTTGCAAATCGTCTAACATCTCTACCACTCAAGTGTGCACAATTCAAGAATCAAAAAGGACTTTTTCTTTGGTTGTAACGCATGCTCTTTAGTTAGGGTAGGTATGGATTAAGTGACTTGATTTGAGCAAATAGAATTTACGGACACAGACTTTCAACTCACCAACCCAATTTCATCTCAAGAAGTATTCTTTTACTTGTTATCTGTTTCAACTCATACTTCTTATTCCACCCTTGTTCTTCTTTTTTCATACTTAGGCCATTGCCTTCTTTGTTTTGACTTAAGCTCTCAGTTGTCAAATTTTTCCTCAATTGCTCGATTTTTTTCTTTCTTTATTTGATTTCAAAATTTTGCTTTATTTTCGAGCTTTAACATTCACCTGTTCATTGCCCATCCCTCTTTTGCCAATAAATTTTTCAAAATTACACTACTTCTCCCTCAAACATAAACATCTCTATACGCTCAAGTTTTGGGATAAAGATATCAAGTTAAATCTCAAAATATGGCTAACAATAAAAAGGCTAAGGCTCAAATTGGCTAAATAGGGAATCATGAGTTTATAGTAGGATTTTTAGGCTGAAATAGGATTAAACAAAAATGACCTTAAATCATCTTCAGAAATTGCACACAAATGTGGTTTCAATAAAGATACCATTGCAAATTCTAGAGTTCTATCAACATGAATGACACACTCAACAAAAATAAGACTGCATATCATAAAAGTAGTTAAAGCCACAAAAGCTCATAGGCTTATTTTTTGCATCATGCTCAAATACCCAACTTTCTCAATCAACCAAATAAGCAAAAGACATCCTTTAAAAAATTCATCGCATATTCACCGAGTATTTCTTTTCATGAAATCAAGTATTCGCAGTAAGACACATGAAGGCATTCTATGATAATCATGTCTCTAAATATAACTCACACAAAACAATAAACATGCTAAAGCAATAAGCGTGCCTACTAAAAAAATAAAAATTTAAAAAGCTTATGCAACTTTTATATGCTTCTACATGCAACCTAAATATTATTAAACATGCAACAATACAAAATCATGCATTCTAGACAACCCCCCTTAACTTAAATCATGTTTCGTCCCAAAATCATAAGAAAGTTATCAAAAGAAAGAGGAATGCGAGACAACCCCCCTTATCGCGTAGAGAGAATGCAAAAAAGCGGCATCAAATGATATCCTCAGAAACACCATTCATCTATACCATGTCAAAAATTTCTAAAAATTGTGCGAGATGCACATTTGGATCCTCCACGGCTCTCCCCCCAAACTGGTTTTGTGACACCATCTTGATCAACACAGGTTTTAGTTCGAAATTATTTACGTTAATCGGTAGACGGACCACTCCCCCATATCTCTAATTAACTTCCTACTTGAAGTAATCTCTCAAGGCCCTTCGTACAGGCCTTTCCTCTATCAGATTCTTTCTATTAGCACTCTGTGGTGCCAACGGATGCTCCTCGTTATTTCTATTGTTCACACCATCCCTACCATTTTCGTCTGCCATTGCTTTCGATCTTTTCCTTAATTGTTTTGCTGTATTTTTAATCTCCAAGTAAATGGGTATCGGTTCAACTGGTCGAGAACGTGTGATCATGCACTACCTATACTCAATAAAAATAATGTTAAAATCAAAACAAAAATAAAAAATAATACTTCAATTAAGATTGAACTACTTATTACAATATTTACGTAGAGTCTTTCAATTCCCGACAACGATGCAAAAACTTTATCATGAAAATATTTTTACTAAACTCGTAAGTGTACGGTGTAGCTAGCAGATAACAATGAACAACAACAAGGTCGTGTTACTCGGGGATTAAATATGAAGCACATAAAGTATAGCAAATCTCGTACTTCAATTTTATTGAAGCGATCGAAAATCAGAAAGGTATTGTCTAAACTAAACATAATTTATCAAGTATAATATCTAAGTATTGCTAAAGATCCGAACTTCACAAGAATTTAAACAAATACAAAAGCAACCCTAGGAACATAATCTCAACATGATTCACCAATATTAATTCCAATTAATGTTTCATCAAAACCAAATTATGTGTATCTATAGGTTCAATTCCAAAATTAGTTTATTCCCTCTAATGAAGCAAAAAAATCGTTGATTAATAAGAATTACTAGTATCCCTACTCAACAATTCATATTAACTCCCAAAATTGAAGTAAACGCCCACAAACAGTTATAAGCCTCCTGACTTTATACCCGTTTATGTTATGAGTTTATTTTTTGTAAGTTAGAACTCATCTCGCGAATTATAAACTAACAAATATGACTTGGAAATTATTGGCCAGATAATCTAGAAGAAATAAGCACTCGAATTCATAAATAGAACACAAGAAACCAATTAAGAAGAAACGTTCAAATTAGAATTAATATGAACCCATAGTTTTGTTCATGCCCTAGGATCAAGAAGTTTACTCCAACATATTTGAAAACAAATTCATAGACAAACTTGAAATCAAATAGTTTGAAATCGAATCAAGTAAAAACAAAAGATCTAAACTATGATGATAGAACCCTTCTTTTGTGGATGGATCCTTCTTCAAAGTCTTGAACTCTTGTGCCATCGTAGATGCAAAAGGTCTTGTGTCGTTCTTCGTTGAAGAGTATTTTTGCCCTAGAAGTGTGTAAATTTCGTGTGTCATGTCCTCTCTCCAGCTTTAGGGAATGGTCTTCCTTATATAGATGCTTTGAGAGATCCCTGGTAGAGTCCCGATGAAATTAGGAAACAAATCAACCGACACACAAAGTACACGACGGAGTACTATTAAGGGGCCAGGTCGTGTAAGTTGTTTTACTCTCTATTTTTGTCCGGATCAAAGCACATGACAGGGTATTTATACATAGGTGGGTCGTGTATTATGTCTCTTAAATTCTTTCCTTAAACAAGTCGCACGAACATGTAAGATATCATGGATGCAAAATACACGGTAATCTATTATTACACAGGCATACTGTGTTTCTTGTTCTTCGTTGTTTTCTTTGAGTATTTGATCGTCTCTTCGCATTCGACAATCTTGTTCGGGCTATCTTACTGATATCTTTCAAATAAAACTTTGTTTCCTGTAAAAATATACAAGAACACACAGTATCATGCCCAAGAAAGGAAACCAACTAAAATACCCTAAATATACATGAAAATGTATCAAATATGTATCAAAATAAGCCCCCAAGTGCACATATATTTTACATTTATCAATGGGAAGGGGGAGGGGGGTCTTTCTTAATTATCTCTCCTCCGATGCTCTCTCACATGAAGGGTCCTCGTAAACTTTCCTCCATTCAGCATTCCCGGAGGGGACGACTGTAAGTCCAAGCGACTACGATAATCTAGAGGGGGGTGAATAGATTATCTCCATTTTCTCGATTTAGCCTTCTTTTTCGAATCAAACAAGCCAAGACAATAGTAAAGGTGCGGGAAGTAAACAACACGCGTCGATTTATAGAGGTTCAACCCACCTAGGGCCTAATCCTCTACCACCCCAGTATCGCCGGGATGGATTTAAAAAAGAAAAAATATTTTATTAATTACCAAAATTAATACAACACCTTACAACATCACCTTGAAAAGCACCACACTCTTCTTCTACACCACCTTTGAGATTACTACAATCTCTCTTGAAGATTACCACAATCTCCAACGGCACCTTGTGAAGATTACCACAATCTTCCGACTTGAAGAATACCTAATTCTTCACCACCTCGAAGTGTAGCGCCCCAATTTTGAAAAATGTAGTTTTGGGCTTAAGGAACGCTACATTAGTGTGTACCTAACTTTAAATAACTTTCAACATCGACAGAGCATTTCAAACCAACATCAAATAACCACGCTCACAGGCGGGTTAGCCCAATTCACAAAATACAGAGGAAGCATTATATAAGTATATGAGTCACATCTCATCTCAATAGTAAACAAAGGAAAACCTTTTTACAGACATCTGTTTATCAGTTCAAAGTTTAAGAAAGAGAAAAATAGGGACTTTGGAACTACAAAAGTATTTCATCATGCCCAAGTCTTCGTGTCATATTTCGCCTCAATCTGAAAAATATAATGTGGGGTGAGTGCTATGAAAATACACTCAGTGGGGTACACTTAAGCGACTGCGTAATTAATTACAACTAGCAGAGATGCATCTTACGTGGCATTTGTACGGATAGACCGTAACTTTGTAATATGTACGAGCTCATAATGTGAAGTGATCGTCACCACAACACATAAATATGTAACATGTACGGTACAACCGCAACATGGGATTCATGCAAAACATACTAATCATGATTAATTAAACAGTCAACTTGCATTGAATAGCAATAGTACACGGTTAAGTGTAAAAGATAACCCCACCTTTTTGATGTGCAAAATGATTGTGCAGGATGCAAGTCCTAGTTCCCGGGCTCAATCTCGTCTCCTACACAAAATAGCATAATATGTCTTAGAAGCCTGGAATGGAAATATAATAATATATATAATAATTTAAATATACTAGATAAACCTATCCTTAAAATTTGGGGGCATTTGAATGTGAAATGAAGAAATTAGGAGTAAAACAGAATAATAAAGATGTTCGGGTCTCGTTTTCTTGAAGTTGGAAGATTGAGGGGTAATTTCGTGATTTTAAATAAACCTTGTGTATGAGAAGGGTGTAACGAGACTATGGTTCAAATTTGAGGTCAATCGGAGTCCGTTTGACCCCTTTTGGATCAAAAACGAGAAAGTTAGGACTTAAGGAATTTAAATTAAAAAGGTTTGGGGTAGTTTAGTAAAATTCGAAACTTTAGTTCAAAGTATTGTGGGTCAATCTGGAATTTTCATATAAGCTGATTTTGGAGGACCAAAGTGAAACTTAGAGGGGGTCAAACTGAAGTTTTCAAAAATTGCAAGCAAGTCCAAAACTATTTCAAATTCTGTTTGGCATCCCCTCAACTTTTGATTTCCACCACAACCCGTCCCCACCACCATTTGCCACCTCGACAACCCTCAAAATTATTTCCGGCTAGCAGCCCTTGCCACCGGCGACCTACCCTTACTAACCCGGTGTATTTCCGGCCATTATTGGCCGGAAATTAACACACCCACGCACATATAGAGACAACGCACACACACACACAGACACGCACACACACACGCACATGGGCGGCGAGGTTCCACCTCGTCACCTCCGCTCACCACCAACCCACTCCAGACACCCGTACCATAAGACACGGTGGCTTCTGGCAGAGAGAGGCTGAGAAAGAGAGAAAAACGAGAGAGAGAGGAAGAAAGAAAATGGAATTTTTTGTAAGTTTCCGACTTCAATTCACGGTGGAAACAAACTTGAATCATGAAATTGATTAGTGGGCTTTGAAGCCCTTGAAAATACGAACAAAACGGTATAAGGCTCGTCAATTTTGGACCGGTGGATCGCCGGGAATCGGCGGTCAAAGGTGGCGCCGCCGGTGATTTCGGAAAAGGGTTTTAACAGGCGTCTCCTGCGATTTGCCGGCGATCTAGAGGTCTGATCTGAGATTAGAAGATGGCGTTAGAAAGTTAATTCAATGGGCTTTCCAACGGTATAAGGTTTGTGAAAATGCAATGGTCGGATCTCCATAGATCTAGAGTCAAAGATTTCGAATTTTCAACTTTACCGGCGATTTGCCGGCGAACGGGAATTCAAATCGAAATTCCGACTTAGGATTTGGAACGAGGGCGATGAAAGGGTTCGAATGAGGTATGGTTTGTTAATTTCGACCGTCGATGGCCGGCGGCCGACGGAGGCGGTGGCGGTGGCCGGCGACGGCTCTGCTGCCGGAAACCAAGGGTGAGGGAGAGAGAAAGGCTTGCCTTTTTTTAGAGGATTTCCAATTTTGGTTATTTCCAAATAAGGAAATAACTATATATAGTAAGTTTTAAATGGGCTATGAAAATGGGTTTGGTGATTTGGGCTACAAATGATTTGAAATGAGGCTTAATTATATCGTAATTGGACTTGAAATAATTCGGTTTTTAATTGAAAATAATAGAAAACCCCCGTAATTAAATTTATAATTTTTCTACCCAAATTATATAATTTAAATAATAATCTTAATTAGCTATAAATCCCAATAAATTACTAATCTAATTCCTTAAAAATTGCGAAAAATTTACCCTAAATTTTTAGATTCAAATTCTAATACCGGGTATTACACGAAGAGCACCACACTCCTTAATAAGAAGATCACCACAATCTTCTTGCACCTATCACATAGATCATCAAAATGTGTTCTTACCACAAGAACACTCACAAGGATATCTTATATTGAATGATAACCCAAAAATTCAAGATTACAAGTCGATAATGAATGATACAAATTTGAGTGCAAGTGTAATCAAGAAATAAGCCTAGACCTCAAGATATGAAAGTAAAAGACTTTAGGCTATTACAACAAGAATAATAACAATGAAGAACAAATATGTTTGCTTGAGTGTATCTTGTTGTGTTGTAGTATTTATAGAAGATGTCTTGAACATGATAGGCTCCTTCTAGGAGATTGAAATCTGTAAAAAAATGCAAGACAAATGAAGAATATAGCTGTTAGAAATCAATCCCACAAATTAGGGAAAAGCTGTCTGAAAATGCAACGGATAGTTTGCTGATAAAAGAGGTGTGCGACCGGTCGCGCAGAGATAAGTTTGAAATGGGTTCGCTTCGAAATTTACACAGGGGGACCGGTCGACGTGGGGTCCGACCGGTCGCCCCTATGTCTGACCGGTTGGGGGTGTCAAAAATATGAAACAAAGAGTTCTGTTCTTTGAGGGCACGTTCCAGGCACCGGTCGCCCATACCGGTCGACCTCAGGGTCGACCGGTCGCCCTCTCCCATTTTTCTTCCGTCCCGTTTTCTGTTTCAAAACTCAACTCAGGTACAGGTTGCCCTATAGGGCGACAGGTGGAGCCTGAAACATAAGTGTTGTCCAATGTTTTATCGAAAATGAACTTCAAGAAATACTCCGAAAAATAGTAAAAACATTTTAAATCGATCGGAAGTATTTGGACAACATTCAGGGACATTTTTTTGATGTAAAAACACATTAAACAAAACCATTAAAAGTGTTGTCCAATTTTGTGGAAAATAAACTTGAAGAAATACTCCGAAAAATTAGTAGAAACAATTTAAATCATTTAGGAGTATTTGGACAACACTTAAAAACATTGTTTTGGTATAAAAACAAAATAATCAAAATCATGATAAAACCATTTATCAAACAATCTCCCCCTTTTTGATGATTACAAACCAAAACAATTTAACGAGGTCGATTTTTAAAACAAAACAATTTTACCGGTTAAAAAAGAACTATCCGTTGAGAGCGACAACATTCCATGCAACATAAACACAAGGATGGGAGTATAGATATTCAAAAACATTTATGCAAAAGCTCCCCTTATCAACATGCACTACAAGAGTAATGTAGAAGCAATCAACCAAAAGCTAAAAGCTCAGCTTTTATAACTTGAGCTTAAGTATCAATAACTTATAAGCTCCCCCTTTCAACAAAACATCATTAGACATGTATATGAGTCCATAATTCATCAAATGGACTAAGTATGATCCACAACTTATGGCTTTTAATAGCCACAACTTATAAATTCTTTCTTGAGCTTATTTTAGCTTCTTTGAGCTAATAGGCTTATAACCTGTTTCTCCCCCTTTGGAATCATCAAAAAGAATGTTAGCACGATAAAAACATCATATATCCATATCAAAGTGCGCAATGTAACCGATTTATCGAGCTATTTGAACATTGAAGCTTATAAACCAAATAGGAGGGAAAAGTCGATCTTATGACTTGTAGAAGCTTATGAAAACTCACTTGATTTTCAAAACATGATCTTTATAAGTATATAAGACATTTGAAATCAAGAGAATCATGTAGGTGATGAATTTTTCATTGAAAACATTTTATCGAACACTTGGCGGGCGACAAAGATATAAGAAGATATATATAGTCCTTGTAAATGTAATCAAGCCAAGTTTTTCATCACCAAAAGAAATTTTACAAATATAATCCAACAACAATCATCATTCACAACACAATTATATAAGAATTCCATCAATATATCAAGTAGAAGCATTTTCTCAAGGGTTCAACCCAATTGAGATAAAAGGAGTAGAATTCTTACCATTTAATCGGTGAGGATGAGTAACAATGATGATAAACAAGCAATATAATCCCTAAAATATGTAATTTATGCAACAAAACTAATTTGAAGTGAATTGTGTGTGAAATTTGCAAAGGGATCTAAATATCGAAGAAAAACGCCAAAATGACTAAGTATGGAAACAAAAGGCAATTTAACCAAAACTTGGCGTAGGGCGACCGGTCCAGGGTGATGTCGTCCGGTCGAGGCATAGGGTGACCGGTTAGCCTCACCCCAACTGGTCACTGGATCAGACTGTTTTGCAAAAGTCCGAATTTTGATCAGAAAATCCGATTTTTCGCCACTAAGTTTTAAAAACGTGCAAAATGCAAACGTAGACTCATTCAATATACATTATGTCATAATCAAGATTGAAATGAGGTAAAAGACTCGGCGGCAAATGAACAAATGTCCGCGAGATATCTTTGAGACGGAATTAAACACATCTCAAATTTTCGTTTTTAGAAACACAATCCCATAGAAAAAGATATCGAATCTCAATATATTTAGTTCGATTATGACAAACCATATTTTGAGAAATTGTAATCACCGGTCTAGTTATCCCGAAAAAATATGAACATTTTAAAACCTTGGATAAACAAGCTATAAGAAGAAGTGCCTTTCCAATATTTGAATATTTCTTTTAACGGCACTTTAATGAGATTCATTGGGATAGTTTTGAATTCGAGCATATAGACATAAGGCATAGAAAATGTCGAGTCTAAAAGAGTAATAAACGAAGATAAACATACCTCGAACATGTTTGTCAATCAATATGCCTTCCTCAACCTTTGTTAATTTTTACATTGGTATCCATAGAGGTTGAGATGGTTCTTCCTTCTTCAATGCCTAACTTCTTCAAAGGTTCTCTTGTATACTTTGATTGTGAAGTATAACCACCTTCTTGGCATTGTCTAACTTGAAGTTCAATGAAGAAATTTAAGCTTCCCCATCGTGTTTATCTCAAGTTCACCTTACATCGACTTAGAAAACATCTTGCACAAAAATTCATTAGTAGCACAAATAATATTCTCATAAATTTGCACAAGTAAGTAATCTTGCCCTTTTTCAAAAAAAAAAAAACAAGAAGAGTAGATCAACTTTACCTTTTGTAAAATTATTTTGCAAAAACAATAGCTAGGTCATTCAAACTATTCACGGGGTGCTTGTTTTAAACATACAAGGCCTTTTATAAAAATCATTTGGCTTAGAAAAATATTTTCAAACCCCGGTTGTTTTACATAGACTTCTACTAGAATAAAACCATTTAGAAAATTGGATTTAACGTTCATTTGGTAAAGCTTGAAATTTTCTTAAAAACAAGAATGGGCAAGTAGAATGCGAATAGCTTCAAAAACATGCTATGGGTGCAAATGTTTCATCAAAATCAATACCTTCTTCTTGACATTACCTTTGAGCTACTAACCTCTCCTTGGTCATCAAACTTGTTCCAAGATATTAAAAATATTTCTGCAAAACTTAACAAGACATCTTGCACAAGAGCATAGTAATATCGAATAATAGAGACACAATGACAAGTAACACATACTATGCTTTCAAACAAATCATCAAGATTTCAATAAGACATGTAAGTTCAAATAGGCTTATAGACAACTATATAAGATCTCTTTTGAAATTTCAAAAACCGAGATCATATAGTTGAGATCTCATTTTAAAAAAAAACATTTGAACAAGATTTTTGACAAGAATGAATATGAGCAATCAAATGCATACTTTTGAGAGAAGGATGAAATTCAAATGTTTTATCAAAACAAAATATTATCCTTTACAAGTCTTAGATAAAACAAGCTTTATCGAATAGTGCCTTTCAAAAATCGAAAGAATCCTTTAAATGGCACTTGTATGAGATGCTTTGAAATATTTTGAAAAATAAGCATATATGCATATGACAAAAATATATCGAGTCTAAGAGATGAATAACAATGGTGAGCGTACCTCGATAGTTTATGTCACTCTTGTCAAATAATGAGTAGATAACCATTGAAGAAGATATATAAGTCCTACACAATTCTTAAAATAAATATTGCCCAAAACCATAGCAATAGAAGTGTAGGCTAAAGCAATAAAAGATATCACAAGTATATTATGCATAATGAGTCCATAAGAGATGATGAACATATACAAGTCATTGTAAATACACAAGAGTTTTAAAAACATCATGCAAGGTCTTCTTTTTCAAAGAATTTTAAAACCACAAATATATATATTGAAGACCTTGATTTTTAAAAAAAATTGAAAACTCATTTTGAAAATTAATGCACAAATAAAAACATGCATAATCAAAATAAAATGCATATTTAAATAGGGAGATACGGTTTACCAATTACGCAATTTCCATGGGTTGTGTCGTTCCCTTTGTTGTTGATATCTTCCTCTTTGAAAATCATCTTGTAGATGATAGCTTCTCCAATTACTCCATTTCCAAGGATTATGTCCTTCCCATTGTTGATAATGTATTTCTCTTGGAAATTCATTGTGGTGATGTCTTCTCCTTTGATCAAATGAAATGGTCATTTGATGTCTTCTAGGCGGTATGAATTTTCCTTGATTTTTATTCCGCTGGGTACCTAATATGACATCGTTTTGTGGTACCCTCAAGTGTTTGGGTCCTTTGGGATTAACTTTTAGACTATTAGGTCTCCAACAATAATTAGAGCTATTTCTAGCCCGACAAGTATTTACCGTATGACCCTTTTTACCACAATAGAAGCATGTAATAATTCTAGAAGTGTAATGACCAACATGCTTAGAGACTTGACTATTTTTCATATGGTTAACAACATTTGGCTTATGATCAAACCCTTTATCACAATTATGAATATCAACAATATTGGACATTTTATTGGTACTCAAGTTGAATTTTGATAAATCATTTTTCATGCAATTAATATCCTCAACAAGAGTACTATTTTCTTTCTCAAGGTTTCATGCAATTAATATCCTCAACATGATAGTGATTCATAGGAAGTAAATAAACTATCCTTTTCATTTTTCAAAACATTGAATTCCTTTTTCAAATTTTTGTATTTAACAAGCAAGCTTTGGAATTCATTTTGAAGTTCATCATAATCATTGAGCCAATCACTATAATCATTTTGCAATTCATTGTTATAAGAAGTAGACGGTTTAGAACTTGCCTCGTTTTCTTCGAAGCCCATAAGACAACGTTCGTTTTCATCATCGTCGGAAGTTGTAGGAAGCTCATCCCATGTTGTTGGGTTTGATGTTGTACCCATTTGAGATGCTTTTGAGTGGCTCATTTCATTTGCATATACTTCTTCTAATTTTCTCCATACTTCATGTGCCAATTTAATTCCTACAATATGATCAAATTCCAAAATGGTAAGTGAACAATACAAAATATTAAGAGCTTTACCATTTAAGGAGATGATTTTCTTTTCTTCATCATTGAGCTCTTTGAAGCCTTTGGAGGTGTGTGGTGTGTCTATCATCGGAGTGGATTCTTCATTGGCACCGTGTTCCAAATATCGAACCCACAACCTTGTAGATAACATTCCATTCTTTATTTCCAAAATGTATAATTTTTGGAATCAAATAGTGGTGGCTTGGTGGTGGAGGCGCCGTAAGGTAGACTTCATTCGTAGCCGATGATCGTTCCTCTTTACTCACGATGTGGAGCAGCTTGCCAAAGAGTTTGTCTCTAATACTACTTGTAAGTCCAAGTGGCTACGATAATCTAGGGTGGGGGTGAATAGATTATCTCCATTTTCTCGATTTTGCCCTCTTTTTGAATCAAACAAGCCAAGACAATAGTAAAGGTGCGGGAAGTAAACAACACGCGTCGATTTATAGAGGTTCAACCCACCTACGGCCTAATCCTCTACCACCCCAAAGATCTCAGGGATGGATTTCAAAAAGAAAAAGATTTTATTAATTACCAAAATTAATACAACACCTTACAACATCACCTTGAAAATCACCACACTCTTCTTCTACACTACCTTTGAGATTACCACAATCTCTCTTGAAGATTACCACAATCTCTCTTGAAGATTACCACAATCTCCAACGGCACCTTGTGAAGATTACCACAATCTCCCGACTTGAAGAATACCAAATTCTTCACCACCTCGAAGAGCACTACACTCTTCAATAAGAAGATCACCACAATCTTCTTTTTTATCACCTAGATCATCCAAGTGTGTTCTTACCACAAGAACACTCACAAGGATATCTTGTGTTGAATGATAACCCAAAAATTCAAGATTACAACTCGATAATGAATGATACAACTTTGAGTGCAAGTGTAATCAAGAAATAAGCCTAGACCTCAAGATGTTTAAGTGAAAGACCTTAGGTTATTACAACAAGAATAATAACAATGAAGAACAAATATGTTTGCTTGAGTGTATCTTGTTGTGTTGTAGTATTCTCTTTTGTAGTGTTGCTTCAATTCTTCATCTATTTATAGAAGATGTCTAGAACATGATAGGCTCCTCCTAGGAGATTGATTCTGTAAAAAAATGCAAGACAAATGAAGAATATAGTTGTTAGAAATAAATCCCACAAATTAGGGAAAAAGCTGTCTGAAAATGCAACGGATAGTTTGCTGATAAAAGAGGGGTGCGACCGGTCGCGCAGAGATAAGTTTGAAATGGGTTCGCTGCGAAATTTACACAGGGGGACTGGTCGACGAGGGGTCCGACCGGTCGCCCCTATGTCTGACCGGTTGGGGGTGTCAAAAATATGAAACAGAGAGTTCTATTCTTTGAGGGCATGTTCCAGGCACCGGTCGCCTATAGGGTCGACCGATCGCCCTCCCCCATTTCCCTTCTGTCCCATTTTCTGTTTCAAAACTCAACTCAGGTACAGGTTGCCCAATAGGGCGACCGGTCGAGCCTGAAACATAAGTGTTGTCCAATTTTTTATCGAAAATAAACTTCAAGAAATACTCCGAAAAATAGTAAAAATATTTTAAATCGATCGAAAGTATTTGGACAACATTCAGGGACATTGTTTTGATGTAAAAACACATTAACACAAAATCATTAAAAGTGTTGTCCAATTTTGTCGAAAATAAACTTGAAGAAATACTCCGAAAAATTAGTAGAAACAATTTAAATCATTTAGGAGTATTTGGACAACACTTAAAAACATTATTTTGGTATAAAAACAAAATCACCAAAATCATGATAAAACCATTTATCAAACAGTGGCCTCCCACAAGCGGGGGCCTTGCAAAGTTTTCCTCCTTCAGCGCTCCCAGAGGAGAGGGGCTCCCTCACGGGGGGTCATCATAAATTTTCCACCCTTCAGTGTTTTGGGAGCGGAGGGGCTCCCTCATAGGAGTTTCCTTGTAAATTTTCCCTCATTCGGTTTTCTTGGAAGGGAGGGGCTACCTTATGGTGGGGGGTCCTCATAAATTTTCCCCCCATTGGCATTCCCGGAGGAGAGAGGCTCCCTTATGGCGGGATTCTTGTAAATTTCCCCCCCCTTCGGCATTCCCGAATCGGGGGAGGGGAGAGGTCCTCGTAAATTTTTCCCCCTTCGGCGCTCATGGAGGGAAGGACTCCCTCACGGAGGGGGCGGGGTCCTCGTAAACTTTTCTCTCTTCGACGCTCCTGAAAGGGAGGGGCTCCCTCATGGGGGGGTTCTCGTAAACTTCCCCTCATTCGGTGTTCCCAAATGGAGAAGCTCCCTCAACCCGTAGACATTCTCCCCTTTGGTGGTCCCGGAGGAGAGGGACTCCCTCATGGTGGGGTCCTCATAAACATTCCACCCTTTGGCATTCCCCGGAGGAGAGTAGCTACCTCACGGGGTCCTCATAAATGTTCCCTCTCCTGGCACTTCCGGAGGAGGAGGCTCACTCACGGGAGGGTCCTCATAATTTTTCCCCTCTTTGTAGCTTCCGGATAGGAGGGTGTAAGTCTAAGTGGCTATAAAAATCTAGAGGGGGTGAATCGATTTTCCCAATTTTTGATTTATGCCCTCTTTTGAATAAGATGAAGTAGAAAATAGAAGTGCAGAAAAATAAATCAACACGCGATGATTTATAGTACTTCAACCCACCTAGGGTCTACGTCCACTACCACCCAGTATGTCCGAGTGGATTTTGAAAGAAAGGAATTTTATTAATCAATACTAAACGATTACAACTTCACCTTGAAGAGCACCAAACTCTTCTTACAAGAACAACCTAGAAGAGCACAATCTCTTCTTACACCTTTGAAGAAGACCAAACTCTTCAACACCTAATGAATCAACCAATTGTGTTCTTGCCAAAAGAACAATCAGCAAGTATGTCTTGTTTTGGATGATTTTACCAATACAATCAAGATTTCATTTTGAATGAAATATTACAATTCAAAAAAGTGCAAGTGTAATCAAGAAAGGAAGCTTAATAAACATGATGTAAAAGTGAAGTGCTTAAGATATTATAACAAGAGTATGAAAATGAAAGCTTTGAGAATTTTGCTGAATTTTTCTTGTTGTGATGTAGAGGAATGTGTTGTGTTTGATCCTCCAATGCTTCATCAATTTATAGAAGAGCTCCAAGAAGTGGTCTTCAACATAGGCTCCTCCTAATTTGAATTTGTTTGCAAAAGAATAATCAAAATAACTCCAAGAAATGGTTAAAATTTGAAAAGCCATAATTTCATGGGAAATGTTTCTGCAACAGATAGAATTTGCTGTCAAAAGACTATAGCGACCGGTCGCTATGTTGAAAATTCAAAATATTAAACTATTGGATAAAGTTTTGACACAGAATGGCGTAGAGGATGATTGGTCACTGTCTAAGGTGACCAGTCATTGTCTATGGCGAGCGGTTGCTATGGATATTGACAGTTCGCTCGAGAAACAGAGAAGAAAATAATAAAACTCCAACATTCAGGCACAAGTTGCCATAGGGGGCGATCGATTGCCCTACTCCAAAAATTTTCTATGTTCTGTTTTCTGTTTTCAATCATTCAGGTACATGTCTCCCTACTAGGGCGACGGTCGACCTCTACATAGAGAAATTGTCCAATTTTTGACAAAAACAAAGTTTAAGAAGTACTTCAATAACTTAGTAAAAATAAAATGAAATATATTGAAGTATTTGGACAAATTTTGGAAATATTGTTTTGGTATAAAACTCATTTATATGAAATCATCAAAATCAAAATATAAACATTGTTCTAAAAAACTCCCCATATTTGATGATTATAACCCAAAATAATTTTGACAGCGAATTTTAAAAGAAAGAAGATTTTCGCGCCAAAAATATATATCCATTTTAAGCAACACTTCTCAAGACAAAAGTCATAAGATATAAGGAGCAAAAAGTTTTTCAAAACAAGTTTTAAAAATTCCCCCTATCAACATGATAAGCATTAAACAAGCATAAAAGAAAATAACTTATAATCTAAGAGCTTAACTTTTTCAAAATAGCTTAAAAAGCTTAAGAGCTTAAAAAGCTCCCCCGACAAAAATAACTCATTAGTCACAAAGCTCAAGATATATAGGAGTGAAAAGCAATATGCCAACTTTAAAAGTTCTAACTTATTCAAATAAGCTTTTTACTAATGAGCTTTTTCTGTGAGCTTTTTCTAGCTCATTTATCTTACCATATAGAATATGAACTCATTGTATTTTACTCCCACTTTGGAATCATTAAAAAGACTATCCGCGTAATAAAAACATCATTAATCAAGGTGTGCATAACAACAAGCAATAAACATGAAAATATCATTTTGTGAGTTTTAGAGGATCACAATAACATGTTAGGACCATGAGAGAGATATACAATTATGATAAACATGTGAATTCCAATCAATTAGTCCAAGAAGAGCATGCACAAAATAGACATTTCATTGAGTCATTTTATCAAACACATAACATGCATAGATAGAAAACAAGGGTGTAGATGGAATTTGTATTATCGAATTAAGCCAAAAAATTCAACACCAATCCTAGTTCTAATGCAATAATCCAACAATGTAAACAATTCACATCAAATAAATTCAACATAAATACCAAAATAAAATTTCAAAGGATATCTAAGGGTTCTACCCATGGGAGATGATAAAAATTAAACCAGACTTACCATTGATTGTGAAATAAGAATCAGATAAATGGGTGATGCATTAGGAAGCACAATATAATTAAAAATGCACAAAAAATGATCATATAATAAGGTATGTGTGTGAAATGTGCGAGGGGTCTAAATTGTGAAATAACACATAAAGGAGGACAGGCGATTTTAAGAATATTTTAGCACATAGAGCGACCGGTCGCTATAGGAGGACGATTGGTGCCTAAAGATAGTGATCAGTTGCCCTCTATAGCGACCTGTCCCTGCTTTAGTGTAATCTCTCTATCTGATTTTTGAAGTTTGGAAATTGTGATTTTTCGCCCCAAAATATAAAAGGCAAAAAATGCAAACATAGACCTTATTCAATATGCATTATACCTACACGAGTTCGAATTGAGTTAAAAGTCTTTGCGGTTAACGATTTTGTAAAAATATATGCGAGTTGATCTTGAGACGCAACAAAGCACATCTAAATTTTTCGTTTTGAAACACAATCCCTTAAAAGTGATGTCGGACCTCAATATCTTTTGTTCGATTATGATGAACTGAATTTTGAGAGATATTGATAAAGTATTGTCACAAAAAACATGGAACATTTTTGGAAAAAAAATTATAATCCGCTAAGGTTTGTTTCATCCAAAGTAATTGTGTACAACAAAAGGCCGCAGAAATATATTCGATTTCAGCCGTTGATAAAGATACACAATTTTGTTACTTTAAACACCATGAAACTCGACAATTGCCTAAAAATTGACATGAGTCAGATGTACTTTTACGATCATCAATATTTCTGGCATAATCTGAGTCACTATATCCTTTTAAAGAATAATTTTCATTCTTTGGATAAAACAAGCATAAAAAATAGTGTCCTTTAAATATGGAGAAATGCGTTTGACGGCACTTAAATAGGATTCTTTGGAATTTCTTCGAAATCGAGCATATAGGCATACTACATGAAGAATATCGGGTCTACCTGTAGTTAAATAATATAAATTACTAATCATACCTCGATACTTGGATTCATCAACCGATTTACCATTTTCATCCTTATCAAGTTTGGTGTTTGTTGCCATAGGAGTTGCAACGGTTCTTCCTTCTTCAATTCCAAACTTCTTTAGAAGTTCTTTAGTATACTTTGATTGTCATATGTAAATACCTTCTTGGCGTTGTTAGATTTGCAGTCCAAGGAAGAAATTGAGTTCTCCCATCATACTCATCTCAAATTCACCTTTCATTAACTTAGAAAATTTATTGCACAAAGATTCATTAGTAGCACCAAAAATTATATCATCAATATAAATATGAACTAAGAGGCTATCCTGACATTTTTCAAAAACAAAGAGATTAGTATCAATTTTACCTCTTGTAAAACCATTTTCTAAAAGAAAATAACATAGTATATCATACCATGCCGGGGGTGCTTGTTTAAGACCATAAAAAACCTTGTTGAGTTTATAAACATCGTTTGGTCTAGAAAAATTTTCAAACTGGAGATTGCTTAACATAGACTTCTTCTTGAATAAAACCATTTAAAAAAGTGGATTTAACATCCATTTGGTAAAGTTTGAAATTTTTGAAACAAGAATAAGCAAGCAAGATACGATTAGCCTCTAAACGTGTTACGGGTGCAAAGGTTTCATCATAATCAATACCTTCTTCTTGATAATAACCTTGAGCTACTAACCTTGTTTATTTCAAATGATATTGCCTTGATCATCTAGTTTGTTCCGAAATACATGTTTTGTTCCAATGATAGTGTGAGATGGAGGACAAGGCACAATTTCCCAAACATCATTTTTTACAAATAGATTTAGCTCTTCTTGTATCTCTAGAAACCAATCATCATCTTCAATGTCTTCCTTAGCATTCTTTGGCTCCTTTTGAGATATTAGAGCTTTTTCGGCAAATTTTCTTCTAGCCATTACCTTGTCAAGTGGATCCCCAATGATAAGATCTTTTGGATGATATTCTTTGAATTTTAGAGCCATGGGAAGATCCAATGTATCACCTTTATCCTCTTGTTGAACATTTGAGGTAGAAGGTTGATCATCTGGAGTATGATTTGGAATATTTGATCCGACTTCATCTTCTTCATCACTATCATCATTTGGAATTCTTTCAACACCCGAAGCTTCATTGAATGTGACGTGAATAGATTCTTCAACCACCAAGCTTATTTTTTTATATACCCGATATGCATTACTCTTAGTCGAGTACCCCATAAACATTCCTTCATCGGTCTTAGAATCAAGTTTGTCCAATTGATCCTTGGTGTTCAAGATAAAACACTTACAACCAAATATTTTGAAATAGCTAATATTTGAAGTTTTTCCTTTCCAAAGCCCATATGGAGTTTTGTTCAACTTAGGACCAAGATATACTCGATTTATAACATAATAAGTGCTATTTACGGCTTCGGCCCAAAAATATTTTGGAAGAGAAAACTCGTTGAGCATAGACTGACACATTTCTTGTAGAGTCCGACTTTTTCTTTCGGCTACACCATTTTGTTGAGGAGTTCTAGGTGCCAAAAAGTTATGTGCATATCTATTGGTTTCACATAAGACTCAAAATTCACCTCCTCGATCATCCCTTATAGATTTAATAGTATCTTCTTTTTTATTTTCTATAAGTCTACACAACTTTTATTAGCAACAAAAATAGCCCAAGTAAATCTAGAAAAATCATCAACTATAACGAAAGTGTAAAGTTTTCCACTTAAACTCGCCGTGCCAACATCACCATAAAAATCTAGATGAAGAAGTTATAGAGGCTTGGTTGTGGAAATTTCATTTTTCGGCTAGAAACTACTTTTAACTACTTTTAACTTTTAACAAGTGTCACATAAGCCAAGATTTCTACAATTTAATTTGGGTAGTCCTTTGACATGTTGGTTTTTGTAAATTTTTGTATCCAACATGTACAAGTCGCCTATGCCATAAAATAGTTAAATCATTGCTGGCAACAAGACAATAAACATTTTGACTAACCAAATCACTTGTATAAATTTTGTAAAGATTGCCTTTTCTACTAGCTTCACAAATAGTTTTACCATTTTTTTAGAACAAGGCATTTTCTTTATTGAAAAGAACATTAGAATTTAAATCACAAAGCTGGCTTACACTTATCAAATTGAACTTGAGCCCATCCACTAATAAAACATCAGTAAGAGAGAAAGAATAATTACCAACATCTCCATTGCCAAGGATTTTGCCTTTACCATTCTCGAACATAACCATTCCTTCTTCTTGAAGTTTGCTGTTGGTAAAAAGTATTCTTTTCGATCATATGGCGCGAACATCCGCATTTGTCGAGAAGCCATTTGGAATGCTCCTTGATTGTGATTGCCCCAAATACCTACAATTAATTTTTCTTTTGGTACCCTACAGTGTTGGGGTCCATGGGGTTAGCATTGGGACCTTTGGGTTTTCAAAAATGACTATTGTTATTTCTAATTTTATATGTGCTAGAAAGATGTCCATTTTTACCACAATAAAAACAAGTAATCGTTTTAGGATTACTAGCACGTATAGAAGTTTTTTTTCTTAAAATCGGTTTGAAAAGGTTTGTAACCATGTCCTAGTTTTGATTGATCACTTTTTTATGCACCAAGAATTTTTGTAACCTTATCGGTACTCAAGTTATAAAATGTTGCACATCAGTTTTCAAATTTTCTATCTCTTTTGTGAGCAATTGTTTTTCGGAATCAAAACATTTGACTTTAACAAGAGTAATAATAGGAGCATGGTCAAGAGATTCATAAGAAGAAAATAACTTATCCTTTTCTAATTTTAAATCCATAAAATCATTTTTCAAACTCTTGTATTTGCAAATCATATCTCTAAACTCATTTTGTAAATTATCATAATCTTCTTGAAGTTCATCAATTAAAGACGATGAAGGAGAGTTAGAGCGTACCTCATTATTTTCATCATCAATGGCTATGAGACGTTGTTCGGTTTCCTCTTCATCATCGGAAGTTGCAAAAAGTTCATCCCATGTTTTGACATCCGCATTCAAAGCCTTCTTTTTCGGAAGGAACTTTTTCTTCTTTTGTTCTTCCTCCCTTATCTTACGACAATAAGCTATAAAGTGTCCGGGTTTTCCGCATTTAAAGCATGAATTGTCTCATGCCTTTCTGGCCTTATTTTTATTGGCAAATATTCGTACAAGGGCGGTCGTTTTCTCACCATCCCCATCACTAGTATAATAAGAATTATTTGAACTTGAGGCAAGACCTTTAGGTGTAGATTGATACCCGATTGAGAGGTGGATGGTTTGGAATTCTTTCTTTCTTTGAGATAAACTTCATAGATGAGAAGATTTCCAATAAGCTCATCAAACTTGAGAGTTTCAAGATTTTGAGCTTCCGTGATAGCCGTCACCTTTTCGGACCAAGAACCGGGAAGAGCATTTAATAATTTGATTACCTTGTCTTCTTCGGAGATGACTTTTCTGAGTGTTAATAGAGGGTTGGTGATGTTGTCGAGCCTTTCCACCATCTTTGATATTCCTTTTTCTTCAAACATTATGAAATTTTCGAAGTCTTTAACAAGCATTAACCTTTCCACCATCTTTGATATTCATTTTTCTTCAAACATTATGAAATTTTCGAAGTCTTTATGTGCGGATCTTATTCCTCTAATCCGATTATACTCGGTGGCGGTAAGTGAACAATGCAAAATATTCAAAGCCTTATCGTTTAGAGAAAATGATTTCTTGTCTTCATCATTGAACTCTTTGAAACTTTTGGGAGCCATGGTTCCATCCTCCAATTTTTTGGTTGGTTGAACTATTCCTTCAATGACGGCATTCCAATCTAGAGGGGGGATGAATAGATTTTCCCGATTTTCTGATTCAGGCCCTTTTTTTTGAAGAAGATGAAGAAAACAATAGAAGTCCAGAAAAATAAATCAACACACGATGATTTACATTGCTTCAACTGACATAGGGCCTACATCTACTACCACTCAGTATGTCCGAGTGGATTTCGAAAGAAAGACATTTTATTAATTGATACTAAATGATTACAACTTCACCATGAAGAGCACAAAACTTTTCTTACAACAACAACCTAGAAGAGCACAAAGCTCTTCTTACACCTTTGAAGAGCACCAAACTCTTCAACACTTAATGAATCAACCAATTGTGTTCTTGCCAAAAGAAGACTCACCAAGTATATCTTATTTTAGATGATTTTACAAATACAATCAAGATTACACTTTGGATGAAATATTACAACTCAAAAAGTGTAAGTGTAATCAAGAAAGAAAACCTGATAATAAGCAAGATGTGAATTTTTCCTCTACCGGCGCTCCCGGAGGAGAGCGGCTCCCTCATAAGAGGGCCCTAAAATGTTTTCCCTCATCCGGTGCTCTCAGAGGGGAGGGGCTTCTTCACGGGGTTATGGGTCCTTATAAACTTTCCCCCCTACGGCATTCCCGGAGAGGAGGGGCTCCCTCACAGAGGGGTCTTCATAAACTTTTCCCCCTTTACCAAAAGGGAGGAGGCTCCCTCACGGGAGGTCCCTCTAAAATTTCCCCCTTCGGTGTTCTTGGAGGGGAGGGGCTTCCTCTCCGGGGGTCCTCGTAAATATATCCTTTTCGGTGTTGCCAAAGGGTAGGGGCACCCTCACGGGGTAGTCCTCATAAACTTTCCCCCTTCAGTGTTCCCAAAGAGGAGAGGATTCCTCACGGAGGGGTTCTCGTATATTTTCTCTCATCTGGCGCTCTCGGAGGAGAGGGGCTCCCTCACAAGGGGTCCTCATAATTTTTCTCTCATCTGGTGCTCCCGGAGGGGTGGGGCTCCCTCACAAGGGGGCCCTCACAAAGTTTCCCTCCTCCGGCGATCCCGAAGGGGAGGGACTTCCTCATGGGGTGGTTCTCATAAACTTTCCCCCTTTCAGCATTCCCGGAGGGGAGGGGCTCCCTCACGGAGGGGGTCCTTGTAAATTTTCCCTACTCTGGCGCTCCTGGAGGAGAGGGGATTACTCACAAGGGGGTCCTTGCAAATTTTCCCTTCTCCGGCGCTTGCCGAGGAGAGGGGCTCCCTCATAAGAGGATCCTTGTAAACTTACCCTCCTCCGGTGCTCCTGGACGGTAGGGGTCTCTTCATAAGGTATCCTCACAAATATACATCACATAAATGTGCAACGAAAAGAAAGAAAAGAATGCTAACACACGCGTTGAAAAAATGAATGCGCATTCAAAAGAATAATGAAAGTAAAGGCCCCGGAAGGGCACCACTCAAGCACCGGAACGATGCCCCCTAAGTGATGTGAATCCAGTCATGAAGGATCCGAGAAACACCAAATACAAGCTATCTCGAGTTCTTCAAGACTATGTAATTGAGTTTTTGAGTTCTTGCATTTGTTTATCATAGATTAGGTGTTGATTTTCGTTGTTTTGAGTCCTTTGAGTGGGCAAGTCAGTGTTAGAGGCCAAGTATATTGAGTCTAAAGTCATGGTAGTTAATCATGTGTCGAAAAGAAGCATGGACGATCGAACAACAAGGGATTGCTTTCAAAAATGTCCAAACGCATCAACAGTTTTCAGCACTGGCAGTGTTTAGTATTTGGGCCATAACTTTCTCTAAAAAATGGGTATTGGGCTGATTCAAGTTGTTATGGAAATCTAAGAGAAAGGGATAAAACTGCTATGAAGACACCAGGAGCAGATTCGAAGATTTTGTACGTTTAGTTTCGCCCACACGTGAATCTTGACTGTGATTGAGTTTTCTTTTTGGGTTTAGACTTCTTTTCCTTTCTAGTTTGTTTAGGGTTTGTTTTGAGTCGCCTATATAAGGCAAACCTTTATTTATTTTTCATAACACAACTTTGATATTGAATATTGATTAGAAATTTTTCTCTTCAACCCTTTGGGTTTTTCCAAGAGCTTCAAGATTGTTCATCTTGTTGCAATTACCGACTTATCAAGTGAACTTACACATTCGTTTGTGGAATCTACGCATACCATGGTTCTATTTTTCTAAGCAACAGGTCGAGGTTTCCACCATCTTTAACTGAACTAGTGAAGATCTTGGGTTAACAACATTTTGTTGTTTGGGTCGTATGCATGTTGTTGCTACGGTTCACATCAGTTGGTAATTAGAGCCATCTAGCAAGGTTGAATCTATCCTTGTTTTTCAAAATTGTCTTATCTATAAACCCTATTTCTTCAAGGGTTACAAAAACAAAATCGAAATTCAAAAAACAAAAATCAAGAGGAATATTCCGTCTTTTCAGGGGAAGAGTGATCTAGATGTGTACTTAGAATGGGAGTGTAAGATGGAGAATATATTCGATTGTCATAATTATTCGGAGTTGAAAAAGGTAAAATTGGCAGCGACAGAATTATCTGATTATGCTATTATTTGGTGAGATCAATTGATGATAACTAGGTGAAGGACGGGAGAAGGTGTCATATCTACTTGGGATGAGAGAAAGCAATTTTTGCAACGATGTTTTCTACCTAACCACTGCTTCAAGGTGTTTTTCAGCGATTACAGAGGTTAACATGAGGGTCTCGTAGTGTTGCAGATTAACACAAAGAGATGGAGATATTGATGGCACGGGCTAACGTTGAGGAGGATTCAGAAGTTACAATGGATAGGTTTCTAGTAGGGTTAAACCCTCAAATTGTAGATTCTGTCGACTTACACCATTATATCGATCTTGAGGAGATGGTGCATACGGCTGTCAAAGTTGAGCAGCAACTCAAAAGGAGGGATTTTACACGACAAAATCCAAACACTAGCACCAGTACTTGGGGTTTGAATACTCCTAAATTGGACGATGATCGTTTTTCACAACATCCCAAAGTTGTGGAGAACAAGACAGATTCGGCCAAGGCAAAACCATCAGGTAAATTTGATCCTTCTACGTCTTGCACTAGAGACATTGAGTGTTTTAAATATCATGGGAGGGGTCATAGAGCTAATGAATGTCCTAATAGAAGAGTGATGGTGATTCGAGCTAATGGTGAGGTAGAGTCTGAAAGTTAGGATGAGTCAGATTATAGTGATATGCCGGAGTTGGAGGAGGTTCCAGAGATAGTTAAGCTGGCGAAGGGAGATGTGTTGTCACTAGTGTCACGTAGAGTTTTGAATATTGAGCCAAAGTTAGTTGATCATGAGCAGCGAGAAAATATTTTTCACACTAAATGCTTAGTTAAGGATAAGGTGTGTAGTATGATCATTGATGGAGGAAGTTATACAAATGTGGCTAGTGCAAAATTGGTGGAGAAGTTGGCGATTCCTACACTTGAGCATCCAGAGCCGTATACCCTCTAATGGTTCAGTGATTGTGGTGAGATACGAGTTAATAAAAGAGTGTTAGTGTGTTTTCAAATTGAGGGTTATAAGGATGATATATTGTGTGATGTAATGCCAATGCGGGCTTGTCATATTTTGTTGGGTAGACCATGGCAGTTTGATAGGCGAGTTGTGCATGATGGATACACTAATTGCTATATTGTTGAGCATGAGCGAAGAAAGTTCATACTTTCATCTCTTACACCTACAGAAATCTATAATGATCATGTGAGGATGAGAGTTTGTGAGTCAAAAGAAAAAGAGTGTTCGGAAAGTGAGCAAAAGAATGAAATAAAAGCCGAGAAAAATGAGAGCTTGAGTGAAAATAAAAATAGAGAGTTTGAGAGTTTGGCCAAGGGTAGTTGTGAGATTCGAGAGATGGCCAAGAAAAACGAGAGTACAAATTTCGAGTGGACCAAAAATATGGGGGAAAAGGCCAATGAGGTAAAACAAGAAAGACAATTTGTGCTTATAATTAAAATGAGAGACATTAGACATGAGTGTTTGAATGATAACATATCTAATAATATTTTGTCTAGTTCTATTGTTTCTCATGTGTAGGGATTTGGGCAACCAGATGAGTGTGTGTGCTGCTAAACAGTTGATCCGGTGGATGGATATAAATGTTCAACCTTTGGGGTCCAACGTTTGGATTTTAGGATGAATCCCTTTCAAGAGGAGGGTAATGATGTGAATCCAGTTACGAAGGATCCGGGCAACACCAAATACAAGCTATCTCGAGTTCTTGAAGACTATGTAATTGAGTTCTTGAGTTCTTGTATTTGTTTTTCATAGATTAGGTGTTGATTTTCGTTGTTTTGAATCATTTGAGTGGCCAAGTCAATGTTAGAGGACAAGTAGATTGAGTCTAAAGTCATGGTAGTTAATCATGTGTCGAAAAGAAGCATGGACGATCGAACAACAACGGATTGCTTTCAAAAACGTCCAAACGCGTCAACAATTTTTAGCACTGGAAGTGTTTAGTATTTGAGCCATAATGTTCTCTAAAAATTGGTATTGGGCTGATTCAAGTTGATATGGAAAGCTAAGAGAAAGGGCTAAAATTATTATGAAGACACCAGTAGCATATTCGAAGATCTTGTATGCGTATTTTCGCGCACACGTGAATATTGACTGCGATTGAGTTTCCTTTTTGGGTTTAGACTTCTTTTCCTATCTAGTTTGTTTAGGGTTTGTTTTGAGTCGCCTATATAAGGCAAACCTTTGTTTATTTTTCATAACACAACTTTTATATTTAATATTGATTAGAGATTTTTCTCTTCAATCCTTTGGGTTTATCCAAGAGCTTCAAGATTGTTCATCTTGTTGCGATTACCAACTTATCAAGCGAACTTACACATTCTTTTGTGGCGTTTACGCATACCAAGGTTCTTGTTTTTCTAAGAAACGGATCGAGATTTTCACCATCTTTAACCGAACTAGTGAAGATCTTGGGTTAACAACATTTTGTTGTTTGGATCGTATGCACGTTATTGCTACGGTTCACATCACTAAGCTCCGGAAGAGGGCCCTCTCTGGACCCCAAGAGGACACCCTCAGAGCTTTGAAAGGGCACCTCGTGCCTCCATACAAACATCTCTAGATGTTCCGGAGAAACTCTGGCTTTCTCCCAAAGGGAAGGATCCATCTCCAACACAAAACGCAAACAAGTTCCCACAAACAAGGAATCGTATGCAAATACTACAAATAAAGTGCAAATTTTCATAATGAAAAACATGATCACAAGCAACATTCGCCCCGTCGGGGCCAATGAAACATCTTAGAAGAATAACAAGAAAAATATCCAAGTGCAAAAAGTGAGCCCGAAATAGGTGGAATGAAAACAAAGGTCGTCCAAGCTGGACAAACTATCATTAGTCAAGCATGGGGTACTCCATCATCCTCTGCATCATCAGCACTGGCGGTCTCAACCTCATCATGTCGCCCCCTCCGTTGGCTCCCTCGGGAAGATCCTACAAGGCCTCGATCTCTCCCTCCTCCTCCTCGTCGAAGACTCCACAATCCAAGAGGCCTATCACCTCACGGAAGGCCTTCCCACTCAGTCACAGCAGCTCCCGGCAATGGCGGATAGCCTTGTCAAAGTAGGTGGAAGACTTCCTCAATAACTCCGAGCGATAATCCAAGAAAGCCTTAAAGGAACACCTCGCTCGTCTTCGCCTCATGCTCAAGATGAGCCTTCATCCAATCATACTTCTTAGAAAAGTCAGATATCTGGCCCTCGTGCCGACAGGCGCCATCCTTGAGGCTCTTCACCTCACTCCGGAGATGGCGATTCTCCGCCTCCAACACCTCGCCCTTATGGCTCGATGCCGCCGTGAGGTTCAGGACCTACATTAAAATTTGAATAAGTCCTACTAAATGATAGAAAATGAGAATGAAGTATGAAACTTAAAGTTACTATGAAACTTACCATAACAATGTCTCCGCCAAGGTGGGTCTCCATGTGCTTGAAGGATAAGGACCCAAGGTGGGATTGATTATCAGCCGACAACGGTCAATGCTCCCCTCGTGCTAGTATAACTGATGCACAAACCTGTAAAGCCCCAGTTGGACTAAATCCCCTCATGGCGGTTCATGATGCTAGAAAATAGAACTGGTTGGCCAATGGTCTCAAAAGTAGCCTTGTCAGGCCTAGTCCTCTTCCCCCTTTTGGCCTTGTCCTTCTCCTTCTCCTTCTTCTTGAAGGCTATCAACTCAGCACTATTGTAACTCTCTTTTCCTGCGGAGCAAACAAGATACAATATCAGAAACCAAAAAATAGTTAAGTATACAAGCATAGATAAAGAGGAAAGCAAGAAAGTAAACACTACTAAGTACCCAAAAACTCTCGAACATCGAAATGACTCTTAAACCACCCCTTTGACGAGAAACAACAGTACCACGCGTTGACTTGGCCTCTGAAACCCACTCATGGGGAAGTTCCGAAACATTATACCTTCCACAACCCGCTGGGGGAAGGAGGCCCCATGAAAAACTTGCACTAGGAGCGAGGAAAGAAATGAAAGAAGGTATCTCATGAAGACTTCTAAGCATAAAAGAGAGAGTGGAATCCATGTACAGTGACAGGCATCCCTAACTTCTGCATAGCATACTCATATCCTCGTATACACGCGTAAGCTTGGGGAACCATTTATCCGACGTATGCCTCTACCTACCAAGGATCGCCCCAAGGAAGTCATCTGGAGGAATGGTAAAGCTAACAGAAAACTATACAGATCTATAATAAAGCCTTCGGATGAATGATTGAGTCTATTCTCCGACCTCGGAGCCAATATGAAAAACTCCGAGGGAAGCTCTAACTGCTCCCTCAATCTGCGAAGACTTTGGGAGGTGACTCTTCTAACTAACTCTTCCCGAACAATAGCCCGACACTCGGGTGGAGGTTTGTGCCGATATTTTGGCCGACGGGCCTCGTCTGGAATCTCCCCCTTGGACTCATCCTCGGGAACCTCCTCGCTTGGGCATGAATCTGACTGAAGCTCCATAGCCCACTGAACAATACCAAAGCCCGCGCGCAAAGGTGAAAGAGAAATAAAAAATCGGAAACTGACCGGCTAGTGATGCCCGGCCCCCGAGCGATGAAAAGTTGGGATCCAAAACCTGACTCAAAATATAAGAGAACTCTAGAAAAGATGAGTACCACGCAAGGAAGAACAGACCAGGGGGCTCGGGCCGTCCCCCAGAAGTGTGCCGTCCACCGCACAAGAGGGCATGCCCCCGGAAAGCACCGAAGGGTGCCCTTCCCCACGAGAGCGCCTCCCTGAGCTCTCGGGTTGTCCTCTCTCTCTCTCTCTCTCTTTCTCTCCTCACTATTTGGTTCATCCCAATCCTCACTCCAACTCTCCATAGACATTCTCCTCAACTCTAATAAAAATCACTAGGTGTTCTACCAAGCAAGAAAATTCAAAGTTGGAGAAAAATAGAGAGAGAAATTTTACCTTCTGAAGACATGGTCAAAGCACTCTTCCCAAGCTTGTTCTTGTGCAAGAATGACCAAGAGATCTCAAGACAATACAAGATAAGGAACAAGACAAGACAAACACGGTATCAATCTAGCTCCAACATTGCTCCATGCTTCCGCAACATCGGAGCTAAGGGGCTTATGTTGGGGGTGAAAATGTCCTTCTATTATTATTATAATTCAATTTATAATTTTTATTTAATCTCATTAATTATCCACTAATTAGTGGGACAGTTGGAATAACCCAGCCCACGAGGTCTGGATCCGGTCCACGAGTTATTTTCTCATATGCGAGCCACGAGGCCCACTACGCCGATATATAAAGATCCCTACATCTCATTTGTAAGTCATAATCTCTATTACCCTCATAATCTCAGCTAATTCATATTCAATATTCTATGTATTGTTTAATATTCTCTCTTGTTTACCATGCTAACTTCAGCATCGGAGGGGCTTACTTGGTATAACCCCATGGCTCGTCTAACATTTACTCGTGTTGCAGACAAGTTCCCAGCACGGAAGACTTCCATCTTTGGGAGAAGAAGACTTGAACTAATTTAGAAACCTTGACTTTGAGTGATCTGCCCTAAAAAGCAGCATCATAATTTAAATATAAAATTAGGAATTTGATTTCTCAAAGAATGTGAACCAAACTAGGTCAAATGTGAAGTAAATTAGTAGTTTGATTTCTCAAAAGAATCAAAATATAAAATCTTCCAATAACCATTTGACCTAATCAGATTAGCAAAACTTTGACATCCCATTTGGATGTTATTCCATGGAAAACAAATAAAAGGAAATAGGTTTTCAATAAATCAAGATATAAACGCTTTTAATTGAAAATTGGCCTATACAAAAAGGGGATTTTCAATTCAAATCGGGCCTCTATAAAAAAAATGGGGACCCTTTTCTCTTTTTGTACAGACATAAGCATTTTATGGATGATCAATATCAACAGATAACAAATTAACAATATATATAGGTGGTAAAGTCCACATAGACGGAACTAACAAGAGAGAAAAACTACTTTGCTAACACATGCGCAACCATATTTCTATGTCGTCTAACAAAACCAATCGTAAAATCTGGTTCCCTATGCTGCTATGCAAGATATCACGACACTTTTGAATGATAGTGTCGTATTCAGAATATCCTACATTTGGAGACCCCAACCTATCAACCACATGCATAGCATCAGTCCCAACCACAACTTTTCGAAATCCAAAAATATAGATCCATGACAGAGCTTCCCAAACACCAATCGCCTTAGAGTCACGAATTTGATACATACATGTACAATTCATGGTTCTTGCTGCTAGAAATTCACTAGCATCGTCTCTCAGCACCATTCCATAACCTGTCATATTCTGCACATGTGACATAGTCGCATCCACATTGTATTTTATGAAGGGGAATTTTCGTTTGGTCCAACTAGTAACTGATGTTTTGTTCACTAGCCCAACAGTCGTGTTGTTATCTGGATACCTAACTGCACACCATTCATTCAGTACTCTTAGCGCCTCATATATTGTTCTTTATGGTGAAATGAAAGTATTATTCCACAATCCATTGTTTCTTTGTCTCCAAATACTCCAAGCAATCATACGATATTTAACAAGCTGCATATGATCTGAATGTTGAAGGTTATTCATGATAAAATCACAATATGGTTCAGCGTCTTTTGCCCAGCCTTGCACCACGATCGCCAACACAAAATGGGGACCCTGAAGATTTATAATTACACTTTAAGACGCAAAGAAATTGTACAATTCGGCTTCCCATTTGCCAACAAAACAATCCACCACATATTCCTCCCCATTATGTGTTATTATTAGTTCTTGGACTTTTTTCTAGATTTAAAAAAAGAGATAATTATTATTTGCCACCCCAACTTTACCCCTTTTTATACTTCACAACCTAAACTTTGATTCGTAACACTTTGCACCCCGAATTATGAAAATAGTTATATTTTGCAACCTTTGGACCATTTTACCCCTAGGCATGTATTCTTTAAAAATAATAGTTCTAGTTATCCCTTTAAACTCTAATTTGGGGCAGATTGCTCCATAAGGATAAATATATTGCATTTTACAATAATCATAAAATTTTCACTCCATAATCAATTTGTTTTTCGGATTTTTCGAGAAATAAGAACCCGATATTTCTCAGAACTTATTTTGTTCGTGGCATTGTTACACCTACTTAGATCCGTCTCTATTCAGAGGTTTTAAATGGATCATGTCGGGTTTCCGACTATAAACTCAACAAGACATACTTATATCCAGATCTTATTTCAAGTAATTATCCTTATACAAATTGGGTCTTTAGATGAAAATGAAAATAGTCCATTACGACCATATCAGGCCCAACATGCTTCCGTAAAATTAATAAATCCCTTAAAATTCATACCTCTTTTGACCAAAAAAGACCGGGTTAAGTGGTTCGCAACGCCACCATCGGAAAATTATTGCCCCCAGGATCGTTTGACGAATGCGACTCCTCACTGTTCAACCTCACCTCGGGAAGATGATCAAGTTATCCGACTCTTCCTAAAACCGCCAAGACGGCCTTTGGTTCGTTTCCTACTCCAAGGCGTAAAAGTAATTCTTCAAAAGGGATTGATCAATAGTACATTATGAACACATGTTGAAGCAGAAAGCCTCTTTTTATTAAGAACTTATAGAAATATTTATTACATTAGTAATCTCCTTTTGGGAGGAGAATACTGGTTTAGCCTCTCATATCTGAGGCTTGCACTCGTAAATACATAAAACTTAAAACTAAAACACTCAAAGTATTACAAATTTTTCACTCAGATTTTATTGTAAGAAAACTAAGGAAAATGTTCGATGTCCTCAGCTTCCTTCAAATCCTGCATTTTATAGAGGTAAGTCCGGACTTCAAAGGCGGACTTCAAATCTTGCTGATATATATGACGTCACTGCTTACGTCATATCCCACATTATTGCCTCGCCAGCTGGTTTTCTTTTTCTCCCACGTGACTCGGCCCATGTGATGTTTGTCGGGAATCTTTTAAAAATTTGGTTTACGTGGTCCCCGAGGATAACGCGTTTTGTGAGCTGGGCCCTTATCCTTTCCAGCTGCATGATCTTGTCGGTCGGGTTTGGGTCGGAATCCTTTCCCAAACTCGGGTTCCTTTTGTTCGGGGCATGCTTGACAGATCCGGTCGACCCAACGGCCAACATGCGCCATGTTACAGAATTTCCGGTAAGTTTCTTTGCTTGCATTAGGAATCTTATTTTCCCGAGAGAATTCTTCTTTTGGTTTCAAGAGTTCTTCCGCAAACCCCGTGGTTGATCCGGTCATCGAATTCAAAAGGAAAGATCCATTCGCCGACTGCGGAAGAACTTGAATGGATATTTGACTTTGTCCATTTCAGATTAGACAAACCCAAAGACCCCATGCTCGTGCGGTAGAAGCTTCGTCTTGAAAAATGATCCTACTAACACTGGTCCTTCTTCCTGAAGCAGCTTAATATATTTTAAAGCATTTCCATCCGGTCTTCTTAGCTTGATGAAATGAAAAGCTTCATTAAAGCCTGCTTTCTTCGCTGGTTCGGGAGCTGCACCGATAAAATACAATTCCAAAATATCTCCTCCGGCCTAGTGTGGATTATTGGCCCAGGTCTCGTAAATCGCTTCCCAATCCATTTCGGTAATTTTGAGATTTAAGGGAATCTGGTGACACGGTATAGATTGAAGCTAAAGCTCCAAAAGTATACCATTCTTGTACTTCATTTGGATGACTTCCTGGTTTCATCCAAACTCGGGATACTTGCCTCGAGATATCAACCATTGTTTTCTCTGGGGTTAATACCTTGTCTTGTAACTAGTTTCTCCCATTGCCTCGATATACTGCATAGGAGAAATCTTAATCTCGTCGATTTGAACCTTAGATTTGCCTGCCTCGTGGCCTAAGATTCAACTCTCCCTCTTTTACCCCAGGTCTTTGGGTTGACTTGAAGACTCGGGTTGTGACACCGGAGCTTGACATTCGTTTCGATTTGTACATCCTCGGGGATGCATCACCCGCAACACTTGTGATTATGGTACTTGAATCCATAACCTCCGGGTTAGAGCCCCGTACTCTCTCGGCCCCTTTTTGCACCGTAGGAGATGCGGCTGGAAGAGAGGCCCTTGCGATCTAAGAACAATTGTCCTTGAGCGAATCGGCATGCTCGTATTTGACTAGAAACGGTTTACTGGTCGACTGTTGAAGTCGTCCGGCAACTTCGCATTGAGACATAGCGTCCCAAAATCTCGTTCTAGACTCTCCGGGTTTTCCCGAGATGTCTTACTCGTTTAAGGACTTTGTCGAAAGAACGCGTCCTTCCATCTCGTGTCAAGAAATCTGCAAGAATATTTTCATGAGATTTTATAATGACAATATCATAATCATAATATTGACATTCAGACTTGCCATCTAAGTAATCGAGCCTTTTCCTCGGTTTTGATTCAATTTTATTTTTTCGAAAAGCCTTGACACTTGAATTATCAATTTTTAAAGTAAACTTCTTAGCCAAAAAATAACGGCCATTTTTAAAAGCACTTTACATGCAAAGAATTCTTTCTCGTTGATATGCCATCTGGTTGCTTCACCGGGTGTGAATAAACCGCGCAATATCTGCATGGCACTTCTTCATTTGGTGTGACCTTAGTAAGAATGCGCCCACCAATCATCACGGCATCCGTGTAAAGAACAGTTCATCCTCGTCTTGGGAATCGCAAGTTTTGGAAGCTTTTTACAAACTTCTTTAAGTTGCTTAATTCCTCCTTGATGTTCATCTTCCCATTTGAATCTGCATCTTTTTTTTGAGTAATGGGCTAAACACCTTCTGTAGTATGCTTTAGATTGTTAATAAACATTCCAAAGAAAATTAACAACTCCCGAAAACTCAAGTCGCTTCTTGTCTTTTAGTGTATCCGAAATCCTGTATTTTTTCCACAATATGATTTTGTAGAATAATTCCAGATTCATCGATTTTAATTCCGAGGAATTCAATGCTGTCTTGTTGCGATTACGCCTTCTTTTCCGAAAGCACTAATCCTTCTTTTGACAAACATCTGAAAATATTTCCAAATGTTTGAGATGCTCCTTCATGTTCTTTGATGCGATTAGAATGTCGTCGATATACACGAACATGAAACTAAAATAATCTTTGAAAAGATTATCCATCTTTCTTTGATATATCTGGGGTGCGTTAGCCAATCCCATAGGCATCACGTTCCAAATATAGTATCCCTGTGGTGTAGAGAAAGTCAAACTTCTTACTTTCTTCCTCCGTCTTAATCGGTAGAATCCGGACTTGCAATCAAACTTTGAGAATATCTTGGCACCTTTGATACAGTTAACCAGGTGTTCTCTGCTTGGGATATAGTATCCGTCGAACTCCAAAATGTTATTAATCCCTTTGTAATTAATAACAAGTCTTGGCTTTCCTCTTTTGATTTCTCCATGGTTTCGACTAAGAATCCGGATCAGCATGTATGGAGAAACTCCTGGTGAAATTAACTTAAGGTCAAGATGTTCCTTAAGTATGTTTTGCATATCCTCACGATCTTCCTGGTTCATAAGGATTGGTTTGAATCTTACGAACTCGTACTCCTTTCCAGTTTAACCTTTAAGGAAGCTTTAAGCTCGTTCTTATCCCACCAAGCCAAAGGATCTTCATTGTAATTCCTTTGGATCTTCTTCTTGATATCTTCGAGTGATATTTGTTCCTCTATGGTTACATCACTCTGTGGATTCTCCATTAGACTCATCCATAATTCGCAATGGCTTCTCGGGTGACTCGTTCTTTTCCTTGTACTGCGAATGAATACAAGTTATTATCCCATATCTTCGATCCTTCGGATGGAACCAAATTGTCTATAGGATAATAAAGCTTCACCAAATTTCCTTCGATCCGCCATTTTTGGATTGCGAAGTTTGGCCTCATCACCACGCTTTGCCGCGAAAATTAATGGGCATTTTTACGTAAAATGCTTCCCTGCGATCTCTGGACAATAATCTTATGATCACATAAGGTTGTGAAAATAAGTCTTCTCGTCTCAAGTTCTCTTGTGTGAACCGCTTGAATGTTTGTAGGAAATTGTTTCCCGGCAAAAAAATATCTCGCACTGTATCATGGAAATAGATTGGTGGCGTCTTTACTTTATACCAAGAAGTCTTGCCCGCTCCTCCGATCATTATTTCTGCTTGTTTAATTCCCTGTTAAGGATAAGAATCCTTTTAGAGAAATCTCTTCCTGCAATAGCTGGTAAATCTTCTCCAATTTCTTTAGGAAAAACATCCGGCTTCACAAAGTACATATTCCACCTGAATCAATATAGGCGGCGAAATACTCGACCTTGTATTCGAAAGATATAACATTCCAATAGAAATGTATATGGAGAATGGACTAGTGGTCATCGATTCTATATCTTTTATTAGCCACCGTGAACTCCATTCCGTCTTGTAATCTTTCCCAAGGTTTATGTTCCTCAAGAAATTCAATTCCCGGTATTAATTGTTCGGGATCTTTCCTGCAATTCTGTGATAGTAAGCTCAATTTCTCCTATCTTCGAGGCCTCCTTGATACCTTCCAACGATTGGTTGTTGGAGATAATATAGAGCATCACATGGAAAAATGTTATCCTTTTGAGTGATGTCGAATATTACTTCAACCTCTCGCCATCCTTCTGGACATTTCAGCTCTCCTGTTGTTTTAAAAACATCGGGGATGCGTTGAACTGTACTTGGTCTCCTTTCTTCCCAACGGCTGCTACTCACCATTCTGTTTGCTGAAAGACATGCTTCTAGCTCAACTCGAGACTCCGACTTTTGTTGAAGATTGGTTGATCTTGAATTATCATATCAATCTCCTTAATAGTTGGAGATTCAATGATTTCTGGTAACACTACCCTGGCAAAGTCCTCAAAGATTCTTGGGACTTCAATAAATTCCTTTCTCAAGAATACTTCGGAATGATGGGTATTCGAGAGAGCATAGGAAATCTTGTATGTGATCGAGTAAGGCCTGTTTCCTTCTTTCATCAAATCGACTCTTTTGAAATCTTGATGAAGGGTTAGGACTCTACTCAAGTCTCGATCTCCTAAATTATATGCAATTCTAGGATAGACATTAAATGCCAATTTCCCCGCATACAAATTTCCTGTAACCGCTCCAAGGCATGAATCCTTGAGATGCGAGATCCGCTTGTCAAAGATAGCAAGATTAAGAGGCGAATCTATTCCTTCTTTGAATGTTGCTTTAATAATTACTCTTATGGCTCGATATGAATCCATGAGAGTGTATTTGCAACTTCTCTTTTAACTTTGCTTTTGATCTCTTGTATTTCTCTAATAGGGACCAACGCATCTCGATCAGGTGTTCTTGGTAAACTTCATCTAATAACAAATTCTCCGGTTGTTACCTGTGGATAATTTGGTGTTTTTCTCATTCTGAAAACCCAATTTTATCCAATGCTTTTTCCATAGCTCCAATTGTAAATCCATCATAGACTTGAAGCTTTGGATCTTTTTTTCATGATTCTCATAAGAGTTTTATGAGAAAACCGTCGTGTGAGAGAGGAATCGACATATCCTCCCCGACCGTCTGTGAAGAATTTCTTCTTCACTCGATTCTCCGAGTGAGTCACTTCCATCATCGAATAGATCTCTTCTTCATAGATCTTTGTTAGGAATTTTATTGTTAAGATTTTGATGAATGCCATGTAAAACTTAGAATAGAAAGTTGGCACCCCAATTTTGTTGTAAAATGCATTGTAATGAATAGAGTCGCTGCCGAGTTAAGTCGGCTCGCCCTAACATGCAAGAAGACAACCAAGACTTGAAGGAAGACTCACATTTTGCTAAACAATTTGAGTATGGCAAAGAAGAGTAGATGGGAACTCTCTCAAGAAGCGGTGAGATGCGGTGAGTGGAGCATCGATCAAGTCAACTCAAGAAAAGCCAAGTCTCAAGTTGAAGTGACGGAAGAGACATCCATGATTGGAAGGCGACTCTAAGTCACCCGAGGAAAGCAAGGAAATGCGGTCAAGTCGAGATAATCGAAAAGATCCGTTGCCACGAAATCAAGAGAATTACTTAAACAAGTAATATCTCCATACCACCTTTCTCGGAGTGCTCGGTCCCCGAAGCGTGCAAAAGGAATGAACCAATGGGAAGCACTACACCGTGTCGAACTCGAAAAGGTGAAAGAACAATTCATACGAGGAAATGGCAATTCCAAGAACGCAACAAGACAAGCCAACGATTGCAAGTGACTTTCAAAAATAAGCCTATCTCTTCAACGGGCAAATTTTTGAAAGTTCACTATAAAAGGCCGAGGAGTTTGTTTGAGAAAGAAGAGATACATAGATGACACATATGTGAGATATACAAGCATATTAGAAAAACTGAAATATTCTCAATCCTCAAGCCTACATTACGAAGAACATCAATCCAACACTCACTGTGAAGGAAAGATAACTTCAATCGGTTGAAGAGGAAAAATACGAAAACAAGGGGTCTACATTCTAGGAAGGATTGTAGGAAGGTTCAAGGTTGAGCCAAGTCTCTTAAGCTTTTGGAGGGCTTCGTGATCAAATCCAAAGAGCTTGAGCAAGTGAGTCAGTAGCAAGGCAAAATTGCCCTGTGAAGAAGGCTTCAGTCGTCGAGAAGCCACCGAGTGAGTGATCAAGGCGTCTCTCGGTGAGTCCCAAAGGATCAAGTCAGGTGTGTGATCAAGACTTGTATCGGATCATTACCACTTTGTAAACGATCATTACTTAGTGGATTCCTCCAGGAGTTGGAGAAGAGAGGAGTAGAAGAATTACCCTATCTTCAACCTCTATAAAAATTTCATTGTGTCATTTACATTTCAAAGATTTTAATTCTTGCAATTTTAACTGCTTATATCTGTGATAAATTTGCTATCCACTTGATAAATTATAAGTACTAAACCAAGCACTAAACTCTTACTTAATCAAACTTAAGGGTGTTAAGTCTTCCGCTGAAAATAAAACCACAATCGAGTTAATTTAGAGCTAACAATGAGTTACTCCATCAACAAAATCGATTGAGTTTGTTGAGTGATTAACTCTCTTGAGTGACTAAGTTGACTGTCCATCAAGGACACAGCTGTGTAGTATCAACTCTGTAGATTTAAAAGGACTAAATCGAAAATTTGGTAAGGTTTATTCAACCCCCCCTTCTAAACCTTACACTTACACCCCTTGGGACCTACAGATGCTTTCATCCGAGGGAATATCCTCAAATTGATACACCTGTATTAAATCCACGATAATAGACGCTTCTTCGATTTCTCGGTGTGGCCTCGAACTGTCTAACTCCTTGTTTTTGATTGTCCGGGCAATCCGCTGAGATATGCCCTCTTGCTCCGCATGTCCAACAATTACATCTTTGAAACTTTCATTAGCTCTAGTGTGAGCACGCCCGAAAGTTCTTCTCCTGGATTCTGGCTGGTACTTGCTTGATTAGAACCTGATGATGAGGCTCTACTCCCGCTTGGTGCTTTGTCTTTGTCCGATTTATAGCTTCGGGCTTTTTGTTTTGACTTGAAACCTTCTAGGTCTCCATGAAGACCTACTTTTTGTTGTTGCTTCCTCGGCGGTATGAATGGCTTCTCTCCTTCTTCTTCTTGTGCCGCCTTGGTTGACCTCCCACAACTGTTGGGATATCATTATCCACGCAACATAAAGGAACTGCTTTGTTAATTCCTCTTAATCTCTTGTAATTCGTGTGCGGTAGAGTCGCTTGATAGCACCATTCGATAACTTGGCCTTTAGGAAAGACATTTTTCCGCCACGCTTTCTACTTCACTCCACCTTGTATTCTCGATAAGCATTTCTCTCCAGGGGACTCGGGGTCTTGGCAAAGAATAGTTGTGCAACTTCTTTTTCTTCAATCTTGGATTTCCACCGTATTCGGTGAACAACTTGATATATTCGTCAATATGACAAATATCCAAAGAACTCAAGGCTATAGAGGGCTTGTTTATATTTCTTTCTTTTTTTCATCCTCTAATCCTCGAAATAACCCGTCTTTGATGAATTGGATTTTGAATAGTTTTGCCATACCATCGACAATTCCTTTAAGTGATTCCCCGATGTGACCGAACTTTTCGTACTAGCATCGGTCATATCCCAGAGCAATCTTCACCGATCCTTCAAGACTCATTTCAAGGAGTAAAATGAATGAATCCTTTGTAAGATCGAGGTTCTCGCTGAAATTCTCATAGTGAAGCCCATTCATCAATGAGAACTTCTCTTTTTAAAATCGGGATGTCTAGATTTAACATCAACCCATACGGATGTATTGGGTCGAGTGCGATCTTCCATAAGGCGTCGATAAACATTCGGCCTTCCGGTAGATTATCCGGTTCCCGCAAGAGGTTTTCGACCTCCTGTCCCGAAAGTGGATCACTCCCGGTCGTGAAATCCCGAAAGATGGCATCCTCTCGTCCCGAGCTCCATGATGTGAACCCGTACTTTCTTCGACGTTAGGATTAATCGGTGTCGGTGGTGGAGGAATTGGTCTACCTTGTGGGTCATAGGTAACCAAAGCGATTCTCACTGCGTTCATCTTTAAATCTACAATACCTAATCCCGAAGGATTACTCGGTCGTGTAGATCTTTAAGATTCATCTTTTCCATATCCATCTTTTTGATGGATTTTCCTTTGATTAGAGCAATGAGCTTCTCCTCATCTGTCATCTTTCGTATAACTTCGGTTGGTTTCCCCTTTTGGTGTAAATAGGTACCGTCCCAAAATCAATACGTTTCCTTCCTCCGGATGAACTTGGCCTATCCTCCGGTTCTTGACTCGTTTGAATATCATGAAGGAGTTCAAGAGTTTCCTTCGATATTCCACCATCGTTTCCATCCGGTTCGGATCTCGATGAACTTGTACTTGGTAGATGAATATGGCGGTTGCCATAATTCTCGCACCGTCTTACGGATTTCTCTAAGATCTTCGGAGATCTTAGATTTGTCTGAAGTATCTCGTTCCACTCTGGTACTCCATCGAATCATTGTTCTGATGGGAATTTTCATGAACCGTTTCTTGAAGGTTCATCAAGTGAACATATAGGTCCGTTAAGCATCCGCGCATCGCTTATAATATTATTCGCTCGCATTTTGCATTGCCTTAAGGTTTCTCCGTCGGCTCTGCCGCTCCTTTTCTTCATGTTGGTATTCCCAATATGAAACCTGGTCAAGGTGTTCTTGTGCATACATCGTCAATATTTGACGATATGTCTGTAAGGGTACATCTCGGACATCGGTCCGGATCCATAATCTCGGAGTAATTTCTCCTCACCAATTGTTAATTACATAAATATAATAAATTTAACTAAAAGTTCTTAATAAACCTAGGCTCTGATACCATTTTCGAGGATCGCAAGACCTTTGGGAGTAAACAAGGAAAATGCAATGAAATTTATCGTCCAGGTTGCAAAGTGCAACAACTTTAAAGTTTAGAGGGTAAACGCAGCACTTAAACTTTCATAAATCTAGGGGTAAATTTGGAATTTTAACCAAAGTGCAAAATTTTGTAAAGTTCAGGTTACAAACTGTATCGTTTTAAAGTTCTGGTGGCAAAGTGTAAAAACCTGTATAGTTGGGGGTGTTAACAATATTTATCCCTTAAAAAAATTACTAATTAAATATCCTATACACAAAATGTGTGTTTGATATCAATTGCTGAGGATAATATCGTTATCGCATTCTCAGTTTACACAAGTAAGATAGTAATTTCTTCAAATTTTCAAGCATCCTAGTCATTAATTGGAGGCTAAATTTACAGAATATGGTATTTGCCACAAATTTCAGCAAAGTTGGGGTAAAATTTTGGGGGTTTACAGTTTTAGGTGTAGGCGCCATTGGAAGAGGAGTGTACTGTGCAGGCGCCTACTAAAAAGTTACTTTTTTTTGTTTTTTTTTCTGACTTGGCAGGTGCTATTTTGACTGGCGCCTGCCACCTGCTTTTTGTAGGTCTGAACGCTCCCCTTCAGAGGGCGCCTACCCCTCAATTTAACGGGCGATCTCCCCTTCTTCTTCTCCAGCTCGACAAACACGACCCATTCCCTCCCAAACCTTTTTCCATTCTTCTGCAAATGACTTCCAAGTTTGGATGAGTTTTATGTTTTCATCTCCCAATTTATAATATCTACCAAATTCACATTTGTGGACAGAGGTAGAGGACGGCGGGCGGCGGACGGTGGTGAGCTCGACAAGCCTTTGTTTGGGCTCTTTTTCGAAATTTCAAGTAATTTTTTCATATATTTTGAATAAATTTTAATATTTGTAGTTTAATTTGTTAATTATTATTTTTAGATTTAATGATTGTTTTTTGTAGGTAGATAATGTTTGTTAATGTTATGTTTAAGTATTTTTATAAATTGTAGAATAATATGGTAGGGTTGTAGATAAATGTTATTTTTATATATTTTTAAAAAATATTAGTAAATTATTTCAAATATGGTAAGGTTGTAGATAAATGTTATTTTTATCTATTTTTAAAAATATTAGTACTTTTTTGATTAATATGGTAGGGTTGTAGATAAATGTTATTTTTATCTATTTTTAAAAATATTAGTACTTTTTTGATTAATATGGTAGGATTGTAGATAAATGTTATTTTTATGTACTTTTAAAAATTGTTAGTAATTTGTTGAATAATATGGTAGGGTTGTAGATAAATGTTATTTTTACATATTTTTAAAAATTGTTAGTAAATTTGTTAGTGAAAATAATTATAATTAATTGTAGATAACTTTTTGTAAATATTATTTTTAGATTTGTAGCTAATATAGTTGGAATTTCTTAAATTATTAGTAAAAATGATAGAACAATTAATTAATTATTGTGTAAGCATTTTTTAAATAACAATTATGTTTAATTATTGAAGATATATCAGACAAAATTGGCGTATTTGTGCACTTTGGAGGAGAAGTTATTGGAGCAACACATTTATCGTAATATCGACCTATAAAATTTATTAGGACTTTTATATGAAATGACGGATTTAGATTAAAATCACCTTAAATTGACAATTTCTGCTTAGTATTTTGACAATAATAATTCACGAGTGTTTCCAATTAAAAAGGATCGAGATCTTAGATTTTTTTTTGGATCAATAGCTGGTTTAAAGTCTTTAGATCTATTTATTGAATCAAATTTTTTATCTCATACCGTACCACCACCAATTCCATTGGAAAATGAGTTTTACCAATATGCATCTTATATTATTGGTGACGCTGAATTGTCTTCGGTTACTCACGGAATGACAAACATAGGTCTGGGTAGTGGCTGTAGAATTAGTCAGGGGAATTTTAATGGATTAAATGTGCATGTTGAGAAGCGACCTACAGTTAGGGGTGATTTTTTTCTTGGTGATATAATGGGAAACTCGGAACCTAGTGATAGTAGTGAGCATGATGATCATAGTGATGATATTGGTGATCATATTGAGCATAATGATGTACATGATCATGAAGATGTTCAATATGCACAGCGACAAGTTCCTTTGGTAGTTCCTCCTCATCCTAATTTATCAAGGTCGTCTTTTTTTGAGTCTGGATACGAAGATATTAATGGAAATTTTGTTGATGCCCCGTTAATGAGTATGTATTATGACTCCAAGAGAGGTGAGTTGAAAAAGGGCATGGTTTTCATAGATAAAAAACATGTGCAATCTGCAGTTAAGGATTTTTATGTGCGTCATGGCAGATGTGAGTATAATGTTGTGGAGTCTACACCGACATTGTGTAAAATTGTTTGTAAGCATAATTAATCAGGAGTTATTGAAACAGGCTTATCATCATAGCAATGCAATTAGTGGTTGCGGTCAAGGTTTGTGAAAAGACATTTGATGTCGCAAATCACTGAGTTGGGACCTCCCCATAGTTGTGTTATAAACACTGTCTCCAAAGATCATAGAAACTTGTGTAAAAATATTATCGCTAAAGAACATATGGGGATTGTACAGTGTGATCCGACATATGATATCATGTATGTTCAGCAAAATGTGAAGGACAAATATGGATATGAGATTTCATACCATAAAGCTTGGCACAGTTTGAAATGGGCAAGAGGAGAGCTCTTGTCAATACTTGCCTAAATATATGGGTGCATTGCAGAAATACAATCCCGGAAGAGTAGTGGAGTGGTTTCCTAAAGAGATAGACGAATGCGTGGGCATAGATTGGGGTACGTTTTTTGGGCATTTAGGTCGTGCATCGAGGGTTTTAGGGACTGCTAATTGTTGTGACTTTGGATGCAAACCAACATGTGTTGCCTCTGGCATATGCTATTGTAGATGAGGAAACTTTTAGGTCGTGGCATCTAAATATGTGATTTGTGGCGCCGAGGGAATGTGTCTTATTTCCAAATGCCATAATGTTATAATAAAAGCGGTTGAACGTGTTCCCGAGTTTCAAGAACCTGTGGGATTACACCAGTTTTGTTTGAGGCATGTGACATCTAATTTTAATAATTATTTTAAGAATATCAAACTCAAGTACTTGTGTTGGCAAGCCGGATCAATGTTGAGTGTTCGAATGTTTGAGAAAATAATGGAGCATATTAAATCATTGAACCCAGATGCTTACGAGTATTTGGCGGCGATAGATCCTTGCATATGGACACTCTACTACGATGAAGAAAAATGGTGTGGAATTTTGACCACAAACATGTCTGAATGCATCAATGGAGTACTTTTGGATGCTCGACGACTTCCAATCATAGCCATTGTGCGGATCACCTTTGCAAGGTTGACTAAGTGTTTTTTAGATCTCATGACGAATGCATCGCTGACTTAGCACCGAAACAAAATTTGGCCAGATGATGTCACCAGAGGTTTGACAAAATGCAGCACCTCGGATTACAACATATGGTGCAGATGTATGATTATACTAAACAAACTACAATTGCCATCACACAAGTACCGGGTTCTAGACGTTCACGCACCTTCAAAGTGAATTTATCTACCCAAGAATGTTCATGCGGTCAGTGGAAGAATGATGGAATTCCATGCTCTCATGCAATGCAAGCTTGTTGCCATTTTATGGTTGACGCTGGTGTTTTTATGAAGCAATATTATACCACCAACGCTTACTTGAGGACATATTCTTCAGGACATTTTGAACCATTGCCCGACGATGATGAGTGGGATGATCTACCTTTCCAGATGCAACACAATACTGAGCGTCATGTTGTCAGATGATGTTGAAGAGATACAACATCAAGAATTCGTAATGAAATGAATCATCCACAAACCCGTTCAAGGCAGCAATATCGTGCAATTGAAAGGGCTGAAACTTCAAAACGTGGATTGTCATCCTGTTAGATTTAGTTTGCTTTGTTGTATCCTAGAATTGATCATTGTATTAATTAAATAGGAATGTAAGTTGTCGTTTGTTCAGTTGTATGTTTGAATTGATCAATATAATCTGAACGTTTGTCGAAATGTATGAAATTCGTGCAATACAATATGTCTTACTTACATGTACATTTGTCTCTTATTTACATGCATTGTTATGTCTTATTCATTATCTATTCCTCAATATTATTTGTAATTGATTATTTACATTTTCGTTCACAAGATGGATGCCGTCAAACGTGTTTACGGACCACGTGGTCCTGATGTTTTGACTGCACAGGAGCATCAATGCTCTTAGTTTGTATATCGTGGGGCAGTTGATATAGTACTTTCTACTAAGAAGAGATGCGGTCTATTTTGGAGTTTTAAGCCCAGCACAGACAATCGTCTGCATCCCTGTGTATTGGACATGTTGTATGATATGCGGTTTTTATGATGTTGCACGGTGTGGCAAGATGCATACTGATCATGCATACTGATCATCATCTTATCACTGCATTAGTGGAGAGATGGCACCCTGAGACACATACTTTTCATTTGCCTGTCAGAGAGGGTACAGTGACACTACATGATGTGGTCATTATATGGGGTTTATCTATAGATGGGGATGTTGTAACAGCTCATGATTTTTTTCGTACTATTGATGAATGATGTTTTTATTGTGCACCATATCTGGGTTTCGTACCTACACTGGATCAGATGAGAGTGAGGACACGGATACTTTGTGTAGCCATTAGAGACCATCTTACATAGATTCAGCTCGATGCTGATACAACAGAGTACATGGTTGAGCAGTACGCACGTGGTTGTGCACTATTTTTGTTAGGATATCGTATGATGTCGGACTCCTCCAACAATAGGGTTTCATTGTTATATCTACAGCAGCTAGAGAATGTTCGAGCCACGGGCATTTTAGTTGCGAGAAAAGGATAAAGAGGATAAAGTGGGTGGACCATTGAGTCTTCTACAAGTATATATTTATTATTATACAATTCATATTATACATGGCATATTTTCTGTTAGTAATATCAATATATTTTTGGTAGATTTGGGCGTGGTCTCGGATGAACACTATAGTGCCAGATAATATAAGTTCTATGAATATATCTGGTACACTTCTAGGGGTTGATGGTAGGGTGTTGGGGCTACCACCATACGGGGCCAGATGGGTACATCACCACAGCTATGGTCGCACCATTAGACATTCGGTACAGATGTATAAAGAGATTTTGATCGGTCGTTGCCTCATCGGTATTACACATTTATAGTATTTTGTACGATCAATCAATTTGCACGTCACATTATAATACATGGTTATTTTTTGGCAGTTTATATGCATCCATACAATTTGGAGGACCCTGATATTGTGGATCTTGGACCTCGTTGTCTGACTATGCATCGGCTATCGCAATGTCCACTGATCAATTACGCGATTGTGGAGGTATACCATCCAGATCGGTTTCTTAGACAATTTGGTGTAGGCAAGATATTCCTCAGTATATACACCATACGCACAGGGATCTGCATGAGTTTGATCGTAGAGGTTGAGGCTGTACTGATTAGAGACACCTACATCGATATCGAGTCCGATTAAGGATCGAGACATTCACATATCCTCGGCGTTAAGCCGATCATTGGGGATGATGACCACGGCTATGGGTATATGAACTGGTAAGGTAGAATTACAAGGCGATTGATTACGCCTGGTCACTTAGATTAGTAGTCTGGGTTCCAGCCATCTGACCTAGTAGCACGTGATTCCATGATATAATTAAATATTTGTCATAGCCACATATTTTTAAAACAAAATAATCAAAAAGAAATGAGAGTGGAGGAAATGGGGATAGTGGAAGGAAAAGTTGAGAAAAGAAAGAAAAGAGAATGGTAGTGGAGAAATTATTGGAGATAATGGGAAAATAAAATAATAAAAAGAAGAAAATAAAAGATAATATGAAGTATTAGTTGATAGAGGAGATCGGATTAGAAGAGGAAAGAGGAGGAAAGAAAGAAAAAAAAATAGAGAAAGAAAGAAGAGATAATAGAGAAAGAAGAGGGAGAGGAAAGGAAAAATACAAGAAATAAATTCCATTCGCGGTACAAACATCTGGAAAAGTTTTGAAGGTGTCGTAATTATTTCTTTATTTTATTTTCATTTTGAATTTGGTTAGGTTTTACTATTTCTATTATATAAAAATTTATGTATAGATTCTACTGAGTAGAAGCCGGAGTGAATTTTATCATAATTGATCTGACAAGCCAGGCAAGTAATCTTTTTAAGTTTCATGTAGAAATTTAAGATTTAAATTATGCTATGTTTAACGGAAAGGCTTATTGCTTAAAATATATGAAATTACGGGTATTTAGAAATCTTGAATCCATAATATTGAACATTGATCTTGGGTGTCCCGTTAATGATTTTTCGGAAGGGATGTAATTTTATGTGCCAATTTTCGATTTATGCCTTTGATCGACTCCAAAAGATATTAAAGCTTGTAGATGACCTTTCTTCTTTTAAAGTAAGAAACACATGAATTTAGGTTTGACTTTTAACAATTGCTAGTAAAGTATAGAAAGTTAAGTGCTATGAATTAGACATTACATGCTTCATCAAGAAAATTGTTAAGTAATGAATTCTTTCCTTTGTCTAATGATGGCGTAATGTATATATATGTATATATTTATTAATTCTCAATTTTTCCTTAATTAATTGAACGTAAGGTTTTCCTAATCAATTGAATGTAGTGTTTTGTTCCCAAATTATTTCGTAATGTGATTTAATTATTATGCTATGCACTTATATTTATTCTCGCATTCAATGAAAGTGGCATTACTTAGGATCATGCATCATGTTAAATGTACGTCCATAACATTTCACGATCATACAAAGATTAAGTCGAGTCAAATTTTATTTTAGAATTAATATTATATTTTTCAAAGAAAAGGGTGTACATTGTTCTATGATCTTTGGAGTGAGTTGGAAATGGGCGCGGAGACCGGCATTCGACAATGTGCCGCTTGCGGCTAATGTTAAATTTAAAGAAATTGGGCCTTCGGGTGAAATATTAATCGAGTTCCAAATAACAAGGCCCACCATGCGACACCGAATAGAACAATGTGTCAACAAGTGAGCTCGCGTCTTAAAAGAAAGTTTTAAGTAAAGAAAATGAAAAGTTTTGAAGTAAATGTTATATTATTACATTAGATATACATTCATGCATGAGATTACTTGTTGAGCTTCTTTAAAGCTTATCCCACGAATGTTTAATATTTTCGGATGAGAACCCTTATGGGGAAGGAGATGACGCAACATAGTGACTCGTGAACCCACGTCTTTCATGATTTTCATGTCTTTCAAGTTTTCTAAAAAAATAAAAAAATTTGAATATTAATTTCTATTGGGATGTTATTTGTCATTTTCATTTCATTGTGTACGTTTACTGGATTTCCGATTATTTCTATGATTAGTCGTTATTTCCGCTGCAAACTTTGAAACAAAGTAACATTTTATTATTACGTATTTTTTAAGAAATCATTATAGTGTTTCTATTATAATTATTTATTTTCGCAATAAAAATTAAATAAGCTAGAAGGTTCTACATTTTGTGGTATCGAGAGCAAGGCTTTTAAAATCAATTATGTAGACTTCAAAATTGTTTCTTTAGAAAATATTTTAAGTCAAAAAGTCATGGGTTCTAAGTCGCGCTTTGAGCATCTTCCTCCCCAATTCGGTAAGGATTACATTTAGTGTCATTTATTAATTGATATATTTTTGTTTATATGAAATTTATGCCTGTATGAAATTGATTGTTTTTTTAATTGAATAGAAGATAGATGAACTTGATATTTTATCGATAAAAAAATTATTTTATATGCGAATAAAATTATTCACATTATTTTACTTCAAATTCTAACGTGATTACCATAATGATATTATTCCGCATTAAGTTTTATCATATAAGAAGAATGCTAATGATTACTTACACTAAGTTAGAAAAGAATATTAGAATGTAACATATGATTGCAAGAATTTAATGAACTTAATAAACTTATTTCAGCTTAATATTAAATGAATCGCAAAACTCGCTCGACTCACCAAGACGGCAATGGTTCCAACACCAACAATGCTCAAGGACTCCCCCATTTGTCGAGGCTCTCTTGCAAACTTTGACTACTTTTGGTGATTCTAATCGACTAGACGGCGCTACGTCCCTAAAAGAAACCGGTTATCGGACTTTCTTAGGTTATCGCCTAGGGGTTTTGCGGGTACCACCGATCCTATCGAAGCCGCGGGATGGCTTACTATGCAAAAAATCTTTTACGTAATTGATTGTCTTGACGAGGAGCGTGTTAACTATGCAACATTTGTCTTTGTGAGGTGATGGATATGATTGGTGGAAGATGGTGCAACGTCGAGTTGAGGGAGACACTAGCCCTTTTACTTGGAAAAGGTTCACATAAGACTTCTATGATAAGTACTTTCTAAGTAGTGTTCGCCAACAAAAGGAAAGAGAATTTATACAATTGGAATATAGGAACCGTCACGGTGGCTGAATATGAAGTTGAAATTGCCAAATTGTCCAACTTTGCTCCCGGCGTGGTTGCTACTAAGGAGGAATGAAGAGCCACACGATTTGAAGAAGGGCTCCAATCCCAAATCAAGCTTGCGGTGACTCATTTTAAATAATTGCTTATCGTTAAGTTATCAACAAAGCTATGTTAGTGGAAAGGGCTCAATGTGAATCGGGAAGAGATGTGGATCCAACAAGAAGGACAAAAGTTCAAGAGAGAGAACCCAAATGTTTGGAATAATAATAGTCGAAAAGAAAGCAAGTACAAGTTCCACAGGGTGCCTCACATAATAAACAACTAACAACTGTTTGCACTAAATGTGGCAAGGCACATCGGGAGAATAAATGCATTTTTTTTTTTAAACTTCCCAGAGAAGAAGCCCACTCAGAACAATGACCAAACGAGAAGCGAGGAAGCAACAACGTCAAATTATCATTTTTTTCCTGTCATTATATTCATACATATTTTTAGTAAGTAATTTTTTTGTAGGATCTATGAATGTTTGTGGTATACCCGCTTATGTGTTAATTCATTCTAGTGCTTTGCACTCCTTCATGAATTTCAAATTTGCAATGAACCTCTCCATTATACTACTTCGTTGGACACTCTTTTCAAAGATATGAAATCCATCGGGGATATCATGAACTCAAATTTAGTTTACACTAATTGTCCAATTTCCATTGATGGGGGAGAGAGTTATCACTAATCTTATTGGGTTGAATATTCATGACTTCATGTCATTCTAGGAATGGAATGGTTGCCCAAACATCACGCAACAATCGGTTGTCGAGCTCGAAGGGTAATCTTTTATTCTCTTCAATCTCCCAATTATTCTTTTAGGGTGTCTCATCAAAACCTGTTAACCCTATCATCTCAGCTATGAAGGCCTGTAAACTCCTAAACAAAGGTTGTGAAGCCTATCTAGCCTAAATAACTAAAGTTTCAAGGAATGTCCCCCTATTGAGAAAATTTCGATTGTATGTGAATGTCCTGATGTATTTCTTGTGGATCTTCATGGCGTTCCGCTAGAGAGAGAGGTGGAATTTGTCATAGAATTAGTGCCTAGAACGACACCTATATCCAAGGCACCATATTGAATGGCTCCTGCAGAACTGAAAGAACTCAAGGAACAACTACAAGATTTGCTCGATAAAGGATTCATTAGACCGAGATTCTCACCATGGGGTGCACCATTTATTTTGTCAAAATGAATGATGGGACGATGAGATTGTGTATTGATTATCGTGAACTTAATAAGGTGACCATCAATTTGAGATTATTTGACCAACTACCAAGATCAATTTGAGATAAGGCTACCATCAATTGCGCATTTGAGAATAAAACATCCCAAAACCTCATTTCATTCTCACTATGGTCACTATGAATTTATTGTCATGCCTTTTTGGTTTGGCTAATGACCTAGCCGCATTCATGGACTTAATAAATCAAGTCTTTTCTAATTATCTTGATCAATTCGTCATAGTCGTTATTGATGATATCCTTATTTATTCTCGGTCGAAGGAAGAGCACGGACAACACTTAAGACTAGTATTATAGAGACTCGAGAGAAAAGTTATTTGCCAAATTTAGTAAATGTGAGTTACGGTTAGACAAAGTGTTCTTTTTTGGGATATATTGTCTCTCGAGAGGGATTTCGTAGATCTTAGGAAGGTTGAGGTGGTGAAAATTGGCTACACCAAAAACGTAGGAGAGATCTCGAATTTTTTGGGTTAGTCAAGCGCTACTACGGAAAGATTTGTCCAAAGTTTCTCTAATATCTCCACTCCACAAACTCAACTAACGAGGAAGAATATTAAGTTTCAATGGGACGACAAGTTTGAAAAGAGCTTCGCATAATTGAAAGAAAGATTGACGACGACTCCAATTCTTACACGCCAAAAATGGGATTAATGGTTTCATTATCTATACGATGCATCACTAAAGGGTTTAGATTGTGCTCTTATACCACATGGAAAAGTAATTGCATACGCTTCTAGACAACTGAAAGATTATGAGAAAGATTATCCAACTCACGATTTAGAATTAGCAGTAGTGGTTTTTGCATTAAAAATATGGCGACACTACTTATACGGGGCTAGATGCGAAATTTACACAGATCAAAAAAGTCTAAAATATTTTTTCACTCAGAAAGAGCTTAACATGAGACAACGCAGATGGCTTGAGCTAGTAAAAGACTATGATTGTGTTATCAATTACCATCCGAGTAAAGCTAATGTTGTAGCAGACGCTTTGAGTCGTAAAGGTAAATGATCTATTTCTACATTGCATGCGGTTCGTGGTCACCGTTAAAAGACATACAAAACCTTGAGTTGGAAATTATTTCCGAGAAAAGATGAGTTATTTGGCTAAAGTGACTTTACAACCGTTAATTCTAGAAAGGATAAAAACTGCAAAACTAGATGACCTAAAGTTAAACCAGATTCGATCAGAGGTCGTTGAAGGAAAGGGAGATGATTATGTGATCTCAATAGATGGAACTTTACGTTTGGGTAATAGACTCGTAGTCCCCAACACTGAGGATTTGAAGCTAAAGATTATGAAGGAAGCTCACAAATCTCTTTATTCCATTCACCCGAGAAGTACGAAGATGAAACATGACCTCAGCAAACATTTTTCATGGGTTGGCATGAAAAAAGATATGGCATTATATGTCAAGAGGTGTCTTACCTGTCAACAAGTCAAGGCTGAACATCAAACACCTTCAGGTCTTTTGCAACCACTGATGATTCCTGAGTGGAAGTGGGAGCGTGTTGGTATAGATTTTGTTATTGGACTACCGAAAACAAAAATGGGATTCGACTCTATCTGGGTTATAGTTGACCATCTTACTAAGTCCGCACATTTTCTACCAGTGAAATGGACGTATAACATGGAGAAATATGCAGAAGTATATATAAGTGAGATAGTTCGGTTGCATGGAGTACCATTGTCCATTGTGTTAGATAGGGACCCTAAGTTTACTTCCTCTTTTTGGAAAAGCCTACACCGAACTATGGGTTCTAAGTTAAGTTTCAGTATAGATTTTCATCCACAAACTGATGGACAATCAGAGAGAACAATTCAGACACTCGAAGATATGCTCCGAGCATGTGTGATAGATTTTAGTGATACTTGGGATAAATTTTTACCGCTAGTGGAATTTCCGTACAACAATAGCTATCAGGTTTCTATTGATATGGCTCCTTATGAGACTTTGTATGGAAGAAAGTGTCGATCACCATTGGGATGAAGTTGGTGAGAGAAAATTAATAGGACCTGAGTTGGTCCAACAGACAGCTGAGGTAGTTGAGAAAATCCGACAAAGAATGAAAACTGCTCAGAGTCGTCAAAAGAGCTATGCCGATAAGAGAAGAAAAACATTTGAATTTTTTATTGGAGATATGATTTTTCTTAAAGTGGCGCCAATGAAAGGAGTTATGAGGTTTGGAAAGAAAGGAAAGTTAAGTCCTCGCTATATTGAGCCATTTGAAATTTTAGAGAGGATAGGTAGTTTGGCATATCGAATAGCCTTACCTCCAGCACAATCTGGAGTTCAAAATGTCTTTCATATCTTGATTCTTAAGAAGTATATTCCAGATCAATAACATATTTTAAGCTATGAGTCACTCAGTATTCGGGATAATTTGACATATGAAGAAATACCAGCTAGAATTGTGGATAAGATTGAGAAGGAGCTTAGAAGAAAGAAAGTTATACTAGTCAAGGTCCAATGGAGGAACCACGCTATAGAAGAAGCTACGTGGGAATACGAAGATGAGATGCGTGTTCTATATGCCCAAATATATGGTAAGAATTGAGCTCTCAATATATGATTTATTTTCATGCATTAGAATATTATTTATATATGGTTACAAATTTCAAGCACGAAACTTTTTATAAGGAGAGAAGAATGTCGTAGCCACATATTTTTAAAACAAAATAATCAAAAAGAAATGAGAGTTGATGAAATGGGGATAGTGCAAGGAAAAGTTGAGAAAAGAAAGAAAAAAAAATGGTAGTGGAGAAATTATTGGAGATAATGGGAAAATAAAATAATAAAAAGAAGAAAATAAAAGATGATATGAAGTATTAGTTGATAGAGGAGATCAGATGAGAAGAGGAAAGAGGAGGAAACAAAGAAAAGAAAATAGAGAAATAAAGAAGAGATAATAGAGAAAGAAGAGGGAGAGGAAAGGAAAAATACAAGAAATAAATTCAATTCGCGGTACAAACATCCGGAAAAGTTTTGAAGGTTTCGTAATTATTTCTTTATTTTGGTTTCATTTTAAATTTGGTTAAGTTTTACTAATTCTATTATATAATGATTTATGGATAGATTCTCTTTGGGTAGAAGTCGGGTGAATTTTATCATAATTGATCCGACAAGCCAGGCAAGTAATTTTTTAAGTTTCATGTAGAAATTTAATATTTAATTATGCTATAGTTAACAGAAAGGCTTATCACATAAAATATATGAAATTACGGGTATTTAGAAATCTCGAATCCATAATATTGTACATTGATCTTGGATGCCTCGTTAATGATTTTTTGAAAGGGATGTTGTAGGTCCTAAGGGGTGTGGTGTAAGGTTTAGAGGGGGGGTTGAATAAACCTTACCAAATTTTTGATTTTTGTCTTTTTAAAAATTTTCAAACTATTTGACTCAAATCAGTTGTGTCCTTGAGTGGCAGCTAAGTTGTCTATATTCAACTAAATTAGCCACTCAACAGACTCGATAGAGTTATTATAAGTTTAACTCGGTTGCTTAAGCTAATACTTAACTTTAGTTGATTTTGTTTTTAACATTGGAAGACTTAACACCCTTTTAATAGATTTAAGCTTGTTTTTAACACTTGCTTTAGCACTTGTTATTTCTCAGTTGGATAGTAGATTTAACTAACAACAGATATAGAAATATATGCAGGAATGTGTGTTGAAAGTAAATTGACACAAGTAATTTTTATAGTGGTTCGAGGATGGGGTAATTCCTCTAATCCACTCTTCTCCAACTCCTGGAGGAATCCACTAAGTAATGTGATCAAGTTACAAAGTAGGAACAATCTGGAGACAACCTTGATCACACAGTTGGTTTCTTCTCGACTCAACTTCTTCACGAGGTAGTCGCGCTTGCTACTTGACTCACTTTCGAGTTCTTGGATTTGTTCACACAAATCCTCCAACAAACTTGAATCTCTTGGTTTGACCTTGAACCTTTCCACGCTCCTTCAACTTGGAGAGTAGACCTCTTTTTTATCTTAAAATGTTTCATCTTCAACTGGTTGAAGTTGTCTTTCCTTCACAGCGTGTGTTGTATCAAGTTTCTTCGAGTTTTAGGCTTGAGAAATTATAGGATAAGCTTTGAGAATATTGCAGGTTAATTGCTTGCTTGAATATTGCTTGAAGATCGATTTCTCAGGTACGCAAGGTAACCTTTTCTCAATTGCTTCCTCAGCCTTTTATTTGCTCATTTGAAATTTTGCCCGTTGAAGAGATATGCCATTTTCAAATGACACTTCTTGTTCGTTGGTTTGTCTTTTCTTGGTCTACAACACTTGTAATGTTGACCCTTCCCCGTTTTAAATGACTTCGCAGCTTTACAGGTTCTGACACAAGTTGCAGTGTTTTCCATTGGCTTATTCCTTTTGCATATTTCTGGGCCAAACACTTTAAGACCTGGCAGCTTTGACATATTACGATATCAAGTAATATTCTTGACTTCCAACCAACGGATCAATGTCAGTTGTCTCAACTTGGCTGCTGCTTTTACCCCTTGTGACTTGAGTCTTCTCCAATCATAAGATTGACTCAACTGTCACTTCAACTAATAGACTTGGCTCAATAAGTTGACTTGACTAACACTTCACACAGTTGTTCCTCATTTGATTCTCCTTCAGTCGAGTCCTTGACTTTCTTCATGAATATACTCAGCTGACACACAGCAGAGTCTTCACCCTAGTCTGCAGTTGACTTCTTGCATTCTTGACTTGGCTGACTTCACTCAGCTCGACCAGTCCCATCTATTACAATACATAATAACAAGAAAAATTGGGTGCCAACTCCCTAATCTAAGTTTTACATGGTATCATCAAAATCTAACAAATAAATTTCCTAAGAGATGTAATTTCATGTGCCAATTTTCGATTTATGCCTTTGATCGGCTCCAAAAGATATTAAAGCATGTAGATGACCTTTCTTCTTTTAAAGTAAGAAACACATGAATTTAGGTTTGACTTTTAACAATTGCTAGTAAAGTATAGAAAGTTAAGTGCTATGAATTAGACATTACATGCTTCAGTAAGAAAATTGTTATGTAATGAATTATTTCCTTTGTCTAATGATGACGTGAGTGTATATATATGTATATATTTATCCCTTCTAAAATTAATTGAATAAATTGATATATTTTTCCTTAATTGAATAGTTTTTCCTTAACTAGTTTAACTTAGTTTTTTTTTCCAAATTAATTTAACATAGAGTTTATCCCCAATTAATATAATATAGGATTTTCCCTTAATTAATTGAACTTAAGGTTTTCCCTAATTAGTTGAATTTAGTTTTTTGTTCCCAAATAATTTCAGGTAATGTGATTTAATTATTATGCTATGCGCTTATATTTATTCTCGCATTCAATAAAAAGTGGCATTACTTAGGATCATGCATCATGTTAAATGTACGTTCATAGCATTTCACGAGCATACAAAGATTAAGTCGAGTCAAATTTTAGTTTAGAATTAATAATATGTTTTTCAAAGAAAAGGGTGTACATTGTTTTATGATGTTGGAGTGAGTAGGAAATGGGCGCGGGAGACCGACGTTCCGACAATGTGTCGCTTGCGGCTAATGTTAATGTTAATCAGGTTCCAAATAACAAGGCCCACTGCGACCCTGAATAGAACAATGTGTCACCAAGTGAGCTCGCGTCTTAAAGAAAGTTTTATGTAAAGAAAATGAAAAGTTTTGAAGTAAATGTTATATTATTCGATTACATGCATCCATGCATGAGATTACTTGTTGAGCTTCTTTAAAGCTCATCCCACGAATGTTTAATATTTTCTGATGAGAACCCTGATGAGAATGGAGATGGCGCATCGCAGTGACTCGTAAACCCATGTCTTTCATGATTTTCATGTCTTTCAAGTTTTCTAAATAAAAAAAAAGAAGTTTGAATATTAATTTCTATTTGGATGTTGACTGTCATTTTCATTTCATTGTGTATATTTCAGTATTTCCAGTTGTTTCAATAAGTAGTCGTTATTTATGCTGCAAACTTTGAAACAAAGTAACATTTTATTATTCCGTATTTTTTAAGAAATCTTTAAAGTGTTTCTATTATAATTATTTATTTTTGCAATAAAAATTAAATAAGCTAGAAGGTGCTACAATATTGTTATATGACAACATTTTTATAGTTAAACATTAAAAAAATAAACATTTATGTTATTTGTATTTTTCAGTTTACGTGGATGGAACAACTTAGGCTTTCTTCAGATCAGGTGTCATTCGAGGATCACGAGTTAGTTACATGTTTACGACGTGTTGCTAGAGATGTTAGTGATGACATTGAGCGTAAACGCATAGGCAGCCATTCCGCAGAGGTCCGACAGCAGATGATATGCCTGTCGAGAGAACCACGAGGGCGCCTACAGGATGTAGAACACGTGGCAGAGGACGATGACACCAATCACAGCCATCTACAGTTGGACCTTCCATGACTCATGATGTTCCTTCATCGGCACCTCATGTTGATATAGCTGGACCTTCCAGGACTTATGGTGTTCCTTCAGTTGGGCCTCCTGTTAACATAGTTGGACCTTCTAGTTATACGCCTCAGATATACCATGGTATGAAATTTATTGGTACTTTAAAATTGGTATAAATAGCATTAATTATTTTAGTTGATCATTTTTTATTATGTATGACAGATCCATCTACATCCACTTCGGGTTTTTATGTCCTCAGCCAGTACAGACTGAATACTACACACCATAGTGGACATCATTTTCATCGCTATTGGAGATAGATTATAGTGCCATGAGAGATCCATATGATGCCCATGATCCGTCTACGTTCGAGCGTCCACATTTTAACATATCACCCGTCTCATTTCCGCCTACACTCAGTGCATATCATGATTTGACCGGAGAGTCTATGCAGATGATCAAGATGATGAGGACACATGAGGACCAGTCGGATGATGTTAGGCGTAGGAGTACTAGACAGAGGGTAGTTCCTAGATGTGGCACTGGGGGACATAGAGTTTAGGATTATTCACAGAGCTTATTGTAAAATAACTAATGAATCAACTTATTTTATATTAAGTCTACATCATTTTATTACATTTACTATTATATAGTTATCTGACAATACATTTATTAACTTTGCATTGATACGTCTTATCAGCTGTAAACTTTAAACACATGTATGGTCTTGTCTATAGTAACTTTATCGGATGTAAGTTTTATGCACATGTCTAGTCTTGTCTTCAATAGCTTTATCAGATGTAAGCTTTATCCAGTGATACATCATGTCAACATAGCTTTATTAGTTGTGGGTCTTGTCTGAATAACTTAACGGATTTACCAAAAATGCCAATATGAATACTTCACACGACCTATAAATGCTAAAAATTTCATTTGATTGCAACTTGAACTGGTCCCCTCTACCAACCCCAAAAATTCTTATTATTTCTCTATTCACTCCAAGTTTAAATGGATGAGTTCAGCTGGTCCCCTCTACCATCCCCACAGAAGTCTAACTCTCAGTTAATGATGAGTCTCTATAATGCAAAAACTTCAAAATGGATATTACCGATGGACATCATCCTCGACGATTCACTACTAAATGAGAAATGTAAAGGCAACTGGGTAGTTGGTGAAACAGACAATAGTGCGGCGATTCTGGAGGACAGAGCAATTCTGAAATTTGCATTCCAATGCAATTTTAAGTTCGCCAAGGTAAATCAACAAGTCAAACGTCTTCAAGCCTGCTCTACTTTGTTCGCCAAAATGCTAAGTACGCCGGGTGTATATTGGGATCGTAAACTCAATTTTGTGCATGCAGTGGCAACGGACTGGGTCACTTGGTGTTCGGTAAGTTAAATATTCTTGTTTTCATCATGCGAGTTATATTATATACCATTATGTATTGCGGTTTTAGGTAATCATTCATTTTCTTTATCTTTTAGGATGATGACACCGTTTCTCCAGATGCTTATATGATGGAGGGAGAACCTTTATTTGACAAGATCGAGATATTATTTAAGATACCTAAGCCGGAAATACAAGGCTCAAGCAGCTTGCCAGCTCATCCTCTATGGTACTTGCCATGATGCTCTAATCCTCTTCTTCATGCCAAGATTGATCATGTAGCCCGATTGTTTGGTGTACTTATGTTATAATAGCTTGCGATCTTATTCAAAGATTTCCATGTTTATGTCAAGATTTTAATTATGTGTTGTAAGACTTTATGATATAATTGTGTTTCCATTCAGTAAAATTTCGATTTTAGTTATCCATAAGTTGTGTATTTATTTCATATTTTATATTTATTTTCGTAAATTAAAAAAAAAGAAAAATGTGAGGAGTAGGCGCCAGTCAAACTGGTTCCTACGAGTCAGCCCAAAAAAAAACTGACTTTGACAGCAGGCGCCCTCTCTATGGGCGTCTGCTTTGTAGGCTCCTCTTGAAAGGGAGCCTTCACTTAAAATATTAAAACCCCCAAATTTCACCCCAAGTTTGCAAAAAATTGTGGCAAATGCCATAATCTGTTAATTTAGCCTTAATTGGATAGGTGACACCAAAACGACAAGTCATGGTCTAGCGTCCAATGGTTTTGGTGACAAAAGGCAGACCATGCAAGAAAACATGTTGTAACATATATTCTTCTAAAAATAAACTACAAAAAATATTTATATTTTTTTTAATAATAAGCAAGGTTACATTATTTTAATGAGATGAGTTTCAATAGTGGATAAAGTATACAAAAACATTTGTAATAAATCAAAAATAATAAACTATATCTAAACACCAATATCAATCATCAAAAAATAAAATTTATCCGCCTCGGATAGAACAAATCAAACCAAATACATACTCAAAAAACCTATTATACAAGCTTTTATTCTAAGACTCAGCAATAAAGTAAAATAACAAGAAATAAGGAATAAGAAATATAACAAGGGTAAAAACCCTAAGATCGATATTAGTTATCGGCTCAGGACCAGTTTTTCCCAAACCACAAAGTAAGTCACCAGAGAATCAACCCAGAGAGCTTTAGATGGCACCCACAAAACCTTGCCACAAAAGCCTGAACCAAGACAAAACAACCCAGTCGATCCACAGAAAACCCTAGAAAATCCCTCACAAACCCAGAAAACCCTAGCTCACACAAAAACTCAGAGTTAGTCCACAGAGATGGTGAACAAGTATATAGAACACTCATATCTAACACTCGCACCCCAAAAATCACACAAAACTTTAGGTAGGACTTTCACTACAATAAGCATATAGCGAATCATGGTACCAGCAAACACAAAATAAACTGGATTTTAGTTGGACTTATACAAGCACAAAGCAAGTATTAATCCAACAGTTTTGGACTAACAAGCAAACACATGGTAAGCTTCCCAGCCCAGGGAAATCACCAGGGTAAACTAATCACCAGTATCAAAATTTAAAATTTTAAACAAGTTTTGAACATAGATATGGGCAGACACTTAGTACCCATATCCACTGGGTTGTATTCAGAAGCCACTGTTTCAAGACAGATCAAACCTTTTGAAATAATATCCCTTATAAAGTGAAAAAGAACATTTATATGTTTGGTTCTGTCATGAAAAACTGGGTTTTTACAAAGCTGAATACCTGATTGAGAATTTGAAAATACTACAACTTTTTCTTTAAAAAAACCATTTTCTGAAATAAGACCTTTAATCCATAATGCTTCTTTAAAGCTTCAGTTACAGCCACATATTCAGACTCTGTTGTAGACAAAGCCACCATGTGTTGTAACTGAAATTTCCAACTAATGCCGAAACCACAAAGTGCAAGAACATAAGATATTGTAGATTTTCGATTATCCTTATCATTTGCATAGTTAGAGTCAACATAACCTCTCAAAACTATACCATTTTGACATTTTGAAAATTGTAAGCTGTAATCAGTAGAGTGCCTCAAATATCTCAACAACCATTTAAGAGCATTCCAATGCACCATACTAGTATTAAACATATATCTACTAAGACAAGAAAAATCATAAGCAATATCAGGCCTAGTATTAACCATTACGTACATCACAGATCCAATGGCATTAGCATAAGGAATTTTTCATGGAAAGCATTTCCGTCTCAGTCTTTGCGGGCTGATCCCTACTTAACAAGAAATGAGAAGCTAGAGGAACATTAGTAGATTTAGTATTCACCATTGAAAATATTTGCAGAATCTTTTCAATGTAAGAGGACTGATGCAAATGAATGACATATTAATGCCTATCTCTATGTATGTTAATGCCCAAAGTTTTCTTAGCATCACCGAGATACATCATGTCAAATTTAGCACGTAGACAAGTTCTAACATAATCAACAGACTCTATGCATCGTCCAATCAAGAGCATATCATCAACATACAGCAGCATGAATACATGAGTAGAAGCATCAAGTTTAACGTGAAGACAATGATCAAATTGACTTCTACAAAACTTTAAATCAAGCATGCACTGATCAAACTTCTTATTCCACTGCCTAGGAGACTATTTCAGACCATATAAAGATTTTTTAAGCATGCAAACATAATTGGGCTTGGATATTTCCTCAAAACCCTCAGGTTGTTTTATAATTTTTTTTTTCATCCAAGTCGCCACGTAAAAATGCAGTGTTAACATCTAACTATTTAAGTTTCCAGTTAACTGAGCAACAAGAGCAAGCATGATTCTCACAGTAACAAATCTGACAACAGGAGCAAATATTTATGTGTAATCAATCATTTCCTTCTCAGGAAAACCTTTAGCTACTAATCTAGCTTTAAACCTAACACCTTCAAATTCTTGTTAACTTTAAACAACCATTTACTATCAACAATTGAACAATTATCTGGTTTTGGAACAAGTAACCAAGTGTTATTAACATGCAAAGAAGTCATTTCATCTTGCATAGCATTCAACCTTTTTACAGAATCAGCAGATTACATAGCCTCAGAAAAGTTTTTTACTCAGAACTATAGATGGAATCAAACACAGAGAATACATATGAAGTCATGTGAAAATCAGTAAATTTGTTTTAAATTCTAACATTTCTTCTAGTCCTATCCCTAGTTAACACATAATCATTCAACTCATTGGCAAGAACATTATCAGTGTTTACAGTAGAGAATTATTCATGCACATCATGCAAATCCTTATGTTGAATGTTAGTATCAATATACACATTGTCATTTTCACATTATCATGCAAAGCACATTGACAGGAACACGAGCAGGTAAAGGCACAATATGAGACAAGTTAGAAGACTCCACCTCATTTAGAGTATTAGGTTTTTCAGAAACAGTTTGAGGTGAGGGAACATTTTAACAAGGGAATTCAAGTTCATTAAACACAATATCCGTGCTAATCATAGTTTTAAAACCAGGTTCCCCCTTATACCATAATTTGTAACCTTTTATCTCTTCAGGATACCCCAGGAACACACATTTAACAAACCTGGGTTCCAACTTATCAAGTTTTTGATGTACAAATACATAACATCCAAAAACTTCTAAGTTTGAGAAATCAATCTCTTTTCCAGTCCAAACCTCTTCATGATACTTTCCATCCAAGGAGACTGAAGGAGACCTATTTATCAAATAGGTTGTTGTGACAACAACTTCACCCTATAACTTCTTAGAGACACCTGAGGTAACCAACATGCTCCTCACTCTCTCTAAGAGAGTTCTGTTCATCCTTTCAACAACACCATTTTGCTGAGGGGAGTATGGCATAGACTTGTGTCTCTTAATAACAAATTCATTATAAAGATTATCCATTAGTTTATTACAAAAATTTCAGGCCATTTTCAGTTCTTAAAATTTTAATACTTTTACCTATTTTGTTTTAAATAAGAGTTTTCCAAGTTTGAGCTAATCAAAACCATCAAACTTATTTTTTATTAAAACACCCAAACCTTCCTGGAATAATCATCAATTATGGACAAGAAGTACTTATTACCTCCATGAGTAGGCACAGAAGAAAGACCCCAAACATTAGCATGTACGTATCTAAGAACATCACAACTAGCAGATTGTTTTGGGTTCACAGGGGGAAGGGAACTTCACTTTTTGTTGTTTTCCATACACACAAGAATCACATAAAGACAAAGTGTTCAATTTATCTTTACCAAAGCAGTCTTTATTCTGTAATAATTCAAGCCCTTTAGAACTAATGTGTCCTATTATGCCATAGATCAATCATATCATTAATAACAGAGTTAACAACTTTATTCATAGAATCAGGCATAGGAGATTCACATTTAGCATGCAAAACATCATATTTATGGTTTTAAAAGCTTTAGCACAACCATAGAGCCTTTTAGAATTTTCATAACACCATTCCCCATCTCCTTTCAAGCCCATCAGTTTCAAGAGCAGCACAATATATCAAATTTGTTACTCAAGTCAGGAATATGTCTAACATCTTTCAGAATTAACACACAATTAAATCTGAGGCACACATCACCAATACCAAAAACATTACACTTTTTCTCATTAGCCATAGCCACTAAACCATGCATCACTTTAGTGTAACTAGTAAACATATGTATGTAGGGTGTCATGTGAAAAGTACATGTTGAATCAACCAACCACTCAAGTTCAGATTTAACATAAGTAGAAACAGAGTTCACTGAATCATCACAAGACTCTACAATCATAAACACATCACCAAATTATCATTAGTGGAAGCAAGGTTGGCTTGTTCATTAATCTGGTTTTGTTGTTTTTGGTTTTAGCTACCCTTTTTAGACTTAGGGCATTCTTTGATGTAATGACCATGTTACCACAATTATAACATTTTCTGTTGTTCTTAGGCCTAGATTTGTTTTTTTGATAGGAAAAGAAAATATTATTAAAGGGAGTACAAGGGATACTCCAATCCATACAGGCAAAAGTTTTCTAAACAAACACCTCAGAGAAGAAACAAAACAAGAGAAACTATAATAAATAGACTACACCAACATCAACCCACAAAAAGATTAGCAACCAAAAAATAAAAAATCCACTCCCACGCACTTGAAAAAGGCTAATATCTACCCAAACAAGCTCCCCAATTATAAACCAATCTGAAATTAAAATATTGGAAAGAAACATCTTGCACTTTTATCCAAAACCAGAGAGAAATTTTGATATTCTTAGGCCTGGACCTAGACCTATTCTTATTTTTGCCCTTTTTCTTATCTTGTTTTTGGTTATTGGATTTGTTTTGCGATCTATCTCTAACATGCATCACTTTCCCATTCCCTATTTATTCCCTGTAGAAAGATTTAGAATCTAACTCTTTACTCTTCAAACCATTCACAATAGTGTCTAAAGAAATTTGATCCCTTCCATATTTAATGGCAGATTTCACATCATTGTAAGAATCAGGAATAGAATTCAATAGAACAATGGGGGAGTAATCATCTATATTCTTATCACCGGTCAATTTAATATCTTGGATGAGTTTTGTAAAAACATCAAGATTCTCGTCCATGTCTTTTGTCAAGTGTTCGCCAAAAATAGTTTGGATCTATAATAACATCACATTCCAATTTTATTGAAGCGACCGAATATCAAGTTTGTACTAAAATCGAAAATAATAGAAAAATAAATAAATATGTGAACCCCACAAGTATTTTCAATAACTACAGGAGCAACCTTAGGCGCACAATCTCAACATGTTTCTTCAATATTAAATCCAATTAAAGTTTCAAAACTAATTCATGCAATTATATGGGTTCAATTCCTAAGTTAATCTATTACCCCTCCCGGGTGATAAATAAATAGTAGAATAATAACAATTGTAGATCTCCCGATATGTTACAACTATTATTAACTTCAAAATATTTATGAATTGAATGACTCCCCACAAATAGTTATAGGTCTCTCGACTCGTTACACCCATTTATGTCTGAATTTGATTTTTTGTCTTTGTTAGAACCCATCTCCCGAATCTCACTAACAAATATGACATACAAATTATTGGCCAAATAAAAAACAATTAAAAATAAGCTCTCGAATTCATAAAATAGAAAGGTTTTTGATTCAACAAAAATATTTTATAAGTTGTTGAAGGCAAATATGGTGAGAACGATACTGATGATCTCAAAATTGATCAACTTGATGAACATGTTTATTCTTCAATCATTCTGAACCTTTTTGATTCTGTGCTTAGAAAAGGCGGTAAATTGTCAAGTGCCAAAGAATTGTGGAAGAAACTTTAAGAGCTTTACACTGATACTACTCTACCAACAAAAAATTTTCCTGCTTGAACATTTTTCCAAATTGAAATTGGACTTGATAATGAATGTAAAATATACGTGCATTTTGGGGCTTATTTTGATATATAATTGATGCATTTGCATGTATATTTAGTGTGTTTTACTTGGTTTCCTTTGTTGGGCATGATATTGCATACTCTTTTGAATTTTGCAGAAAATGAAGCTAAAATGGACAAAAGGTGATAGCATGTTTCAAATGATATGTCAAAATACAAGGTACGAGAAAAGATATGAAGGAAAGAAGCATAGACGGTTGAACAAAAGGGAATTTCCTTCAAAAAAAGGTCAAAACGCGCTAATAGTTTCCAGCACTGGCAGGATTTAGTATTTTGTCCATAACTTTCTCTACAAAATTGATATTGAGGTGATTCAAGTGGCTATGGAAAGCTAAAGAAAGGGCTACAACTTTCGTGAAGACCCCAGAAGCCAATTCCGATCGCACGACCCTATGTGTTGGTTGACACGAGCGTGAGATATTTCTGGGGTTGAATTGGTCTTCTAATCCTACCAGAACTCTACAAGTGATCTCTCCATGCATCTATAAAACAGACCCAAGGCTTGCACGAAATTTCATCACTTCATACAGAGAAAACACATCAAATTACACAGGAACGCAAGAATTGAAGGTCTTCTGATACAGGAGGATTAGGTCGCAAAGAACACTGTTAGTTCAAGTGGCTACGATAATCAAGAAGGGGGGTGAATAAATTATGCCGATTATTCCGATTTGGCCCTCTTTTTCGAATGTAGAAACGATAGCAAGAATGTAAGTGCGGGAAAATAAACAACACTCGATGATTTAGAGAAGTTCAACTCGCCTATGGCCTCATCTTCTAGCACCCCAGTATATCCGAAGTGGATTTCAAACAAGAAAAAGAAATTTTATTAATAGATACCAAAGCTATTACACCTTCGCCTTGAAGAGTACCACACTCTTCTTACAACACTACCAAGAATATTATCATAATCTTCTTACACCTATGAAGAGTACCATACTCTTCAACACCTAAAATCACCCAAGTGTGCTCTTACCACAAGAACACGAACAATGATATCTTGTTTTGGATGATTGAAACAAATTCAAGATTACAACTCCATAGAAGTATACAACATTGAAATGCAAGTGTAATCAAGAATAAAGCCCAGTGCTCAAGATGTGCAAGTGAAAGACTTAGGCTAAATACAACTAGAATATGAAAGTGAAGAACAAGAGTTTTGCTTGTATTTGTATTGCTTGTGTTGTTGTATCTTGTTGCTTCAATCGTTTATCTATTTATAGGAGATGTCTTGAATTTGATTTTCAGACATAGGCTCCTCCTTGGAGATTGAAATCTACCAAAAATGGCAAATCAAATGGAGATTATAGCTGTTAGAAATCAATCCCTAAAATCATGAAAAGTTGTCTGTTGCACAACCGATAGTTTGCTGATAAAACATTAGGTCGACCGGTTGACCACAAACAAGAATTTTGAAATATAACTTGACAAAATACCCTGTTGGGTGGTCAAGGGGTGCTCGACCGGTCGACCAGGGTTCGACCGATCGGCCCCTATTGGACCGGTCAACCCTAAATTTTTTTAATACATAGAGAGTTCGATTTTGTTTTGTTCATCTCGGGAGAGATCGACTGGTCGCCCTCAACTAAAAATTCTTTCGTCTCTTTTCTATTTCAAATCAAACTTTTAGGCACGAGTTCCTCTCTGGGAGACCGGTTGACCATAAAATGTAAGTGTTGTCTAATTTTTGTCAAAAATAAACTTCAATAAATACTCAAAATTTAGTAAAAATATTTTAAATCGATTAGGAGTATTTGGACAACATTTAGGGACATTATTTTGGTGAAAAACTCAAGAAAATAAAAGCATCAAAATTACGATAAAAACATTTATCCAACAAACTCCCCCTTTTTGATGATTACAAACCAAAACAATTTTAAGAGGTCGATTTTGAAAACGAAACAATGTCCTCCGATTTTGAGCGACACTTTTCATGCATAAGAATCATAAGGATGGCGAAAGATTTTTCAAAACATTTTGTAAAAGCTCCCCTATCAACATGCACAACAAGAGTAATAATAGAAACAAACAATTAAAGGCTAAAAGCTCAACTTTTACACTATGAGCTTAGATATCAAGAGCTTAGAAGCTCCCCCTGTCAAAAAGAAATCATTAGTCATGTATAAAAGTCAATAATTCATCCATTGGACTAAGTTTTATCCTTAGCTTTTGACTTTTTTTATGCTCAACTTATAGCTTTTTTCGCGAGCCTTTCTAGCTTCCTTGAGCTTGTGAGCTTATTTCATGTTTCTCCCCCTTTGGAACCATCAAAAAGAATGTTATCATGATAAAAATATCATATAATCATATCAAAGTGCGCAGTTTAACTGAATTATCGAGTTGTTGAGCATAAAGCTTAAAATACCAAATGACAAGGGAAAATTCGGTAAGATGATTTGTAAAAGCTCATTTGCATGTCAAAACATGATCTCTATAAATATATATAAGACTTTTGAAATCAATAGAATCATGTAAGGTGGAAATTTTCATTGAAATAGTTTGTCAAACATTTGGCGTGCGTAGGATAAAAACGAAGATGTATATAACGCTTGTAAATGTAATCATGCCCAAAAATTATCACCAAATGCAATTCTATAAACATTATCCATCAACAATCAACATTTCCAACATAATGATACATCAAGTTCATCAAGATATTCAAGTATGAGCACTTTCTCAAGAGTTCAACCCAATTGAGATTAAAAAGGGAATTAAACTTACCAATTAATCTGTGAAGTCGGGTAATAATGATGATATACACGTAATATAATCCCAAAAATATAGAATTTACAAGAAAGAAATCATTTTGAGTGAATTGTGTGTGAAATTTTCAAAGGGGTGCGAAAATAGTAAAACCGCGTGAAATGAAAAAGTCTAGGACAAAACTGAACTTACACAAATTTTAGCCTTGTTTGACCGGTCTAGGAGGGGTTCGATCGGTCCAGGCAGTGGTTGAATAGTCGACCCCCTTGGTCATCCGGTCCATGAAGCAAAGTTTCAGTTTCTATCCAAATTTTGAGTTAATAATCCGATTTTTCACTCCTAAGTTTTAAAAACGCACAAAATGCAAACATAGACCTTAATTGATATGCATTATGCCTAAACGAGCTCGAATTGAAGCAAAGGACTCGGCGGTTAATGGTTTTGTAAAAATATCCGTGAGTTGATCTTGAGATAGAACGAAACACATCTCAATTTTTTGTTTGGAAACGCAATCACTTATAAAATGATGGCAAACCTCGAAATGTTTAGTTTGGTTATAATGAAACCGGATTTTGATCAATATTTATAGCGGACATGTTATCACAAAAAATAGGAACATTTTCAAAAGAACATTTGTAATCCGCTACGGTTTGTTTCATCCAAAGTAATTGAGTGCAACAAAAGGCCGCGGAAATGTATTCGGCTTCGACCTTTGATAAGGAAACACAATTTTGCTTTTTCGAAAACCAAGATACGAGGCAATCGCCTAAAAATTGATATGATCCGGAGGAGCTTTCGATCATCAATATTTCCCGCATAGTCCAAATCGCTATATCTTTTAAGAGAAAAAAATTTCGTTCCTTGGATAAAACAAGTCATATGAAATAGTGCCTTTCAAATATCGAATTTTTTTAACGGCACTCATATGAGATTCTTTGGGATTGCTTGAAAACGAGCACATAGGCATACAACATGAAGAATATCGGGTCTAAATGCGGTTAAAAAAGCTAAACTACCAATCATACCTCGATATTTTAATTCATCAACCGACTTGCCTTTTTCATCCTTGTCGAGCTTGATCTTTGGTTGCCATTGAGTAGTGACGTTTCTTCCTTCTTCAATTCGAACTTCTTTAGAATTTCTTTGGTATACTTTGATTGTGATATATAAAAATACCTTCTTGGCATTGCTTAATTTGGAGTCCAAGGAAGAAATTGAGCTCCCCATTATACTCATTTCAAATTCACCTTATATGAACTTGGAAAATTTCTTGCAAAGGGATTCATTAGTAGCACCAAAAATAATATCATCGACATAAATTTGAACTAATATGCAATTTTGCCCTTTTTCGAAAACAAAAATAGTAGTATCTACTTTACCCCTTGTAAATCCATTTTGCAAAAGAAAAGAGCTAAGTCTATCATATCATGCTCGGGGTGCTTATTTTAAACCATATAAGGCCTTTTTAAGTTTCTAAGCACCATTTGACCTAGGAAACTTTTCAAACTCCGGAGGTTGCTTTACATAGACTTATTCCTAAATAAAACCATTTAGAAAAGTGGATTTAACATCCATTTGGTAAAGCTTGAAATTTTTAAAACAAGAATAGGCAAGTAAAATACGAATAGCTTCTAAACGTGCAACGTGTGCAAAAGTTTCATCATAATCAATACCTTCTTCTTGACAATACCCTTGAGCTATTAACGTTGCCTTATTTCGAACAATATTGCCTTGGTCATCTAGTTGTTTCGAAACACCCATTTTGTACCAATAATAGTTTGTGATGGAGAACAAGGTACCAATTCCCAAACATCATTTCTTTCGAATTGATTCAACTCCTCTTGTATTTCTAAAAACCAATCCTCGTCTTCAATTGCTTTTTTGCATTTTTAGGCTCTTTTTGAGAGATAAGAGCTTTCTCGGAAAATATCCTTTTAGTCATGACTTTGTCTAGAGTGTCCCTAATTAAGATCTCCTTTGAATTTTAGAGCAACGGGGAGATCCGAATTATCACCTTTTTCTTCTTGTGGAACATTTGAAGTTGACGGTTGATCATTTGATGTAGAAGGTTGATCATTTTGAGCATCATTTGGAATAATTGGTTCAATATCATCTTCCTCATCACTTTCATCATTGGGTATCCTTTCAACACCCAAAGGTTCATAGTATTTGACGTGAATAGATTCTTCAATCACCATGCTAGTCTAATTGTAAACCCGATATGCTTTGCTCTTGGTAGAACATCCCATAAATATTTCTTCATCGGCCTTAGGATCAAGTTTGTCCAATTGATCCTTAGTATTCAAAATAAAACACTTACCACCCAAATATTTTGAAGTAGCTAATGGAGTTATTCCTTTCCAAAGCTCATATGGTGTTTTATTCAACTTATGACGAAGGTAAACACGATTAATAACATAGCATGCGGTACTTACTGCTTCGGCCCAAAAATATTTTGGAAGAGAAAATTCATTGAGCGTTGACCGACTCATTTCTTGAAGAGTACGATTTTTCCTTTCGGCTACTCCATTTTGTTGTGCTGTTCTTGGAGCAGAAAAATTATGAGCATATCCCTTGGTTTCACACGATATTCTAAATTCACCATCAAATTCACCGCCTCGATCACTTCGAATAGACTTAATGGTATCTTCCTTTTCATTTTCAATAAGTCTACACAACTTAGCAAACTCATTAACGACATCGCTTTTATTAGCAAGAAAAATAGCCCAAGTATATCTAGAATAATCATCTATTATAAGAAAAGTGTAATGTTTTCCACTTATACTAGCCGTACCAATATTCTTGTACAAATCAAGATGAAGTAATTGTAGAGGCTTGGTTGTGGAAATTTCATTTTTGGGCTTAAAAGTACTTGTAACTAATTTGTTCTTTTGACAAGTGTCACGTAAGCCAAGATTTTCAAAACTTAATTTGGGTAGTCCTTTTACATATTGGTTTTTGTAAATATTTTGCAAATTTTTGTATCCAACATGTCCAAGTCGCCTATGCCATAAACTAGTTAAATCATTATTGGTGACAAGACAAGAAATATTTTGACTAACCAAATCACTTTTACAAATTTTGTAAAGATTGCCTTTTCTATTTGCTTCACAAATAATTTTATTATTTTTAAGAATAAGGCATTTTTCTTTATTGAAAATAACATTATAATTTGAATCACAAAGTTGGGTAACACTTATCAAATTTAATTTAAGCCATTCAACTAAAAGAACATTACTAAGAGAGAAGAAGAGTTACCAATTTCTCCATTTCCAAGAATTTTTCCCTTACCAATCCCGAACATAACCATGCCTTCTTCTTGTAGCTTGATGTTGGTAAAAGGTTCTCTTCTTCCGGTCATGTGGCGTGAACACCCGTTGTCCACGAGCCATTTTGAATCTTTCGTAATGGTTATAGCCCCTAGCACCTCATTGTTTTCATCATCTATGGCCATGAGACCATGTCTGGCTTCTTCCTCCTCGTCGGATGTGGCATATAGCTCATCCACAGTTTTGGCTTCGGCATTTAGAGCATTCTTCTTGGGAAAAGGATTTTTCTTCTTTTGATCCTCTTCCGCTAATTTCGGGCAATCGGCTATGTAGTGCCCGTATTTCCCCCATTTGAAACATGAGTTATCTCTTGACTTTCTTGCCTTATTTTTATTTACAAACTTGGCAAATTTTTGGACAAGAGCGGTTGTCTCCTCATCATCTTCATCACTAGCATAATATGAAATATTAGAAGAAGATGCTAAGCCTTTAGGAATTATTTGCATACCCGATTGAGAGGTGGATGGTTTGGAATTTTTCCTCTCTTTTAGATATACTTCGTAGATGAGGAGATTTCAATTAGCTCATCGAACTTGAGAGTTCATAGAGTTTGAGCTTCCGTGATTGCCGTCACCTTTTTAGACCATAAACCGGGAGAGCATTTAAAACCTTGGTGACCTTGTCGTTTTCGGATATGACTTTCCCAAGTGCCACAAGAGGATTGACTATGTTGTCAAGCCTTTCCACCATCTTTGAAATAATTTCTCCATCAAGCATAATGAAATTTTCAAAGTCTTTAACAAGCATGGTTTTTATTGCTTGTTTAACTATCTTTGTTCCCTCGTAGATGATTTCCAATTTTTCCCAAACTTCATGTGCGGATCTTATGCCTCTAATACGATTATACTCGGTGGCGTCGAGAGTAATGCAAAATATTTAACGCCTCACCGTTTATAGAAAATGACTTCTTGTCATTGTCGTCAAATTCCTTGAAGGTCTTGAGAATAGAGGTGCCATCCTCCAATTTCTTGGTTGGTTGTGCTATCCCTTCAATAACCGCATTCCATATATCGAACTCACACCCTTGTAAAAATCACTCCATTCGGTCTTTCCAAAAAGCATAATTGTTAGCGTTGAATAGTGGTAGCTTGTTGGTGGAGGCACCGTGGTGAGGTAGTTTTCACTCGTAGCCATGGATCTTCCCTCTTTACTCGCAATGAAGAAACGAGCTTGCCAAAGATTTTGGCTTTGATACCACTTATTAGTCCAAGTGGCTAAGATAATCTAGAGAGGGGTGAATATATTATGCCAATTTTTCCGATTTGGCCCTCTTTTTCGAATGTAGAAATGATAGCAAGAATGTAAGTGCGAGAAAATAAACAACACTCGATGATTTAGAGAAGTTCAACCCACCTAGGGCCTAATCTTCTACCACCCCGATATATCAGAAGTGGATTTCAAAAAAGAAAAAGAAATTTTATTAAAAGATACCAAAGCTATTACGCATTCACCTTGAAGAGTACCACACTCTTCTTACAACACCACCAAGAAGATTACCACAATCTTCTTATACCTATGAAGAGTACCACACTCTTCAACACCTAAAATCACCCAAGTATGCTCTTACCACAAGAACACTAACAAGGATATCTTGTTTTGGATGATTGAAACAAATTCAAGATTACAACTCGATAGAAGTATACAACATTGAAGTGCAAGTGTAATCAAGAATAAAGCCTAGTACTCAAGATGTGCAGGTGAAAGACTTAGGCAAAATACAACAAGAATATGAAAGTGAAGAACACGAGTTTTGCTTGTATTTGTATTGCTTATGTTGTTGTATCTTGTTGCTTCAATCCTTCATCTATTTATAGGATAGGTCTTGGATTTGATTTTCAGACATAGGCTCCTCCTTGGAGATTGAAATCTACAAAAAAAATGCAAATCAAATGGAGATTATAGATGTTAGAAATCAATCCCTTAAAATCATGAAAAGTTGTCTGCTGCACAATGGATATTTTGCTGATAAAACATTAGGTCGACCGGTTGACCACAAACAAGAATTTCAAAATATAACTTGACAAAATACCATGTTGGACTGGTCAAGGGGGTGCTCGACCGGTCGACCAGGGGTTCGACCGGTTGGCCCCCTATTGGACCGGTCCAACCCTCAATTTTTTCAATACAAAGAGTTCTGATTTTGTTTTGTTCATCTTAGGCACCAGTCGACCTCAACCAAAAATTCTTCTATCTCTTTTATTTATGAATTTGAGTTCTTATTCTTAATGGCTTATTATTTAGCCAGGAATAATTTGCATGTCATATTTGTTAGTGCGAGATTCGGGAGATGAGCTCTAATAAAGACGAAAATCAAATTCAGACATAAACGGGTGTAACGAGTCGGGAGACCTACAACTGTTTGTGGGAAGTCATTCATTTCATAAATCTTATGGGATTTAATAGTTGTAACGTATCGGAGATCTACAATTGTTATTAATCTCTTGTTTATTTATCACCGGGAGGGGAATAGACTAACTTAGAAATTGAACCCATAGAATTGTATGAATTGGTTTTGAAACTTTTATTGGATTTAATATTGAAGAAATATGTTGAGATTATGTGCCTAAGGTTGCTCATGTACTTGTTGAAAATAATTGTGGGGTTCGCAAATTTTTTATTTTTCTATTATTTTTTATTTTATTACAAACTTGATTTTCGTCGCTTCAATAAAATTGAAATGCGATGTTATTATAACCTAAATGTTTCACATATCAATCCCCGAGGAATACGACCTTGCTTACCATTATTCTATAAACTACACTTTGTACACTTGCGGTTGTATAATCCAAAATATTTTTGGCGAACAAGTTTTTGGCGCCGTTGCGGGATTGATGGATTCTACTTAGATATAGTAATAAGTAGTTCAATTTTAATTGAAGCGCTTTTTGTAAATATTTTTTTCTTTTTTTGATTTTTTGATTTTATTTTTTTCATCTTCGTTTCTAACATCGTTTTTGTTGAATGCGAGACTGGAATCTTTGGAGACACAAGTAGCCCAAAATCGCAACTACAGTGGGAGGCCAACATCAAAAAGGCAAATTCCCAAGCAAAATACTGAACTTAATCCGAGAAAACGATTGCAAAACCATTCGTCGATGGATGATACGAGAATATTATAAGGGCTCAAGGAATTCAACCGACACGATTCAACGACAGTGATGTTAGAAATCAAGTCTAGTCAAGACGTAAAACTTAGCGCTTTGTGGGAGGCAACCCAAGAGAAGTCACGACAAACTCCGGGGTTAAAAAAATGAAAAAAAAAACGAAAAAATGAAAAAAAAAAAAGAGAGACAGACGCACACAGTCATATGGACTCACACGACCCGACCGTGCGATCTGCTTCTCCAATTTCAAATTTGATGGACAAGTTTCCCGACTTCACCGAGCGATCCATCCGTAAGTACTCTTTCGCATTCCTCTTTGTTTTGATAATTTCCTCATGTGTTCTGGACGAAGCAAATTTTAAGTTTGGGGTTTTGTCAAGAATGCGTAATTTAGTACTTTCTTGCATTTTGCATTGCATTTAGGATTGCATGTAGAGCATTTTTGCATTAAAATTTTCAAATTTTTATATTTTTATTTTAGCATGTTTATCGCTTTAAGACGTTTAATTATTTTTGTGTGTGATTTTAATCAAGGTTTTTCAAAATGCCCTTCCACATGATTTTACTATGAGCATTTTATGGAATGAGATAACATACTTCTGGGAATAATGTGATGAATTGTTGGAAAGATGTCATTTATTTGCTTAGCATTAGTTGAGAAAATTGTGTATTTGAGCATGTTGCGAAAAATAAGCCTTTGAGCTTTTGTGCCTTAAACTGCTTTATATTATGCAGACAATTTTTTTTTCTTTAGTGTGTCATTCATGATTGATATAACTCTAGAACTTACTCTGATGTCTTCATTGAAACCATGTGTGTGTGCAATTTTTGAAAATGATTTATGGCCATCTTTGTTTAGCCCACTTAGCTTAAAAAGCCTACATATGAACTAATGATTCCCTAGTCAGCCAATATTGAGCCAAAACTTTTTATTGTTAGCCACATTCATCTTTAAAATTTAAACATGATTTTATCCCTGAAATTTCTTGAGCTTTTAGAAAATGAACAAGTTTGGGGAGATGTGGTGAAAAAATTATGAAAAAAGAGAGGAAGTTGGCAAAAAAGAGACAGTATTTGGGTGAATAAAGAAAGAATGAAGCTCGAGAAAGAAATAAAATCTCTGGAAAATCGAGAAAATCGAGCAAAAGAAAGAAAAATTCTGAAAAATTCTGAAAATTGTGAAGAAATGAGAGCTTGAGGCTAGAAAAAAAGGAAAAAAAAAAAATAGGCAAAAAAAGGCCTAACAATAAAAAAAAAGGAGAAATAAGGGTGGAGTTGAGTTGAAAAAGAAAATACAATGAAGAATGAGTTTTATGATAAAATTGGGTTGGTAAATTGCAAGTCTGCGTGCTTAAATTCTATTTGCTCAAGTCAAGTCACTTAATCCAAATTTTTCCTACCCTTACCAAAGAGCCTACATTACAAATGGAGATTATAGTCATTAGAAATCAATCCCTTAAAATCATGAAAAGTTGTCATTTGCACAACCGATAGTTTCTTGATAAAACATTAGGTCGACCGGTTGACCACAAGCAAGAATTTTGAAATATAACTTGACAAAATACCCTGTTGGATGGTCAAGGGTGCTCGACGGTCGACCAGGGGGTTCGACCGTCGGCCCCCTGTTGGACCGGTCCAACCCTAAATTTTTTAATACTGAGTTCGATTTTGTTTTGTTCATCTCAGGAGAGATCGACCGGTCGCCCTCAACTAAAAATTCTTTCGTCTCTTTTCTATTTCAGAAATCAAACTTTTAGGCACGAGTTTCCCTGGGGCGACCGGTTGACCATAAAACAGAAGTGTTGTCCAATTTTTGTCAAAAATAAACTTCAATAAATACTCCGAAAATTTAGTAAAAATATTTTAAATCGATTAGGAGTATTTGGACAACATTTAGGGACATTATTTTGGTGAAAAACTCAGTAAAATAAAAGCATCAAAATTACGATAAAAACATTTATCCAACAAACTCCCCCTTTTTGATGATTACAAACCAAAACAATTTTAAGAGGTCGATTTTGAAAACGAAACAATGTCCTCCGATTTTGAGCGACACTTTTCATGCATAAGAATCATAAGGATGGCAGTAAAGATTTTTCAAAACATTTTGTAAAAGCTCCCCCTATCAACATGCACAACAAGAGTAATAATAGAAGCAAACAATTAAAGGCTAAAAGCTCAACTTTTACACTATGAGCTTAGATATCAAGAGCTTAGAAGCTCCCCCTGTCAAAAAGAAATCATTAGTCATGTATAAAAGTCAATAATTCATCCATTGGACTAAGTTTTATCCCCAGCTTTTGACTTTTTTTATCCTCAACTTATAGCTTTTTTCGCGAGCTTTTTCTAGCTTCCTTGAGCTTGTGAGCTTATTTCATGTTTCTCCCCCTTTGGAATCATCAAAAGTAATGTTAGCATGATAAAAATATCATATAATCATATCAAAGTGCGCAGTTTAACTGAATTATCGAGTTGTTGAGCATAAAGCTTAAAATACCAAAGGACAAGGGAAAATTCGGTAAGATGATTTGTAAAAGCTCATTTGCATGTCAAAACATGATCTCTATAAATATATATAAGACTTTTGAAATCAATAGAATCATGTAAGGTGGAAATTTTCATTGAAATAGTTTGTCAAACATTTGGCGTGCGTAGGATAAAAACGAAGATGTATATAACGCTTGTAAATGTAATCATGCCCAAAAATTATCACCAAATGCAATTCTATAAACATTATCCATCAACAATCAACATTTCCAACATAATGATACATCAAGTTCATCAATATATTCAAGTATGAGCACTTTCTCAAGAGTTCAACCCAATTGAGATTAAAAAGGAATTAAACTTACCAATTAATCATGAAGTCGGGTAATAATGATGATATACACGTAATATAATCCCAAAAATATAGAATTTACAAGAAAGAAATCATTTTGAGTGAATTGTGTGTGAAATTTTCAAAGGGGTGCGAAAATAGTAAAACCGCGTGAAATGAAAAAGTCTAGGACAAAACTGAACTTACACAAATTTTAGCCTTGTTTGACCGGTCTAGGAGGGGTTCGATCGGTCCAGGCAGTGGTTGAATAGTCGACCCCCTTGGTCATCCGGTCCATGAAGCAAAGTTTCAGTTTCTATCCAAATTTTGAGTTAATAATCCGATTTTTCACTCCTAAGTTTTAAAAACGCACAAAATGCAAACATAGACCTTAATTGATATGCATTATGCCTAAACGAGCTCGAATTGAAGCAAAGGACTCGGCGGTTAATGGTTTTGTAAAAATATCCGCGAGTTGATCTTGAGATAGAACGAAACACATCTCAATTTTTTGTTTGGAAATGCAATCACTTATAAAATGATGGCAAACCTCGAAATGTTTAGTTCGGTTATAATGACCGGATTTTGATCAATATTTATAGCGGACATGTTATCACAAAAAATAGGAACATTTTCAAAAGAACATTTGTAATCCGCTACGGTTTGTTTCATCCAAAGTAATTGAGTGCAACAAAAGGCCGCGGAAATGTATTCGGCTTCGACCTTTGATCAGGAAACACAATTTTGCTTTTTCGAAAACCAAGATACGAGGCAATCGCCTAAAAATTGATATGATCCGGAGGAGCTTTCGATCATCAATATTTCCCGCATAGTCCGAATCGCTATATCTTTTAAGAGAAAAATTTTCGTTCCTTGGATAAAACAAGCCATATGAAATAGTGCCTTTCAAATATCGAATTTTTTTTAACAGCACTCATATGCGATTCTTTGGGATTGCTTTGAAAACGAGCACATAGGCATACAGCATGAAGAATATCGGGTCTAAATGCGGTTAAAAAAACTAAACTACCAATCATACCTCGATATTTTAATTCATCAACCGACTTGCCTTTTTCATCCTTGTCGAGCTTGACGCTGGTTGCCATTGGAGTAGTGACGTTTCTTCCTTCTTCAATTCCGAACTTCTTTAGAATTTCTTTGGTATACTTTGATTGTGATATATAAAAATACCTTCTTGGTATTGCTTAATTTGGAGTCCAAGGAAGAAATTGAGCTCCCCATTATACTCATTTCAAATTCACCTTATATGAACTTGGAAAATTTCTTGCAAAGGGATTCATTAGTAGCACCAAAAATAATATCATCGACATAAATTTGAACTAATATGCAATTTTGCCCTTTTTCGAAAACAAAAATAGTAGTATCTACTTTACCCCTTGTAAATCCATTTTGCAAAAGAAAAGAGCTAAGTCTATCATATCATGCTCGGGGTGCTTATTTTAAACCATATAAGGCCTTTTTAAGTTTCTAAGCATCATTTGACCTAGAAACTTTTCAAACTCCTGGAGGTTGCTTTACATAGACTTATTCCTAAATAAAACCATTTAGAAAAGTGGATTTAACATCCATTTGGTAAAGCTTGAAATTTTTAAAACAAGAATAGGCAAGTAAAATACGAATAGCTTCTAAACGTGCAACGTGTGCAAAAGTTTCATCATAATCAATACCTTCTTCTTGACAATACCCTTGAGCTATTAACGTTGCCTTATTTCGAACAATATTGCCTTGGTCATCTAGTTGTTTCGAAACACCCATTTTGTACCAATAATAGTTTGTGATGGAGAACAAGGTACCAATTCCCAAACATCATTTCTTTCGAATTGATTCAACTCCTCTTGTATTTCTAAAAACCAATCCTCGTCTTCAATTGCTTCATTTGCATTTTTAGGCTCTTTTTTAGAGATAAGAGCTTTCTCGGAAAATTTCCTTTTAGTCATGACTTTGTCTAGAGTGTCCCTAATTAAGATCTCCTTTGAATTTTAGAGCAACGGGGAGATCCGAATTATCACCTTTTTCTTCTTGTGGAACATTTGAAGTTGACGGTTGATCATTTGATGTAGAAGGTTGATCATTTTGAGCATCATTTGGAATAATTGGTTCAATATCATCTTCCTCATCACTTTCATCATTGGGTATCCTTTCAACACCCAAAGGTTCATAGTATTTGACGTGAATAGATTCTTCAATCACCATGCTAGTCTAATTGTAAACCCGATATGCTTTGCTCTTGGTAGAACATCCCATAAATATTTCTTCATCGGCCTTAGGATCAAGTTTGTCCAATTGATCCTTAGTATTCAAAATAAAACACTTACCACCCAAATATTTTGAAGTAGCTAATGGAGTTATTCCTTTCCAAAGCTCATATGGTGTTTTATTCAACTTATGACGAAGGTAAACACGATTAATAACATAGCATGCGGTACTTATCGCTTCGCCCAAAAATATTTTGGAAGAGAAAATTCATTGAGCGTTGACCGACTCATTTCTTGAAGAGTACGATTCTTCCTTTCTTTCGGCTACTCCATTTTGTTGTGTTGTTCTTGGAGCGAGAAAAATTATGAGCATATCCCTTGGTTTCACACGATATTCTAAATTCACCATCAAATTCACCGCCTCGATCACTTCGAATAGACTTAATGGTATCTTCCTTTTCATTTTCAATAAGTCTACACAACTTAGCAAACTCATTAACGACATCGCTTTTATTAGCAAGAAAAATAGCCCAAGTATATCTAGAATAATCATCTATTATAAGAAAAGTGTAATGTTTTCCACTTATACTAGCCGTACCAATATTCTTGTACAAATCAAGATGAAGTAATTGTAGAGGCTTGGTTGTGGAAATTTCATTTTGGGCTTAAAAGTACTTGTAACTAATTTGTTCTTTTGACAAGTGTCACGTAAGCCAAGATTTTCAAAACTTAATTTGGGTAGTCCTTTTACATATTGGTTTTTGTAAATATTTTGCAAATTTTTGTATCCAACATGTCCAAGTCGCCTATGCCATAAACTAGTTAAATCATTATTGGTGACAAGACAAGAAATATTTTGACTAACCAAATCACTTTTACAAATTTTGTAAAGATTGCCTTTTCTATTTGCTTCACAAATAATTTTATTATTTTTAAGAATAAGGCATTTTTCTTTATTGAAAATAACATTATAATTTGAATCACAAAGTTGGGTAACACTTATCAAATTTAATTTAAGCCATTCAACTAAAAGAACATTACTAAGAGAGAAGAAGAGTTACCAATTTCTCCATTTCCAAGAATTTTTCCCTTACCAATCCCGAACATAACCATGCCTTCTTCTTGTAGCTTGATGTTGGTAAAAGGTTCTCTCCTTCCGGTCATGTGGCGTGAACACCCATTGTCCACGAGCCATTTTGAATCTTTCGTAATGGTTATAGCCCCTAGACCTCATTGTTTTCATCATCTATGGCCATGAGACCATGTCGCTTCTTCCTCCTCGTCGGATGTGGCATATAGCTCATCCACGCTTTTAACTTCGGCATTTAGAGCATTCTTCTTGGGAAAAGGATTTTTCTTCTTTTGATCCTCTTCCGCTAATTTCGGGCAATCGGCTATGTAGTGCCCGTATTTCCCCCATTTGAAACATGAGTTATCTCTTGACTTTCTTGCCTTATTTTTATTTACAAACTTGGCAAATTTTTGGACAAGAGCGGTTGTCTCCTCATCATCTTCATCACTAGCATAATATGAAATATTAGAAGAAGATGCTAAGCCTTTAGGAATTATTTGCATACCCGATTGAGAGGTGGATGGTTTGGAATTTTTCCTCTCTTTTAGATATACTTCGTAGATGAGGAGATTTCCAATTAGCTCATCGAACTTGAGAGTTCATAGAGTTTGAGCTTCCATGATTGCCGTCACCTTTTTAGACCATAAACCGGGGAGAGCATTTAAAACCTTGGTGACCTTGTCGTTTTCGGATATGACTTTCCCAAGTGCCACAAGAGGATTGACTATGTTGTCAAGCCTTTCCACCATCTTTGAAATAATTTCTCCATCAAGCATAATGAAATTTTCAAAGTCTTTAACAAGCATGGTTTTTATTGCTTGTTTAACTATCTTTGTTCCCTCGTAGATGATTTCCAATTTTTCCCAAACTTCATGTGCGGATCTTATGCCTCTAATACGATTATACTCGGTGGCGATACGAGAGTAATGCAAAATATTTAACGCCTTACCGTTTATAGAAAATGACTTCTTGTCATTGTCGTCAAATTCCTTGAAGGTCTTGAGAATAGAGGTGCCATCCTCCAATTTCTTGGTTGGTTGTGCTATCCCTTCAATAACCGCATTCCATATATCGAACTCACACCCTTGTAAAAATCACTCCATTCGGTCTTTCCAAAAAGCATAATTGTTAGCGTTGAATAGTGGTAGCTTGTTGGTGGAGGCACCAGTGGTGAGGTAGTTTTCACTCGTAGCCATGGATCTTCCCTCTTTACTCGCAATGAAGAACGAGCTTGCCAAAGATTTTGGCTTTGATACCACTTATTAGTCCAAGTGGCTAAGATAATCTAGAGAGGGGTGAATATATTATGCCAATTTTTCCGATTTGGCCCTCTTTTTCGAATGTAGAAATGATAGCAAGAATGTAAGTGCGAGAAAATAAACAACACTCGATGATTTAGAGAAGTTCAACCCACCTAGGGCCTAATCTTCTACCACCCCGATATATCCGAAGTGGATTTCAAAAAAGAAAAAGAAATTTTATTAAAAGATACCAAAGCTATTACGCATTCACCTTGAAGAGTACCACACTCTTCTTACAACACCACCAAGAAGATTACCACAATCTTCTTATACCTATGAAGAGTACCACACTCTTCAACACCTAAAATCACCCAAGTGTGCTCTTACCACAAGAACACAAACAAGGATATCTTGTTTTGGATGATTGAAACAAATTCAAGATTACAACTCGATAGAAGTATACAACATTGAAGTGCAAGTGTAATCAAGAATAAAGCCTAGTACTCAAGATGTGCAGGTGAAAGACTTAGGCTAAATACAACAAGAATATGAAAGTGAAGAACACGAGTTTTGCTTGTATTTGTATTGCTTATGTTGTTGTATCTTGTTGCTTCAATCCTTCATCTATTTATAGGATAGGTCTTGGATTTGATTTTCAGACATAGGCTCCTCCTTGGAGATTGAAATCTACAAAAAAATGCAAATCAAATGGAGATTATAGATGTTAGAAATCAATCCCTTAAAATCATAAAAAGTTGTTTCTTTGCACAATGGATATTTTCTTTGATAAAACATTAGGTCGATCCGTTGACCACAAACAAGAATTTCAAAATATAACTTGACAAAATACCATGTTGGACTGGTCAAGGGGGTGCTCGACCGGTCGACCAGGGTTCGACCGGTTGGCCCCTATTGGACCGGTCCAACCTCAATTTTTCAATACAAAGAGTTCGATTTTGTTTTGTTCATCTTAGGCACCATCGACCTCAACCAAAAATTCTTCTGTCTCTTTTATTTATGAATTTGAGTTCTTATTCTTAATGGCTTATTATTTAGCCAGGAATAATTTGCATGTCATATTTGTTAGTGCGAGATTCGGGAGATGAGCTCTAATAAAGACGAAAATCAAATTCAGACATAAACGGGTGTAACGAGTCGGGAGACCTACAACTATTTGTGGGAAGTCATTCAATTCATAAATCTTATGGGATTTAATAGTTGTAACGTATCAGGAGATCTACAATTGTTATTAATCTACTGTTTATTTATCACCCGGGAGGGGGAATAGACTAACTTAGAAATTGAACCCATAGAATTGTATGAATTGGTTTTGAAACTTTTATTGGATTTAATATTGAAGAAATATGTTGAGATTATGTGCCTAAGGTTGCTCATGTACTTGTTGAAAATAATTGTGGGGTTCGCAAATTTTTTATTTTTCTATTATTTTTGATTTTATTACAAACTTGATTTTCGGTCGCTTCAATAAAATTGAAATGCGATGTTATTATAGCCTAAATGTTTCACATATCAATCCCTGAGGAATACGACCTTGCTTACCATTATTCTATAAACTACACTGTACACTTGCAGTTGTATAATCCAAAATATTTTTGGCGAACAAGTTTTTGGCGCCGTTGCCGGGGATTGATGGATTCTACTTAGATATAGTAATAAGTAGTTCAATTTTAATTGAAGCAGTTTTTTGTAAATATTTTTTTCTTTTTTTGATTTTTTGATTTTATTTTTTTCATCTTCGTTTCTAACATCGTTTTTGTTGAATGCGAGACTGGAATCTTTGGAGACACAAGTAGCCCAAAATCGCAACTACAGTGGGAGGCCAACATCAAAAAGGCAAATTCCCAAGCAATACTGAACTTAATCCGAGAAAACAGTGCAAAACCATTCGTCTGATGGATGATACAGAATATTATAAGGGCTCAAGGATTTCAACCGACACGATTCAACGACAGTGATGTTAGAAATCTGAAGTCTAGCTGAAGACGTAAAACTTAGCGCTTTGTGGGAGGCAACCCAAGAGAAGTCACGACAAACTCCGGGGTTAAAAAAATGAAAAAAAAACGAAAAAATGAAAAAAAAAAAAGAGAGACAGACGCACACAGTCATATGGACTCACACGACCCGACCGTGCGATCTGCTTCTCCAATTTCAAATTTGATGGATAAGTTTCCCAGCTTCACCAGAACGATCCAGGTAAGTACTCTTTACGCATTCCTCTTTGTTTTGATAATTTCCTCATGTGTTCGGGACGAAGCAAATTTTAAGTTTGGGGGTTTTGTCAAGAATGCGTAATTTAGTACTTTCTTGCATTTTGCATTGCATTTAGGATTGCATGTAGAGCATTTTTGCATTAAAATTTTCAAATTTTTATATTTTTATTTTAGCATGTTTATCGCTTTAGCACGTTTAATTATTTTTGTGTGTGATTTTAATCAAGGTTTTTCGAAAATGCCCAGCTTCCACATGATTTTACTATGAGCATTTTATGGAATGAGATAACATACTTCTGGGAATAATGTGATGAATTGTTGGAAAGATGTCATTTATTTGCTTAGCATTAGTTGAGAAAATTGTGTATTTGAGCATGTTGCGAAAAATAAGCCTTTGAGCTTTTGTGCCTTAAACTGCTTTATATTATGCAGACAATTTTTTTCTTTAGTGTGTCATTCATGATTGATATAACTCTAGAACTTACTCTGATGTCTTCATTGAAACCATGTGTGTGTGCAATTTTTGAAAATGATTTATGGCCATCTTTGTTTAGCCCACTTAGCTTAAAAAGCCTACATATGAACTAATGATTCCCTAGTCAGCCAATATTGAGCCAAAACTTTTTATTGTTAGCCACATTCATCTTTAAAATTTAAACATGATTTTATCCCTGAAATTTCTTGAGCTTTTAGAAAATGAACAAGTTTGGGGAGATGTGGTGAAAAAATTATGAAAAAAGAGAGGAAGTTGGCAAAAAAGAGACAGTATTTGGGTGAATAAAGAAAGAATGAAGCTCGAGAAAGAAATAAAATCTCTGGAAAATCGAGAAAATCGAGCAAAAGAAAGAAAAATTCTGAAAAATTCTGAAAATTGTGAAGAAATGAGAGCTTGAGGCTAGAAAAAAAGGAAAAAAAAAAAGAAAATAGGCAAAAAAAGGCCTAACAATAAAAAAAAAGGAGAAATAAGGGTGGAGTTGAGTTGAAAAAGAAAATACAATGAAGAATGAGTTTTATGATAAAATTGGGTTGGTAAATTGCAAGTCTGCGTGCTTAAATTCTATTTGCTCAAGTCAAGTCACTTAATCCAAATTTTTCCTACCCTTACCAAAGAGCCTACATTACAACCAAATGAAAAGTCCTTTTTGATTCTTAGATTGTGCACACAAAAGTGGTCGAGATGTTAGACGATTTGCAAGCCTATGGTAGTTCTACATTCACTTAATTGAATTTGAGCGTAAACACTACCCATACACTTTTGAGAGTCGAGTGATACACTATCTACTTGTGAGTCACGATGTCAAGTACCCAAGAGAGTATTGACTATGCCGAGTTTATGAATGATGACTTCTTGATTATAAATTACATGGTTTTCTTGAGCATAGAGTCGAATGAGATTTAATGTTCAATGCTTGGCCATAGAGTAGCACAACCTAGGGTTTCATAGAACTGAGAAGTTTATGAATCTTTTAAAGTTCGTTAAAGTATATTAACCGAGTACATTAGGGTTTAGTTTATGATTTTTATAGAGATATCCAAATCAGAATTGAAACGTAGAATCACTTGGCACTCGAGAGAAAAAGTGAGAAACGGTAGGAATATTGGGCTTATAGATTAATATTGTGTAATTAATAAACTGGATTGATAACATAGGAGAAAACTAGGTGAATCAACCCTCTAGAATTCATATCTAACTAAGTGTTTGATAAATTGTGTAAACGAATTTGTTAGTATAATTTTAGTTTAATCAAAAACCATCTTTATTCGATTATCTAGATAGAGTTAAGCTATTATAATTACAGTACTTAGTTTAAAATTTGAGATCAATCCATGTGGAGATGATAACCTCACTTCTAAATCTATACTAAAACTTGACACCGTATGCTTGCTGTAAGAATTTCTCGAACAAGTTTTTGGCACCGTTGTCGTGGATTGTTTCATCTTATTTTGAGCTAATATTGTTACCAAGTGGTCTTAATCCTAATCTAGATTAGTTTAGGTACAATTAATTCATTCTTTCTTATTGAGTTGTCTGTTTATGCGAAACTCTAAACATACTACTTTCCTTCCTTTTGATCAAGAGATTGAAAGGACACTTCGAGCAATCAAAGCAACAAAGTGAGCAGAGAATCTTCCCTCCCAGCAAGACACTTCAACTGAAAAGTGAGATAGCTCAATTCCAACAGATTGATTTTGAGCCATTTTATGAAGTTTGGGAGTGGTTTAAGGATCTGTTGAGGAGATGCCCACATCATGGTTATGCAGACTGGCAGAGGGTTCAGTACTTGTACAATGGTCTGAATGGGCATACGAGGACGATATTAGATGCGGCAGCAGGGGGCACATTGATGGCTAAAACTTCTACTGAGGCATTACTTCTACTTAAAGAAATGGCCACAAACAGCTATCAATGGCCCTCCGAGAGGTCAGTGTCGAAAAACGTTGTCGGTGTTCTTGAACTAGATACTATGTCAGCTTTAGCAGCTCAAATCTCAAGCCTGACTAAGTAATTAGCGATCATGTATTCTGGTGGAACACCGCAACAAGCTGAGATCCCACCCGTGGTTGTTCATGCAACCGCCACTCACAAGGCCGAGCAAGTAAATTATGTGAATAACCGTGATTTTAACAATAGGGGTAATTCATTACCAACTCACTATCACCCGAGGCTTCGCAATCATGAGAATCTCTCCTACAACAACAACAGGAATGTGTTGAACCCACCTCCGAGTTATCCCAACCCATCTAGTTCTAATGCACTCGTAGGTGAAAAGAAGCAGTCGCTAGAAGAGATACTCGATACATTTATCGGAGAGACAAGGAATCGACTGAACAGAAGTGACGCGCAGATTGATAGTTTGGGCACGAAGATGACTACCATGGAGACACATCTTAGGTCACTGGGGACACAAATGGGATCTTAGGTCACTGGAGACACAAATGGGCCAGTTAGCGACAATGGTGAATTCATTGCAGCAGAGAGGGAAGTTTCCAAGTAATACAGAGGTTAATCCTAGAGAGAAATGCAATGAAATTTATGTGAAGAATGACTCATAAATGAAGGGAGTGGAATCAAAGAAAATGAAGTTGGCCGAGTTTGAGACTGTCCATCTTACAAAAGAATGCAGTGCAATATTGCAGAGAAAATTACCTCAGAAAATGAAGGATGTGGGGAGTTTTACTATTCCTTGTACTATTGGAGGTATTTGCTTTGAAAAACCACTTTGTGATCTTGGTTCAAGTGTTAATCTTATATCCCTATCTGATTTCACGAAGCTTGGGCTTAGAGAGGTAAAGCCGTCCAATATCACATTGCAATTTGCAGATCGAACCATCACCTATCCATGGGGAGTTATTGAGGATGTGTTAGTGAGAATTGGCAAATTTGTATTCCCTGTGGATTTTATAGTGTTGGACGTGAAGGAGGACCATAATATAATTATAATCTTTGGTCAGTCGTTTTTAGCTACCGCAATGGAATTCATTGTGTAGAAATGGGGGAACTGACTTTGCGAGTTAATACGGAGGAAGTTGTGTTCACCATCCATCCACCCAAGAGGCTTCAATTTGAACCTAATGATTGTCATCAATTGGATGGGCATTGATCTGAGGGTATTGGTGGTTGGGAAATGTCTAAGGAAACGTGGACGACGTTCCCATTGGAGCTCCAACTTGATGGTGTTCTGACAAAGTCTGGCTGAAGACTGTAAACTTGGCACTTCTTGGGAGGCAATCCAAGCTCTTTTATTGCTTTAGGTAGTTGTTAAATTAGTTTAGTATTTGCTTTCGTCTTATTGCATCATAGTATTAATTTTTGCATTCTTATGATTAGTGAGTTACACCATACCCAGAACCCCCTTGTTGCATGTCATGAAGTCCCTTTGATGGAAAACCGAGCGAAGGATGACCACCCAGACCCCTGCTGCCACATGCAGCAGGAAAATCGCTTGGACCCTAATGCGCTGCAGCGCCCAAGTGGGCGCGCCACAACGCAACCCCCAAAATCCTGGCAGGGGGAAATATTTTCCAGCGCTGCAGAGCGTGACTGTTCTTTTAGGCGTTAAAACTTCAGCCTGCCTCATTTCAAAACATAACAAAACACCTTCTTGGCATTACACTCGACGGAAAATACACTTTTACCATAAAACACACACCACATCCACTCCATCTTTGAATTGGAAGCACCCCCACACATCATACACCTCCTTCATCAATTCCATACATCATTTGGTAAGTTTACCTCCATCCAAACCCTTCCCCATGGTCTTCCCCATATTTCTCTATTTTATGTGACTGGTTTGTGGTGGTGTTGATGTAATTGTTGTTGGATATCGAATTGTACATTGAATTGTCATGATAGAACTAGGTTTTGGTATTGAATTTTGGGATTGAATTGAATTATTCAATGCATTTACCATCTTCTCCCATATTCATGCCTACAAGGTGTTTGATCAAATGCCCCAATGAAGTCTTCACATTGTCTGATAACCATCTTGCATATATATGCCTATCTTCTACATATGACACTACTTCTTCCACTTGGGTGTATTTTGTACGTACTTTGATTGTCGATTTCTCACCCCTAATCTATTTTCGTGTTTCCACGTGTTTTGTTTTAGTGTCTCTCTTGCTAGGTTACACATATGGGACCAAAAAAGAAAATGGGCAAGGGAAAGGGCAAACAAAAGGCGTCTAGCTCGGAAGAATATGACACTTCTCAGGTTACTAGTGCGGAGGCACAAAAGTGCTTTTATGAAAAATTTATTACACGTAGTATCAATGTCGAATGGGGGCTACAGCCGAGTTTGCAAGATGGGCACCTCAAGCATATGATTTACGAGCGCCATTGGAAGAACATGACTGCCTAACCCCAACCATATGCCCTGGTTATTGTTCGGGAATTCTATGCCAATGCCACTGATCTACCCGGGCTCGATGATTTACATACTGAGGTCTTCCTGCGCCGCAAGAAAGTATCTTATGAACACGAAGGAATTCAGAAGTACTACTCATTACCGGAGGTGGATCAACAGCCATACACCGATTTTATTTCCCAACCGCCGATCTTGACATGATTGTATAGGCTCTCTGTCGCCCTGGCACGAAATGGTGACCTACTCGAGCCGATGGTGGCGCTCTCGTATTCCCTCACATGACACTCAGTCTGTACAACCGTGCTTCGTACCATTTCATTTTCCATAATTTCATGTCGACCAGATACTCTAGTGATGTCATGAAAAATAGGGCTTATCACCTATATGCCATCATCCACGACATACAGTTTGACCCGGCAGTGATTATTTATGTGTCCATCCACCAGGACGTTCACCACCATACTACTGGGGGACTTTGTATGCCGGCATTGATCAATGACTTGAGCCAATGAGAGGGCATTACTTGGGGTATCGACGAGCCTTTGGAGCGCCCTAAAGGGCCAATTGACTCGGCTATAATTATTGTGTATGATGATTGGGAGGGCAGCGCCCCTGAGCCTACGGGTGATGGATATATTATTGACCCCGCTCGTGCCCCTCCCGCTGCTGCACCTGACATACCGGTACAGACATGCAGTGCTGAGGTTCCAGCTATTTCAGTCGCCTATCAGTCTCATTCTTCTGATTTCCATGCCGATCTTATGCATGCGTAATATCTGTAGATGCAGGAGATGAGGTGGGCCCATCGCCGCCTAGCAGTTGCCTTTCAGGCGGAGCAGCGCCATAGAGCCACGCGGGAGGAGTGCGAATATGAGCGCGATAGGGTCCTCGTACAAATTTCCAGTCAAATGTACCCACAATTCCCATTCCCGCTGCCATCACCACGAGGACCAGTCGTCTTCCTTCCACCATACGACTTTGATTAGGAGTCCTAGCTCCTCGGCTACCAGGAAAGTCCCTTTCTCACCTCTCCGCGAGGGACAATGTCGTTATCAATTTGGGGGTAGTCTGTATACATTCATTTAGTCGAGTATTGAGTCGGAAAAAAAAAGAAAAAATTCAAAATAAGAGTCTGGGGTTGAGTCGAGTCGTCTGTGTAACTGTAAAAGTGCATGCCTAAGGGAATTTGTCGAATATGAGTTGAACGGTTAAAAGAGTATGTGTTTGGGTTGTGATCTATTCTACTTCTGTAGGTCCCAAGGGGTATGAGTAAGGTTTAGAAGGGGAGGGGGGTTGAATAAACCTTATCAACTTTTCGATTTTAGTCCTTTTAAAATTGTAACAGAGTTAACTCAAACAGTTGTGTCCTTGATGGACAACTAAGTTGGATATTCAGCTGAGTTAGCCACACAACAGACTCGATAGAACTGTTGATTAAATAACTCGGCTTTTTAACCTGAACTTTAACTTAGCTGTATTGGTTTTATCAGCGGAAGACTTAACACCCTTTGAATTGATTTAAGCTTGTTTTAACATTTGATTTTTGCACTTGGTTAATTATCAGTTGCATAACAAATGAGATTATATCAGCAAATATGAAATAAATACGCAGGAATATAAATGTGCTAAAAAATAAATGACAGATAATTTTTATAGAGGTTCGAAGATGGGGTAATTCTTCTAGTCCTCTCTTCTCCAACTCCTGGAGGAATCCACTATGTAACAGGTCAGTTTACAACGTGGTGAACAGTCTATAGATAGCCTTGATCACACAGTTGGCTTCTCTTGCGACTCAGCTTCTTCACAGGGCAGCTGCCTTGCTACTTCAGCTCACTTCTCAAGTTCTTGGATTTGATCACGAAGCCCTCCAATAACTTGATACTGGTTCGACCTTGAACTTTCCTACAATCCTCCTTGGAAAGTAGACCCCTTTTGATTCTTCAAAAGTTTCCTCTTCAACAGATTTGAAGTTGTCTTTCCTTCACAGCTTGTGTTAGATCGATTTCCTTCGAGTTTCAGGCTTGAGGATTTGCTTGAATATACTTGAGAATATTGCAGATTAAATTCTTGAATGATGCTAGCTTGTTCGTGGTTCAGGTAATCTTTTCTCAATAAATTCCTCCGCCTTTTATAGTGCACTTTTGAAATTTTGCCCGTTGAAGAGATAGGCTAATTTCAAAAGTCACTTATGATCGTTGGCTTGTCTTGTCTGATGTCCTTGATGTTGACATTTTCTCGTATTAAATGTCTTGTCAGCATTTCAGACTTTCTGACACTCGGTGCAGTGCTTTCCATTGGTTTATTCCTTTTGCACAATTCTGGGACTAACACATTACACCTGACAGCTTTGACATGTTACTATTCTGAGTAACATTCTTGACTTTTAATCAACGGATCTAAGTCAGTTGTCTTGACTAGACTGTTGTCTTTACCCCAGGTGACTTGAGTTAGCTTCCAGCCAATGGGTGACTCAACTATCACTTCAACCTTGAGACTTGGCTTCTTGAACTAACTTGACTGACACTTCTTACAGTTGTTCCTCAGCTGACACACCTTCAGTCGAGTCCTTGACTTCCTTCTTGGCCATACTCAGCTGACACACAGCAGAGTCTTCAATCTAGTCCGCAGTTGACTTCTTGTATTCCTTGCCGTAGCTGACTTGACTCAGCTTTTCCAGCCCAATATATTACAATACGAATTACAAAGAAAATGGTGTGGCAACTTCCTAGTTTAAGTTTTACATGGTATCATCATAATCTATTGTTAGAATTCAAGGGGCGAATTCTTAAGTTTACAGTGAGTGTTGTGCAGAGTGTTGGCAACACCTCTAGGTGTCACCCTGAATAAACTTGTGTTTTTTAGATTCTTTGTTTATTTTATCAATTATGAAAAATAAACAAAGCATAAAAATAAGATTGAACACAGGATATAAAAATTTGCACAAGTATAAAAATACTTGTGCCCCGCCACTAAGACAAATACAATGAAGTAGAAAGTTAATTACACAAAATAAAGAACAAGACAAAGACTTCCTTATTGTAATTGGTCTTTCAACTCAACCTTCTACCGTAAACAGAAGAGAACAACTATAACCTATCCCAGATTACAAATCGTTTCTCAAAACTACCAAGAAGAAACAATTCTCAAGAGGTGTTGTAAAAGGTGATGTCAACACCTGTCGAACACACTAGGCACCTCTCCCTCTTCTTGTGTAAAACTTGGACTCTTTTGTGAAAAACTCTGATCTTTTGCTCTGGAATCCGTCCACCGCTTCGTGCAATCTCCTTGACTTTTATAGATCGGCCACATCCCTACAAAATAGGTCATAAAACCAACTTTCAAGTTAAGGGGTTAGTGGGAGTTTGAGGGATGTTGGTTCCTTGAAAGTAGGACACAATCCCCACTATCTCTCAACTCCCAAACGGTTGATCCGTGTCTTCACATCCATGTAATTGGGCCTGCAAATTATTAGTATATTTTTGTTTTAGAAAATTGGCAAAATAACAAGATAAAAACATTTTAAAATTATCAGAGTTTTGACCAAATAAGTCAACTATAACAATCTCCCCCTTTTTGCCAATTTCTGAACAAAAACCTGCACAAAAACTCCAGACAAAATAATGTCCAAATAACAGCCAGACACAAACATATCCCAGGAATAAAGAACAATCCATCCAAAGCAATCACAAACAGCAGAACCAAGATTAGAACTACTCCCCCTAAAACTCATCATCATAATAACTAAGAAAGCACTAGACTAAGCATAAAAGGAGTAGAACATCACAACTAACATAGGAGGAGTCAACCATAAAACAGTTCAAATAAGAGCTCCCTCTGCAACACACATAATTATCCTAAGAAAAACAAAGAGAAAACAAGAACCGAGAAAGAATTCAGTGTTTTTAGAGTACAATTATCCCCACAAAAAAAAACATCCTGCCAAACACATCTTCAGAACACAGGAGAATGATCATTGGATTCAGATTGAGGGGTGTTGCCAACAATATGGGCAACACCTTCATTGACACCTTCAACACCACTTTGATTTCCAGTCATCTGTCCCACTCCTGTAACATGTTCTCCCCCTGCAACTGTACCAACTTCCTCTTCTTCTCCCGCTTGCTCCTCAGACCCTAGTACTTCAGTTCCTGTTCCAACTTCGCTCGTTTTTGTGCCACTTTCTCCCCTTTTTCGGGCAGAAATTAACTTACTCATTTCATCCCGAATGCGAGTAACTATCTCAATTTGGGCAATGGCATTTTGTAATTGAAGCTCAAGAAGGTGAAGTGGAACAGGGATGAATTGCTTGGAGGCAGGAGGTGTGGCAACACCTCTCTCCTCACCTATAGGAAGGTCACGAATATGGGGTCCTTCAAGTAGGTCAAATTTGATGGGAATAGAGGGAGGCAGAGAAGTGAAGGATTCATGATCTTTGAGGGGTATCCCTTGGGCTTTGAGAATAGAGAAGATGAGGGAAGGAAAGATCAGACTGCCATACGTGTTTTTCTTCTCAGCAAAATGGGAAAGTAATGAGAAAACATGCTCACCAAAATTTATGTGGATTCCTCTACCAAGTTTGAAAAGAAAATGCCCTTGGGCTTTAGTCACAGTAGAGTTATTGGAAGTAGGAATCCAGTTAGTTGTGGCCACTTTGTGAAGTACATCATATTTGGAAGTTAAGTGTGAAGGTATAACTCAACTAGAGCTTTTGGCCAAGCTTTCAAAACACTTCCAGTGAGCTCATTTACAACTTCATCCTTATTTTCACAGATTAAATATCCTTCATCATTAGGTAAACCAAGGTGGTTGTTAATGATTGAAGGTGTGAAGTTGTAAAGTTTTCCCCATAAGTAAACTTTTCCAAATTTTGCAGAGTGTTTGTTGAAGGTATTCTTTAAAATGTTTGAATAAAATTCTCGAACTATACCATCAACAAACGGTTTAGCATGCATGGCAGTTTGTAGAAAATGTCGTTCTTCCAGAAATTGAACAAGGTTATATTTGGAAAAATCATCAATATTGAGTGGTTTTTCAGTGATGATATCTTTATTGATGACTACATCCCAAATTGGCTAGCTTTAATGGGAAGAAATTCAAAAGAATGAGGATCACTTATCTCAATATCCGAATCAATTGCCCGAGCGTGAGCAAATTCCTCAGCCATCTCCTGATCCATTTCTTCCACATTGTCAGGTTGTGAGGTGTGAGGTGTGAGGTGTGGCAACACCTCCAGACACACCTCGATCAGCTGTCATTTTTTACCTTAGTTCAGCTATAGGTATATGCATATCAGGATCATCTTCCTCAACCTCTATTTCTGTGGCCTCATCATTCGTACTCTCATCTTCATCACTTTCTACTCCTCCTTCATACTCTGACTCAGAATCGGAGGCATCAGTACTCCCTTCAGCAAAATCCATGACAGTGTCTAAGAAATTCCCATGTTCTCCAAATGTTGCCAGGGTGTTGGCATCACCTGGAGGCACATCTGCAGGAACTGCAGACTGATCACCTACACCCCAAATATCCTCGGTCCTGGTTTCATCAGCGGTGTCTTCTTGATAAGTGTGAGTTTTGCATGTATTTTGAGGCGTATTTCGAGCTAAAATGATGGGTAAACATGCACATACTCGCGTTAAATGTTACATATTCACTCATTGTGGAAAAGATCTTACACTTTGCTTATTTTGTAGGAATTTCATGATATTTGAAGCTAATTGAATACGAATACGAGGAAAGCAAAGTGGAAACACGGAGAATTGAGTGGATATACGAAAAGTGACGCCTAAAAGAGCGAAAATTGAGCGTCTACGGAAGAGACAAGGGGCACACGGGTTGGGCGTGCCTCGGACACCACCCGTGCACCCCCGTATAATTGTAATCGAGTCAAAGATGGCGCACGGGTACCCCATACATCAACGCATGACCCGTGCGTCCTACGAGGGTTGGAGCATTTCACCGGAATGGCACACGGGTAGGCCGTGCACCGACGCACCACCCGTGCGCCCTACGAGAGTTGGGTAATTTCAGATGGTGGCGCACGGGTAACCCGTGCTCCGCGCACCACCCGTGCGTCTGTGGCTGAATCCCATAACTCTGCAAAGATTATGCCCTAAACTTGATGGTGGGTATAAAAGGCTTTTTGGGGCGCACACGGGGGATATTCGGCATTTTTGGGATCTACAACACAAGACAAGTTTCAACTCTTGGAAGGAGACATCAAGGAGACAATCGGGTTGCATCGGAGCTTGAAGAACGGAGATATATCGAGAGATTGTCGGCGTTCCTAAGTTTTTCTTGCTTCTTTTTAGTTTCAATCTTTCATTTTCATTTGTAATGATTTTGAACACTTTGTTTATAAGTTGATTAATCATGTGTAGCTAAACTCTAGAGATTTCCGGGTTTTGGAAGTAGATTAATGAACTCTTGTTGGATGTTTTAATCTTAGTTGAAGTTATTATCTTGAAGCCTATTTGAGTATTTTGAGCTTATTCTTGTTTTATCACATGATCACCGATTTAACTTGTTTGATATATTGATTCATAATTCGAGAGATGAGTTTCAATATTAGATCTTGAATACTTGACACAAATATTTGCATGAATCGAGAGGTTTGTAAATATTTGTGAGGATATTTGATCTTTTGTGCTTTTGGGAGTTGAATGCTTCATGTTGAGTAGAGATGCTAGCATAAGTATTTCGATCTACGTTTTATATGCATCTCGAGATGGAGGATAAAATAGTTTTGTGATTGTCTTATAGGAATATTGATAATAACGTGGCTTGATTAAACCGGACAATAAGAGGATTATTAATCGAAACCTTAACTCGGAAATCCATTTCATTGTCTTGATACTTCTTTCATTTGTGTTATCTTAATCTTGTGTTTTAGTGATTTAAATTGTCTTAATCTCAATACAACAATCATCAAATTTCGATCGTCTAAATAAAAATAAGACTATCTTGGATCAATACTTAGCATATTAATTTATTAGTCTCCGTGGATACGACCTTGCTACCCTATTCGAAAACATACACCGTACACTTGCGGTGTAGCTAAAAATATAGGCGAACAAGTTTTTTGGCGCCGTTGCTGGGGACTAATACAATTTATGGTGCTAATATTGCGATAGATAGAATTATTCTTAATTTAGACAATTTTTTTATTATTTATTTTGTTTTAGTGTGACTTTAATTCCACATTATTTGACTTGTTTCTTTTAGTTTGGTCCGGGTAGTGCATGAACACGCGCTCTGGCGGGGGACTTAATACCGCTCATACCGGGAAGTTGAGGCTTTCGCGAGGAGAATCGGTGCTACCACTAGACGGGCCGAAAGACAACACAATCCGATAATGGGGATTTGAATGAGTTACCAATACCGCAAACAATGGTGGGAACGAGTTACCGATACCGTTCAACAAACGCCATTCGTGATTACTTTTGACCACAAACGAATCGTAATTACGGTGGTATTGCCCATATTCCTATCAATGCCAACAATTTCGAGCTCAAACCGCACTAATCAATATGGTGCAACGAGAATCGGTTTGGGGTTTGCAATCAAGATCCTAACTCTCACCTTGCGCATTTTATCCAAATATGCAATACGATCAAAATGAACGGAGTCTCGGATGACGCCATAAGATTGCGCATGTTCCCATTCTCTTTAAGGGATAAGGCGAGAAATTGGTTGGGTACTTTGACGCAAGGCAGTGTAAGCACATGGGACGAACTGAGCCAAAAGTTCTTGTTTAAATTCTTTCCACCGAGCAAAACTTTGCAGCTCAAAAGCGAGATTACTCAATTCGGATTCGACTCGAGCCTTTGTATGAGGCTTGGGAAAGGTTTCGGGATTTGTTACGTAGATGTCCACAACATGGGTTTCCAGAGGATCAACAGTTATGCTTCTTCTACAATGGTTTAATGGGACAAACGAGGGCCTTTGTAGATGCCGCAGCGGGAGGAGCATTGTTGGCAAGGTTTCCACAAGATGCCTTGAACCTTCTTGAAGAAATGGCCATGAACAGTTACCAGTGGCCATCTGAAAGATCCAATGTACAACGAGTAGCCGAAATCTCGATTGGACCCAATTAAAACATTGACAAAGACAAGTAGCGGCTTTGACAACACAATTGAGTGTATTTACGAAGGGGCCAGAAGCAAGCACGAGCACGGGTAGTGAAGCTCTTCTATATCCGATGGAAGAGGTAAATTTTGTGAATAATCGGAATTTCAACAATTTCCGGAATAATTCAAACCCAACGCACTACCATCCAGGTGAGAAATCATGAAAATGTTTCCTATGCAAATACAAAGAATGTGTTACAACCTCCGTCGATTTAATGCTTCAAGTGGAGGCGGTAATGGGAAGGCAAATCATCGTTGGAAGATGCACTCACCTCCTTCATAAATCAATCTAATGCTTTCATGAATGACACGAGGAGCCGCCTCGCTAAGCAAGACCTTCGGATGGATAAGTTAGAACAACAAGTGACAAGCTCGATAAAGAATCTGGAGACTCAAATGGGTCAATTGGCTACAATTGTGGGTGGTCAACATCAAAAGGGTCAATTTCCAAGTAATACGGAAATGAATCCTAAGAACAATGCAAGGCGATTCGTTTACTGAGCGATGCGGAATATGAAGGGCCTAAAGAAAAATCTTGGAATCCGAAACTTTTGGATGAAGCATCTAGGCCTAAGCAAGAGAATCCGTGATGAAGGATGATATTGAAGAAAATAAGAAAGACGAGAACAAGAGAGGCGGAACAAACAGGGGGCTGAAAAGCTAAAATCATCATCTAGCTCGAATATATTTAAGTTGCCTATATCTCTTCCCTTTCCTCAAAGATTTCAAAAGAAAAAGCTTGATGATCAATTTGCCAAATTCCTTGATATATTTAAGAAATTGCACATTAACATTCCTTTTGCACGCACTAGAACAGAACAGATGCCGAACTATGCGAAATTTCTTAAGGATGTTATGTCAAAAAGCGGAAGATGACAAGCTTTGAAATGGTGAATTTGACGGAAGAATGTAGTGCAATTATCCAAAGGAAGCTACCACAAAAACTTAAAGATCCGGGAGTTTCACTATCCCTTGTGCTATTGGTGGTAATTTCTTTAATAAAGCAAAGATGTGATTTAGGGGCAAGTATTAATTTGATGCCTTTGTCCATTTTCAGGAAACTTGGATTAGGCGACGTGAAACCAACTACGGTGACATTGCAACTTGCGGACCGATCACTTACGTATCCAAGGGGAATTATTGAAGACGTACTGGTAAAAGTTGATAAATTTATATTCCTCGTGGATTTCTTAGTATTGGATATAGAAGAAGATCGAGACGTTCCACTGATACTTGGACGTCCTTTCTTAGCAACGGGTAAGGCCTTAATAGATGTGCAAAAAGAGGAGCTCACATTACGCGTTAATGATGAGCATGTTTTATTTTCTATAAATAAGGCAATGAAATTTCATGATTCGGTAGAGAATTGTAATTTTTTGGATATAGTTAGTTCATGCATTGAGGATTATATTGATCATACATTCTCTACAGATGATTTGGAATTTGGTCTAACCCACTCGTGCTCAATGTCGAGTGTTGTACTTGATTTTGATAACCAAGATTTGTACGACTATGTTTGTACCTTAGATCATATGCAGGAACTACCTAATAGCGCAAGAGGCGAGAACGCAAAGCCATAAGTAAGGGAGCCAAACTTACAGGAACGCACCACCCATGCGTCCACGCACGGGTTACCCGTGCGTGATGCAGAGAGACGGGTTGAACTCTCTGAAGAGCACACGGGCCGTCTTGTTGGCGCATGGGCAGCCGTCGTGCGTGAGACTCGAAATGACAACACCACCTCCGGAACTCAAGCAATTACTTGAACACCTCAAATATGCATTCCTAGGGGCAAATAATGCAAATCCGGTAATCGTTTCATCTCTTCTAAATCCTACTCAACTTGATAAACTGTTTAAAGGTTTTACGAAAACATAAGTCGGCACTAGGATGGTCTATAAATCGATTTAAAAGGCATAAGTCCATCCATTGTGATGCATAAAATTCAGATGGAAGATGTTTATAAACCATCGATTAAAAACCAAAGACGACTAAACCCTATTATGTAAGATGTGGTTAGGAAGGAAGTGTTGAAATGGTTGGATGCCGGGATCATTTATGCGATATCGATAGTTCATGGGTGAGTCCTATACAAGTGGTCTTAAAAAAAGAGGGGGTAACAGCAGTGAAAAATGAAAATGAGGAACAAATTGCTACTAGAATTGTTACTGGGTGGCAAATATGTATTGATTATAGAAAACGTAATGATGCCACTCGAAAAGATCACTTCCCCCTCCCCTTTATCGATATGATGTTGGATCGTCTTGCAGGTTATGATTATTATTGCTTCTTAGATGGTTATTCCGGGTACAATCAAATCATGATTGCGCCTAAGACCAAGAGAAAACAATATTTACATGTATGTATGGCACATTTGCATTTAAATCGCATGCCATTTGGTTTATGTAATGCGCCCACTTTCCAACGTTGTATGATGGCTATATTTCACGATCTTATTGAAAAAGTTATGGAGGTGTTTATGGACGATTTCTCTGTGTTTGGTGATTCTTTTGATAATTGTCTTCACAATCTTTCCCTAGTTTTGCAGCGATGTGAAGAGACCAATCTAGTACTAAATTGGGAAAAGTGTCATTTTATGGTACGCGATGGCATTGTACTTGGTCATCGAGTCTCTTCCCAGGTTTGGAAGTTGATCGGGCAAAGATTGTAGCAATTGAGAAGTTACCACCTCCTACTAACGAAAAGCCATTCGGAGCTTCTTGGGCCATGCCGATTTTCTGAAGGTTTATCCGTGACTTTTCTAAAATTTCTAAGCCCTTGAGCCAATTGCTAGAAAAAGATGATGCTTTCATTTTTTCCAATGAATGTTTGCGGCGTTAAAACGTTGAAGACAAAGATTGGTGACCGCACCTATACTGTCGCCCCATTGGAGTCAACCATTTGAGCTAATGTATGATGCAAGCGACTATGCGGTTGGGATTGTTCTCGGTCAAAAGAGGGAAAAATTGTTCCAATCCATCTAGTATGCAAGTCGAACGTTGGGCCGATGCTCAACGAACTATACCACAACCGAGAAAGAGATGTTGGCGATTGTTTTCGCATTCGATAAATTCCGATCTTACTTGATCGGGACGACGATGATTGTGCACACCGACCATGCAGCTATCAAATACCTCTTTGACAAGAAGGATGCGAAACCGAGGTTGATTCGATGGATCTTATTATTGCAAGAGTTTGATGTGGAAATCAAGGACCGGAAAGGATGCGAGAACGTGGTAGCAGACCATCTGTCTCGATTAGAAAATCAAGAGAGAGCAACAGGAGGTATGGGATTGATCAAAGAGGAGTTTCCTGATGAAAGATTACTCATGCTTGAGGCAAAGTTCCCATGGTATGCGGACTTTGTCAACTACTTGGTTGCCGGAGTTCTACCGCCGGATCTATCACCGTATCAAAAGAAGAAATTCGTACATGATGTAAAGTTCTACATGTGGGATGACCCCCTACTCTTTAAGAGGTGCGCGGATAAAATCATAAGGAGATGCGTACCTCAAGAAGAATGGGAGGGAGTCCTACAACAGTGTCACTCTTCACCATCTGGCGGACATTTTGGTCCCACTCGCACCGCAACGAAGGTATTGCAAAGTGGGCTATATTGGCCCACTTTATTTAATGATCGTTATTTGTTTGTGCAACAATGTGACAGTGTCGTGAATGGGAAACATTTCAAGGAAGCACGAGATGCCAATGACCAATGTAATTGAAGTGGAGTTGTTCGATGTGTGGGGGATTGATTTTATGGGTCCGTTTCCATCATCTTCGGGATATCAATATATTCTACTTGCAGTGGAGTATGTATCCCGTTGGGTAGAGCGATTCCTTCCAAAACAAATGATGCTCAAGTTGTAATGCGATTCCTTAAGAAAAACATCTTTACTAGATTCGGCACTCCAAGAGCTTTAATTAGTGATGGAGGGTCGCATTTTGTAAACAAATTGATGAGCAACTTGTTGGCAAAATATGGAGTCAAACATAAAGTTGCATTGGCATATCATCCACAAGCCAATGGACAAGCGAAGTGGCACGCGGTGAGATCAAACAAATCCTTGAAAAGACGGTGAACATCAACCGAAAGGATTGGGCGTTAAAATTGGATGATGCTCGTGGGCATACCGGATCGCATATAAGACACCGTTGGGCACATCTCCATATCAACTTGTCTTTGGTAAGTCGTGCCATTTGCCGTGGAATTGGAGCATAAAGCATTTTGGGCGGTCAAGAAATCGTATCTAGATTTTCGTAAAGCCGAGGAAAGGTTGCTCCATTTAAATCGGATGGAAGAATTTCGGGATGAAGCTACGAAAATTCCTGAATTTACAAAGAAAGAACCAAGAGGTGGCATGACAAGATGATCAAGAAAAGAGAGTTTTTACCGGGAGAACCGGTGCTCTATACAATTCACGCCTTAAATTTTTACCGGAAAACTCAAGTCTAAGTGGTCGGGGCCATTCGTGATAAAGAAAGTGTTGAATCCACTGGGATTGTAGAATTGTTGACAAAAGAAGGCGAGACTTTCACGGTGAACGGTCAACGGATTAAGCACTATTTCCACCGAGGAAATCAAGAGGAGGTGACATCTACCACCTTGCGCGATCCGTAATTTAACAAAACAGACGTCAAGCTAAAGACGTTAAATATAGCGCTTGTTGGGAGGCAACCCAACGGTTTTTCGTGTGACTTTCATTTTTGTGTGTTTTTGTTTCATTTTTGTGTGTTTTTATTTAAAAAAAAACATAAAAAAATACCTGAATTGTTGTACAGGTGCGCACGGGTAACCCGTGCGCCCTGTAGAGAGTTGGGCAAATTCACCGGGGTGGCGCACGGGTAAGCCGTGCTTCGACGCACCACCCGTGCGCCGTACAGAAGAGGCTTAAATATGACAGTTTTTAAACTGTCTTCTTCTCCAAAACTCCCCCAAATCGCGCGCCCACTACCCCCAACTTCATTGCCTTCGAAATTTCTTGCAAATTCTACTCAAATTCGTCCATTTAATCCCTCCCCCATCACAATTGAACTTCACTTTACATTGAATTCGAATTTGCTTGAAGAATTGTGAGCAAAAAGCACCTAGGGTTCAAATCATCTACTTCGAGTTTAACTTAGAGAATTCCGGTAAGAACACCGTTTCTCCTTGTCAATTCGTTGTCAATTATGTATTAGGGATCATGATAGGTGTTTATTTTGATATTTTTGCTATGAATTATGTGAATTATTCTTTGAGGCAAATTATCAAACACCTTGTGGGCTTGTGTAATTGAGGAGATTTAGGATGAATTGTTGATGAATATGGCATGGCCAATGATTGTTTAAGCTAATACTTGTCTAGAATGGCCATAATTTTTGCTTGCTTAGGGTAGTTGATCGATCAAAGTAACGTGGGCAAGTGAATTTGCATCACCTAATGTGTTAGCTTTAATCCCCTACTTTGTTGTTGCAATTGATGATCTTTGGGATGCTAATGGGATGTATTTCGGTATAAACCCTTCATGGCCTAGCGAAGAAACCCCCAGGGTGGAAGGAGACGTGCACGCGGGACGGCACAACGCGAAGTGGCACCGCCGGAGGTCGACCAAAACAGTCCAGAGGCATATGGGGTCAACTTGACAAATGCCGATGATCTTGAGCGATGGAATCGCTTGATCGGTCGCCAAATAGCTCCATCCCGCTATGCCGACGATGATTGTACCCAAACTTTAGGGATACATGAGGACGTGTGGCGTCTTTTCGCAAAGGTTGGATGGACGAACTTCATGAGCCGAAGGTGGCCGACATTTAAAAGATACACATTGGAGTTTTTGAGTACCGTGGAAGTACTCAAACAAGGCGGGACCTTTGAACCGTATATGATAAAGTTTCAGTTGGGGAATGTTCGTAGACAACTGTCTATGACCCAATTGAACACCATTTTCGAGGTCCCAACAAACGCTCGTACCGCCCGATGCCCCCCCATTATGATCAATACGACTTCTGAGAATGCTTGTGGAAACACCACAAACGGGGCCGATGTTGTATGCGCGCGGACCGCCAAAGCCTCATGGATCGGAATCCGTTTTCCGGTATATACAACGCATGACCGCATCCTCCGTGTTCGCCCGAGAAAATATTGGAGGGATGACGACTAAAGAGCTCTATCTCCTCTGGTGTATGGTCACAAACACCCCCTACAACACCGCCGTAAAGTTTGCCGAGCAAATCGAACAGTTAGCTAGGCGGGAAGGGGGTACGATTTCTATAGGGGGCCTCATTACCCCTATTGCCCGGCATTTCAATGTCGATTTCCGAGGCTTGGAGCCTATCCCGGCAAAGACGGGTTAATTTGGCATCGTTGCACCACATGAAGTTCATAGCAAATGAAGACAACACATTGGTACTTCTACAAAAGAAAGGTGTTGCATTTCCGTTGCCTAACCCGCCATACACCACAGTCGATGCATTGACGGACACCACTAACTTCCTCATGAACTCTGACGCACATAACCGAATTACCGAGGCTATAGAGGCAAGAAAGAGGCGCAGAGTTGAAGGTTTCTTGGATGAATAGGATATGGTGGCGGAGGAGGATGAGATACATGGACGCGAAATGGGGATAAAACCTCATCACCCCCAAATTGGGTATGATATACCCGAGTCCTCACACGGAGGCGATTACCCCCGACACTCTCAAAGTGGGGATTGTCCCGGTACTTCTCATAGTGGAGGACCCCAACGCGGCACCGATTTTCAAGACATGTTATATGCGTTTGGGGAGGACTAGCGTCGGCAAGGAGAAGAGTTGAGGCGGCAAGGAGAGGATTTGAGGCAACATAGGGCTGATTTTCTCGCATTCAGTGAGCGATTTGATCAGCGTTCTGAGGAGACGTGGCAAGTGCTCCAACAGCTACAAATGTGGCAAATTTCTCAAGGCCACTTCCCACCGCCGCCGCCGCAGTGATTCAGGTATATCCCCACTTTTCGTTATTGAAATTCTATTTTTCCCCTTAGGACACTATAATTTCATTCAAGTTTGGGGGGAGAGATAGTATTTTAATACATGAAAAGTGTGGATACAAAAAAAAAAAAAAATTATTCATGCATTTTGTGTTTTCATATAGTTGCATTAGATCATTATAGGTTGCATTTGCATTAGAGCACGTTTATAGCTTTAGCACGTCTATTGCTTTCGTAGTAGTTAGAGAGTGAGTTGACCGGGCATGTTGCAACTTGTTTTTGTGTGTTGATTGAAATTCATATTGTTAGGATTGGATGTTGGTTACGAGTTGATTGAGCCTTGAATAGATGACATTGAGCATGTTGATATGGAAAACTTGGTTTGATGCTTTGAATTACATAATTGCAAGCCTGTGAGCTTTTGAGCCTTTCTTGCCTTGATCTAGCGGCATCTTGTTGTGATTTGAGTGTATCATTCATATCGTTAAAATTCTAGAACTTGCTTGGGTATCTCTGTCAAGGCCACATGTTGTATGCGAACTGTGAAGGTGATTAAAGGCCATTTTTGTTAGCCCTTCAAGCCTTTTGCTTACCTACTGATGAAATTGAAATTCCTAGTTAGCCAAGTTGAGCCTATAGCCTATTTCTTTGATAGCCACGAAATTTAACCCTTGATCTTAATATATCCATCACCTAAGACTCGAATGTATAGCGTTGAGTAAAGGAATGAATGAGGATGAATGGGTGGGAATTGAAAAGTAGGGTATATGGGCACACTTGGTTAAATGGGACATAAAAAGGAAGGAAAGGAGTGGATACGAAAAAAAAAATTGATTGAAAAGTTGATAAACTTGGGGGGCGAAGGATTGTGAATGGAGGCGATTCTCAAAAGAAAGAAAGGAAATGGAGATAAATGAAGTTGATAAAAATGAGGGATGATTGGAGTAACATATGGGATTGTAATGAAAATGATTGATATGCTCATCATCGTCTATATACTCGAGTTTGAGTCACTTTATCCAAAATTTCCTACCCAAACCAAAGAGCCTTCATTACAACCAAATGAGAAAGTCCTTTTTGATTCACAAATTGCATACACTTTAGTGGCGGAGATATGAGACGAATTGCAAGCCTATGGCAATTTTGCGACATCGAATTGATTTGAGCGTAAACACGTCCTATATCCTTGTGAGATGAGAGTATACACTTAACTTGGAGAGTTGGAATTCAGAGCATTTCACTTTGTTTACTTGAGGCGTGTTCTTTGATCAGATATTTGAGGCTTGATTGGTTTGTTGCTTGACGTTCATGATGAACAATTTGAATTCTTTTTTTTTTGGATCCGTTGTGTGCGTTTTTATCTTTATCTCCCTGTTGTGCTTGATCGTTTTTTTTTGAAAAAAATTGTTGATCGGGATGGTCAACGGTGCAAGTTTGGGGGATTTTGATAGGTGTGAGTTTTGCATGTATTTTGAGGCGTATTTCGAGCTAAAATGATGGGTAAACATGCACATACTCGCGTTAAATGTTACATATTCACTCATTGTGGAAAAGATATTACACTTTGCTTATTTTGTAGGAATTTCATGATATTTGAAGCTAATTGAATACGAATACGAGGAAATCAAAGTGGAAACACGGAGAATTGAGTGGATATACGAAAAGTGAAGCCTAAAAGAGCGAAAATTGAGAGTCTACGGAAGAGACAAGGGGCACACGGGTTGGGCGTGCCTCGGACACCACCCGTGCACCCCGTATAATTGTAATCGAGTCTGCGGATGGCGCACGGGTAGCCCATGCATCGACGCATGACCGTGCGTCCCTGAGGTTGGAGCATTTCACCGGAATGGCGCATGGGTAGGCCGTGCTCGACGCACCACCCGTGCGCCCTACAGAGAGTTGGGTAATTTCGGCATGGTGGCGCACGGGTAACCCGTGCTCGGCGCACCACCCGTGCGTCTGGCTTTGAATCCCATAACTGCGAAAGATTATGCCCTAAACTTGATGGTGGGTATAAGAAGGCTTTTTGGGGGCGCACACAGGGGATATTCTCGCATTTTTGGGATCTACAACACAAGACAAGGGTCAACTCTTGGAAGGAGACATCAAGGAGACAATCGGGTTGCTCGGAGCTTGAGGAACGGAGATATATCGAGAGATTGTCGACGCGTTCCTAAGTTTTTCTTGCTTCTCTTTTAGTTTCAATCTTTCATTTTCATTTGTAATGATTTTGAACACTTTGTTTATAAGTTGTTTAATCATGTGTAGCTAAACTCTGAGATTTCCTGGTTTTAGAAGTAGATTAATGAACTCTTGTTGGATGTTTTAATCTTAGTTGAAGTTATTATCTTGAAGCCTATTTGAGTATTTTGAGCTTATTCTTGTTTTATCACTTGATCAATGATTTAACTTGTTTGATATATTGATTCATAATTCAAGAGATGAGTTTCAATATTAGATCTTGAATACTTGACACAAATATTTGCATGAATCGAGAGGTATGTAAATATTTGTGAGGATATTTGATCTTTTGTGCTTTTGGGAGTTGAATGCTTCATGTTGAGTAGAGATGCTAGCATAAGTATTTCGATCTACGTTTTATATGCATCTCGAGAGGAGGATAAAATAGTTTTACGATCGTCTTATAGGAATATTGATAATAACGTGGCTTGATTAAACCGGATAACAAGAGGATTATTAATCGAAACCTTAACTCGAAATCCATTTCATTATCTTGATACTTCTTTCATTTGTGTTATCTTAATCTTGTGTTTTAGTGATTTAAATTGTCTTAATCTCAATACAACAATCATCAAATTTCGATCGTCTAAATAAAAATAAGACTATCTTGGATCAATACTTAGCATATTAATTTATTATTCTCCGTGGATACGACCTTGCTACCCTATTCGATAACGTACACCGTACACTTGCGGTGAAGCTAAAAATATAGGCGAACACTTCTCCCCCAACACTTCGCCCAGTCATAGGGTCAACAGAAGGACCCTTTTTCTCAACATTAGAAGAAACATGAGAAGGAATTTTTGAGGATTTTGAAGAAGAAGAGGACCCAACAATACCTGAACCTTGTGTTCTTTTCTTGGGTTGAGCAAATTCTGTAATTGGGGGTTTTCTTTGAAGCCGACGAGATCTTTTTGTGAACGGAGTTCCTAGAGGACCGAATATTTGTTTGATGCTCTCCAAATCAGGTGGGTCATCAACGTCCAGTGGATTCTCTTCGTTTCCTGGAAGTTGGATGCCCAGAACATCAATTTCGCTGATAACTGGAATGATCGTTGCCGAAGTCACAATGGTTTCGGTCGAACTAGGGTTTTTGTCCCTATTTTCTTCAGGTGTGGTCATGGGAGATGGCACACTTCCTGAAACACTTGAAGAAGGAGGCTTCCCTGTTGTTCTGGCCCATTCGCTTCGAATGTCTGACGGATCATACTCCATGGCAGTGGATTTGGTGGGTTGTGGTGGTGAAGAAGATGGTGGTGATTTTGGTTTGGTAGGTGACGTATTTTGGGGATTTTCAGAAGGTGAAGAGTGACTTTGAGTTGGGTTTGGTGATGATGGTGGAGGTAGTGGGCTATCTTTTAATTGGGCTAAATGTTGGCAACATTTTCATCATCCATTTTGAATCTCAACCTGTAGAGAATTAAGAGGTTCGAAAATCTAAAAAAAATTGATGCTACAAACACTTGAAATAATTCATAGTATTTATAAGCAATATAAAGACCAGAAGTAACTACCCACTAAGCGCAGATATTTATCTCAAGTTCCAGATATATAACTCCCCCTCAATTCAACCCACTAACATTAAGCCCCTAAAATTTAGGATAATGGAGAGAAAAAGAATAACCATCCCACGCAACCGCTGAAAATCAGTTTATAGGGACAAATCCACTGAATCAAATCCTGATTATGCCTAAAAAAGAAAAAAAATCAAACTGAAAAAAAAGGGAAAAATACAGTCAAGCACACAAAACTGAAAAAATACCACAAGGTGTTCACAGAGAGTGTTGGCCACATTTGGCTAAACACTTCCCAATTTTCATCAAAAACAGTTTTCATGGCCATACATCAGATCTTTTAATGATTTTTCCTTGCACAAATTCAACCAAATTCAACTTATATATACACATTTTTGTGCATTTTTCCATTCTCTTTTTTTTCCATGTACAAAGTTAGTATATTTTTCTCCCATTTTTTGACAAGTACACAAAAGCTCTTAATTAACAAGTCATTGTTTCACATGGAACATGATCACAGAATTGTGAAAGATTCCTCAACTACTTTAATGACTATAATCAGCGGAACCAAGTTCATATTTGAAAAACGTTACAATTTTCTCATTGGCCATGATCATACAAGAGATGAAAGACCCCTCAAGTATTTAGTAACAAACTTCAAAATAGAGGAGCTAAAGTATGTACAAATATAAGGAAGAAAATGTGCAAGTACTTGTAGTATATTCAATGCGATTTTTAGCCACAAAAATAACTTGAATCCAACTGAAAAGGTTTCACAGATCGCACACCCAATTTGAAAACCCTGAAGATATTATGCAACATGCTTAAAACCTAAAAATTAAAAAAAAAACAAACAAAAGAAATAGGTGTTACGACAAGTGTCGTCACACCTCAGACCACACTTCACTGTTTCAGCACACAAAGACCAAGAGATTTCCGAAGACTAGAAAATCTCTCAAAATCCAACGATTTAGTGAGAATGTCAGCTATCTGATTTTCAGTGGAAACATGATCAATGTGAATCAAACCTTTCTCCACCAAATCCCGAATAAAATGGTGCCTTATGTCAATGTGTTTAGTTCGGGAATGTTGCACCGGATTTCTAGAGATATCTATAGCACTTAAATTGTCACAATACATGGTCAATATATCACTAGAAATACCATAATCATCAAGCATTTGCTTCATCCAGATAAGTTGGGCACAACATGAACCAGCTGCCACATACTCAGATTCTGCAGTAGAAAGAGAAACACAATTCTGCTTTCTACTATACCACGACACAAGATTGTTTCCTAGATAAAAGCATCCACCGGAGGTACTCTTCCTATCTTCTAAGTCACCACCAAATCGAATCACTAAACCACACCAAATTTGTGTTAGTGTCCTCAGTGTACCATAGCCCTAAATCAGCCGATCCACTCACATATTTAATTATTCGTTTAACAACATTCAAGTGAGTGATTTTAGGGTCAGATTGGTACCGGGCACAAACACAAAGACTAAACATAAGATCTGGCCGACTAGCAGTGAGGTAAAGTAGGCTCCCTATCATGCTCATGTATAAGGTGTTGTCAACATCTTCAGACACTTCATCCCTGGACAGCTTTTGACTAGTGTTCATGGGTGTTTTCATGTGCTTGCTGTTATCAAGACCAAATTTCTTAACCAGGTTTTTCGCATATTTACATTGTGAGACAAAAATACAATCAGGTAGTTGTCTAATTTGTAAACCTAGAAAGAAATTAAGTTCCCCAACCAAGCTCATTTCAAAAGTAGAAAACATAGAGTTCACAAAATCATCACGTAGTGAATCACAAGTAGAACCAAATACTATATCATCCACATATACTTGAGCTATAGTCATATGGTGCCTATCTTTCTTAATGAACAAGGTTTTATCAACTCCGTCTCTTTTAAAACCAAATTGTACTAAGAAATCTGACAATCTTTCGTACCAAGCCCTAGGGCTTGTTTTAATCAATACAACGCCTTTTTAAGTTTAAAAATGAAATTAGGTTTGTGTGGATCTTGAAATCCTTTTGGCTGTTCTATGTACACTTCTTCATTTAAAAAGCCATTAAGAAAAGCACTTTTGACATTCATTTGATACAACTTAAGATCAAGAGAGCAAGCAACACCCAATAATAAACGAATAGACTCAAGACGAGCAACAGGTGCGAAAGTCTCATCGTAATCAACACCTTCTACTTGTGTGTAACCCTGTGCAACTAGTCTAGCGTTGTTCCTTACATTGTTGCAATGTTCATCACTTTTATTTTTAAAAATCCACTTAGTGCCTATGACATTAACATTGTCAGGACGTGGAACCAAGTCCAAACATCGTTTTGAACGAATTGTTTTAACTCCTCATGCATGGCATTAATCCAGAATTCATCCTTAAGTGCTTCATTAACATTTTTGGGCTCAATATTCAACGCAAAACAAGTAGCACTTACCATCAAGCATGTAGAAGAGAAATAGGAAGGCCTCACCATATCCCTGTAGTTTGGTCTGTCTTTTCTCCTTGTTCTGATATTATCAGACACTTCTCCAATGACTTGAGTGGTTGGATGGTCTTTCTGGATCTTCCTTGGAGGATCTCTTTGTACAAGAACAAGATTTTGATCGAGTTCAGCTTCACTTTCGGAGCTATCTTGATGTTCAGCTGTATCCAGCACAAGTGTTGGCTGGGGTGTGGTCTCACCTCCGGTAACACCCTGAGAATCACTAACAGACACAGGTTTTTGCAGAATAATAGAGTCAATCACATCTGCAATATTCTCATCCTCTGACTTATTTCCTAAAATTGACAAATCATCAAAAACGGCATTAACAGTTTCTTGAATTGTTCTATTTCGAAGATTGTAAATCCGATAAGCATGGCTATTTTTAGAATAACCAAGAAATATGCCTTTGTCACTTTTAGGATCAAACTTTCCCAAATTCTCCCTGTTATTCAAGATATAACAGACACACCCAAACACATGGAAATACTTGAGATTAGGCTTCTTTGCATTAAAAATTTCATAAGAAGTCATTGTAGAGCCCGGTCTCAAGTACACACGATTAGAAATGTGACATGCAGTATTCAAGGCTTCGGCCCAAAACCTTTTTGAAATATTTTTCGAGCACAACATTACTCGGGCCATCTCTTGCAAGGTTTTGTTCTTTCTTTCGGCCATCCCATTTTGTTGGGGTGTTATGGGAGCCGAAAACTCATGGAAAATTCCTTTCTTTTCATAAAAATTCGAAAATGATATGTTCTCAAATTCTTTCCCATGATCAGAACGAATCCTTGCAATACTTGAATCATGCATGTTACAAATTCTAGTGTAAAGTCTCTTAAAAGCCTCAAAGGTTTCAGATTTTTCTTTTAAAAATTCAACCCAAGCAAATCTTGAAAAATCATCAACACACACATAAGTGTATTTCTTCCCTCTTAAACTATCAACCTCAATTGGACCCATCAAATCCATACGAATGAGCTCAAAGCAGTGTGTGGTATTGAAGTGTTGTCTCACCTGGTGAGACACCTTGGTTTGTTTACCTTTCTGATAAGGTTCACAAACATGAGTGACTTTAAGTTTGGGAATACCTCTTACTGCTTCAAGACTAATCAGTTTTTGCCAATTTCAAAAATTGACGTGTCCAAGTTTTTGGTGCCAAAGAATGTTTTCATCAAAATCGACATGATGACATGTCTCATCTTTTCCAAGCAAATAGCAATTATCAGTAGATCTAGTACCAGCCATGACACAAGTATCATTGCAGTCAAACACTGAACAAGAGTCTTTATCAAACTTAACATGCAAATCATCATCGCACAATTGACTTATACTAATTAAATTAGCAAGTAAGCCATCAACATGAAAAACATTCTTGAGTTTAGGAAAACCTTTGACATTCAGAGTTCCTTTACCAATTATAATTCCCTTAGCACCACCACCAAACTTCACTCTTCCTCCATTCCACACTTCATAATTAGTTAAATGTGACTTGGTACCTGTCATGTGACACGAGCATCCACTATCGAAGTACCAAGTGCCTTCAACATTGGACTTGATGAAGTGTAAACAACAAGACAAGAATGGCTTTCAACATCCTGTCTCACTCACTCCCGAAAGGATTCTTTGGAAATATTTATCATTTTTCTTGAGGTGTCGTGATGTGTGTGACTTGTCACCTCGGACCACACTTGACCGTTTTCTTATCCTTTTTGAATTCTTTACAAAAAGGTCTAGTGTGCCCCTGAGTTAGACAATAATGACAAACATAATGACGTTTGGAAGAATTTTCGAGTCCAACATATCCACAGAATCAGTCAATTTTTGCTTTGCAAGTTTGTCAGACTTGAAGCCCAAACCACTTTTTGTCAAATCTAGTTGTTTTCATAATTTCATCAACCACAATAGAGCTAGAATTAAACTGACTCACCCTTTTCTGAAGATTACAAAGTTCAGTTTTTGCCAGATCAAGTTCTTTATCCTTTTTAGTCAAAAGAACTTCCAATTTTGAGACAGAAGCTTTTAAATCTTCATTTTCTTTGGGAGAAACATCATTTTCAAGTTTTATTTTGGACAAATTTAAGCATAAATGAAAATGAGCACTTTAAGCATGTTGTTGTTGTGTTAAAAAGAATACAACAATTAGGCATCATTCTTTCCAAAAAGAAAGCGCAATTGTTTAAAACAAAAATTAATTTCTTAGGTCTAAAAATTGAAGAAGGAACACATTGTCCTCAAAATCATATTTTGGAACATTTGCATAAATTTTCTAATCAATTACAGGACAAGAAAGAACTTGAGGAGATTTTTAGGAGTTTTAACTTACGCTAAAAGTTATATTGGAAGGTAAAATTGAAAAACGATCATATCTAGAATTGGACCAATTCCGATAGTGATTATATTGGAAGGATAAAGAAGAAATTAACACAATTTCCTAAACTTTATCATCCAAACCACGAAGATCAATTGATCATTGAAACAGATGCCTCAAATTCCTTTTGGGAAGGAGTTTTAAAAGCTAAAGTACAAAATACTTTGGAAGAAAAAATTTGCAGGTATACTTCTGGTAGCTTCAAAGCAGCAGAGTTAAATTACCATAGCAATAAAAAAGAATATTTATCAGTCTTGAGAGTCATAAAAAAATTCTCGGCTTATTTAACTCCAGGCAAATTTATTGTTCGCACTGACAACAAAAACTTCACATATTTCCTGAAATTAAAAGTTACAGATGATTATAAACAAGGAAGACTTGTTAGATTGCAAATGTGGTTCTCACGTTATGAATTTGATGTAGAACACATTGCGGGCAATAAAAATGTTCTTGTTGATTGTTTAACCCGTGAATTTATTACATGATTGCAGGAACAATTCCGCTTAAAAGGAAATAAATTAGGGCCTAAAAACCCAGGAACTAATTATTCTTATCAAGAATCTATTGTCTATTCAAAATTGCAGATGAATGAAATCAGACAACTTCGTCTTAAGAAGAAGGTTCTTGAAACCGAATTGCAGTTTATCTACGCAAAACTGGAACTAGTCGAGTCATCACTTGAGCGAACAAAGGTTAATTACGAACATTCTTTGTAGCAATACCGCAAATCATGAATCTAGTCTGGAACTACAGGTCTCCGGTATAGACTCAACAAATTTTGTTGTCCCTGTTGCTTTGGGAAAAAGCAAATATGAGGTACAAAACTCGCCAAAGTTGGTTATTCCAACAAAACTTGTTACTCCAGAAGATTTTGTTACTGGGTTACGTCCTGGAACATCTTCCATTGGAATTGGGATTCAACACCCAAGTTAAAAATCTAAATCTCACGGTTTTGTTTTCTCTAAAGAGAAAGAGGAGATTCCAACTCCGAAATTTTATTATGTGGTATTTAATGGACCTAATCCTGGAATATACACGTCTTGGGCGAATCCTCATTTGCAATAAAAGGATTTAATGTTGTTCATAAAAAAATTAAATCTTTTGCAGAAGCAAGAAATGAAGCTAATTGCTTTACCACTGCTGCGGGTACAGCACCATTTGAAATCATTTCTGAACAAGAGACTATTAAGCCAAAAATATTTTCTGATGTGCTTAAGAAATCTCCAGAAAAAATGAAAACCTTAGGAAGAATTTATTCATTTCCTAAGGAACCAAGTTTTGAAAACAAAGAAAAATTTAATCTCACAAACCGAGATTTTATTGAAATCTTTGCAAAAGCACAAAAAGCTGGTACGAAATATCTACTTGAAGAAAGATTTTTTACCACAGATAAAAAAGACATTAGCTACTTCAATTTTATAGAAGGAGCTGATCCAGAACTAGTTTATAAAGCTTTCAACTGTGGACTAGTTAAAAATATATATCCCTCAAAAAATTTATTAGAGGTCAAAGAATTCCCTGAAGAATTCAAGAAAGCCATCAAGACATTCAGAACAAAGGTCCTAAAACAAGCGGATCGAAACATCTGTAAGTCCAAGCGGCTACGATAATCTAGAGGGGGGTGAATAGATTATCTCCATCTTTTCAATTTCGCCCTCTTTTTCAAACCAAATGCTCAAACACAATAATAAAGGTGCTGAATGTAAACAACACGCGTCGATTTAAAGAGGTTCAACCCACCTAGGGCCTAATCCTCTACCACCCCAGTATATCCGGGATGGATTTCAAAAAGAAAAAATAATTTTATTAATTACCAAATTAATACAAATTCAACTTACAACACCTTGAAGAGCACCACACTCTTCTTCAACAACACCTTTGGAGATTACCACAATCTCCCTTTGAAGATCACCACAATCTTCCTTCAACGGCACCTTGTGAAGATTACCACAATCTTCAACCTTGAAGAATACCAAATTCTTCAACACCTCAATAAGAAGATCACCACAATCTTCTTTCACCTATCACCTAGATCATCCAAGTGTGTTCTTACCACAAGAACACTCACAAGGATATCTTGTGTTGAATGATAACCAAAAATCAAAATTACAACTCAATAATGAATATTACAATTTGAGTGCAAAGTGTAATCAAGAATAGCCTAAACCTCAAGGATGTGAAAGTGATAAACTAGGCAAATTTTACAACAAGAGTAATAACAATGAAGAACAAATATTTGCTTGAAGTGTATCTTGTTGTGTTGTATCTCAATGGTTATCTTTGTTGCTCCAAAACTTCCTCTATTTATAGGAGATGATTGATCAAGCATAGGCTCCTCTTGGGGATTGAAAATCTACAGAAAAATATAATTAAAATCAAGAATATAGCTGTTAGAAATCAATCCCATATTTTAAGGAAACATGTATGCTGTCAAACGGTCATATTTTTGCTGTCAAAGCACAGGGCGACCGGTCTCGCACAAATAAGAGATTTGAATAACACATTGAAAATTTCAACAGGGCGACCGGTCGACATAGGCTTCGACCGGTCGACCACTTGTCTCAACCGGTCCCCTAAGTGTTTTGTTGAGAAAAATTGTTCTTTTGAAGAACGTTCGTGTCTGGTCGACCCAGGCGGCCGATCGACCTTGCCGACGGCGCCTAGAAGCGGCCACCGACTGACCGTTTTCATTTCTGTCTCATTTTTTGTTCCAAAATCATCTTCAGGTACGGGTTGCCCTATAGGGCGACCGGTCGAGCCTGAAACAAATGTGTTGTCCAATTTTTTATCAAAAATAAACTCCAAAAAATACTCCGAAAAATAGTAAGAACATTTTAAGTCGATCGGAAGTATTTAGACAACATTTAGGGACATTGTTTTGGTTTAAAAACTCATTTGAACAAAATCGAACATAATCATCAAAATCATGATAAAAACATTTATCTAACAAACTCCCCCTTTTTGATGATTACAAACCAAAACAATTTTCTCGAGGACGACTTTGAAAACAAATTAGTTTTCCGGTTTCTGAGTGAACTATCCGTTAAAAACATTCCATACAAAGCTCCCCCTATCTATGAGCATATTAACAAAAGATTTTTCATAAGCTAAAAGTACAAGCTATAACTAGCTTATATAAGATGCCTATAAACATCATAGGCAAAGAAGCTCCCCCTGTCACAATACTTATAATCAATTTCATTTGAGTCCAAAATACAAGCCATGGACTAGGTGTTCTTGGCTTTAAGAAGCCATAGCTTTTTATTGCGAGCTTTTATTAGCTTTTCTTGAGCTAACGAGCCAATTTCCTGTTTCTCCCCCTTTGGAATCATCAAAAAGAATGTTAGGATGATAAAAACACCATACAATTATATCAAAGTGCGCCAAAGGGACGGTTTATCAACCGTTTGAGCAGTTAAAGCGTAAAAATCCAAGGAAAATGGGAGAAATGTATCATGAAGAGTTCATACGCTTGTTTTATTAGGCAAAACATGATCTCAATAAATGTTGGAGACTTTTGGAAGCAAGAGAATCATGTAAAAGTTGAAATATTCATTGCAACATTTCATCGAACACCTTGTGTGCGTGAAAAATAAAAGAGGTTGTATATAACCCTTGTAAATATTTCAAGCCAAAAAATTTTATCACCAATTCACCTCAATCATTATACAATACAACATAATAGATAAGCTCATCAAAATCATATGCAAAGAATATCAAGAAATATACCATAAGGTTATTAACTCAAGGGTTCAACCCAATTGAGCAAAAGAAGAGAAATTCTTACCATTTGATCGGAAAAGATGAGCCATAAGGATGATGATCATGCTATATAATGTCCATGTTGTGAAAAAGATGCATGAAAACCATGTTTGAGTGAAATTTGAGTGAATTTAGCAAAGGGGACGAAAAATGGCCAAATTGTGTTAAAGTGACGAATGCTGAAGACAGAACCATTTTAATCCAAAAAATGGCTTAGGGCGACCGGTCGACGTTGAGGGCGACCGGTTGCCCTCAACCCTTTCAGCCCACTGTCTGTCAGTTTTTCCAAAATCCGAATTTTCAACCAAAAATCCAATTTTTTGCCCCTAAGTTTTAAAAACGTGCAAAATGCAAACATAAGCCTCATTCAATATGCATTATGCCTAACCGAGCTCGTATCGATGCAAAAGTCTCGGAAGATAGCGGTTTTGTAAAAATGTCCGCTAATTGATCTTGAGATGGTACAAAAGATATCTCAATTTTTCGTTTTGAAACACAATCCCTTAGAAAATGATGTCGAATCTCAATATGTTTGGTACGGTTATGATGAACCGGGTTTTGAGCAATATTAATAGTGGATATATTATCACAAAAGATAGGTACGTTTTCAAAAGCATTTGTAATCCGCTAAGGTTTGTTTCATCCAAAGAAGTTGAGTACAACAAAAAGCGGCGGAAATATATTCAAACTTTCGGCCGTTGAAAGAGAAACACGCTTTTGCTTCTTTGAAAACCAAGAAACTAGGCAATCGCTAAAAATTGACATGATCCTAAAGTACTTTTCCGATCATCAATATTTCCCGCATAATCCGAATCACTATAACCTTTAAGAGAAAAATTTTCATTCTTTGGATAAAATAAACCATATTGAATAGTGCCTTTCAAATATCGAAAAATCCTTTTAACGACACTCATATGAGATTCTTTGTGATTGCTTTGAAAACGAGCGCATAGGCATACGGCATGAAGAATGTCCGGTCTACTAGCGGTTAAATAAAGTAAACTACCAATCATACCTTGATACTTTGATTCATCCACGGACTTGTCTTTTTCATCTTTGTCAATTTTGACATTTGTTGCCATGGGGGTGGAAACGGTTCTTCCTTCGTCAATGCCGAACTTTTTCAAAAGTTCTTTTGTATACTTTGATTGCGAAATATAAATACCTTCTTGACATTGCTTAATTTGAAGTCCAAGAAAGAAGTTAAGCTCCCCCATCATATTTGGGCGTATGGCCAAAGTATTCATTGTTGGCGATGACACTTGAGCATCGTATTTTATCCGTTATTGTCGCCTACTGTATTTGTGGAAAGGCGGGTAAGATGCCTAGCAACATGGATTATTTTCTGACTTATAAGATTGCTAGGAGGGAACCGCTTAACTTTGGCGCCATACTTATTCAATGTCTAATCGAGTCCATCACTCAAGGTAATAAGAAGTTGGTTATGGGAAATTGGATTTGTAAACTTCTTATACAATCGGGACTACCGGGAATGAAGTCTTTGATGTCTTTGATGAATTTCTTCAATTTGTCGATAGACTTTTGCATTTTGGAGGTCTTTTGCTCCAAAGCCTCATACCTCGCCTCATGAAAAGCCCTTAGCTCATCAAATTTTGCTTGGGTATACCTCCTAGCGGTTGAGCATCGGTATTACCCTCCGGATTGCTCGGTTCGCCTTCCTCCGCCAATCTTGCGGCCTCGGCGTCGTCAAAGTAGTCGTTAGGATCGGGGAATCTTGACCTCTTCCTCTAGCCATTTTGGTTGGTCGATGTCCATATTTTTCCGCATAGTGACCATTTGGGAGATGTTATCAATGTCAAAGTCTTTTTGAAATACCTCCGAGTTACATTCCGACAGAGGTAGTCCCGATTTTACAAATCCATTTCCCATAACCAACTTCTTATTACCTTGAGTGATGGACTCGATTAGACATTGAATAAGTATGGCGCCAAAGTTAAGCGGTTCCTCCCTAGCAATCTTATACGTCGAAAAATAATCCATGTTGCTAGGCATCTTACCCGCCTTTCCACAAATACAATAGGCGACAATAACGGATAAAATATGATGCTCAAGTGTCATCGCCGACAATGAATACTTTGGCCATACGCCCAAATATGTCTTAACTTCTTTCATGGACACCCCCAACATTTCATCATTCCAAGTACCACAAGAAAAATAGTCTCAACCACCTTCTCTAACATGTAAAAGCCGACAAATATCATTAGGAGTCCACCTAAAATGACGACCCCTTACAAACGAATTAACGGCAATCGGCTTCCTTTCAACATCATATTGTACCCACATATTAGCATAAAAGAGTTGGATAATATCATCATCATATAAGACATAAGCATGCTCCCATAAAAACATCCAACCTTGCTCCTCAAAGAATCCTCTAATAGTGGGATATTCATTTGTAAATGTATTAAAACGACACATTGTAGTCCGAGCAATCGATTTTCCTCCCATTCCCGAATCTTCATAGTACCATTCCACATATTTATTGATGAAATTAAGAACATTGTGGGAATGAGGAGCTTGAGTAATAAAAGATTTTTTACCTTTCGCCCAACGGCAATTTGGGAGCGAAATTGTTCATGGAGCTTGGTAATTTGTGCCCGAGAGAGTACGGGATTTTGAACGTCATCACCTTCTTGAGCTATGTTTCTGCAGGCAGCTCGAATATCCCTTTGTTCGGCTTCTTCTTGCCGATTTCTCGAAGAACCCTCTCCGCCCCTTCTACGCTTGGATATGGGATTTTGACCGGTGGAATTCTTTGGGGGAGCCATATATGTAAGATTCTTGTGAAAATAAGAAGATTAACAACAAGAATCGTGAAAAATGATGAAAAATTGAGGAATATAGGAGAAAGGGGATGAATTTTTCGCAAGAGGTTTGGGGGTTTTTTTTCTGTTTTGAATCGAAAGACAGAATCTAATTTAACTTGTAAAATTAGCCTGGCGACCGGTCGAGGTAAGTGGTGCGATCGGCGACGCGGCGGCGACAGTCGCCCGCTTTGACTGGCCCGTCCCAGTGCAATTTTTCATTTCCCAGGTTTTTCAAAAATTCGATTTTTCACCCCAAAAGTTTTAAAACTTTGCAAAAAGATAATTTTGGACCATATTCAACAAATACGGGTTACGGGAAAACATATATTCGAGAAAATCGAGACTTAATGAGTAGTGCCCTTTTAAGAGAAATTTGCAAAATCATTTAGGGGCACTTAAGGGGTTGAAATGAAATATCTTGAAAGATATGTGCATAAACATAATGTCGAGCTCTAAGAGAAATACGAGTGAACATACCTCGATAGTTTAAGAAACTTGATGACGAAATAGCCAATGAATATGAGATATATATATCCTACACAATTCTTAAACAAAATTTGCACAAAAACACAAGTGTAGGCAAGTAATAGGAGATATCAAAAATGCTTATGTTATATAAAAGATCATAAGAGATAATATACTACATAAGTCTAATTAAATGCACAAGAGTTTTAGAAATATCATGCAAGGTCTTCTTTTTTTTTAAAAAAAAAATTTTGAAACTCACAAATATATTGAAGACTTAAATTAAAAATAAATACTTGAAAACTCATTTTGCATTTAAGACACAAATAAAACCATGCATAGAATTAAAATAAAATGCATATATAAATGGGGAGATACGGTTTACCAATTATGCCGTTTCCATGGGTTGTGTCGTTCCCATTGTTGATGATATCTTCCCTTTGAGAGGTCACTTTGTTGATGGTGACTTCTTTGATTACTCCATTTCCAAGGTTTGTTGCCTTCCCATTTTTGATTATATCCTCTTCTTGGAAATTGGCTTTGTCGAAAGTAGTTTATCCTTCTTTGATCAAATGAAACGGTCATTTGATGTCTTCTTGGCGGTATAAATTTTATTCGATCATTATTTCGCCGTGTACCTAATATGACATTGTTTTATGGTACCCTTATGTGTTTGGGTCCTTTGGGATTAGTCTTGAGACTTTTAGGTCTCCAACAATAATTAGAGCTATTTCTAGCCCGACAAGTATTTACCGTATGACCCTTTTTACCGCAATAAAAGCATGTAATAATTCGAGGAGCATAATAACCAACGTGCTTAGAGACTTGATTCTTTTTCATGTGATTGACACCTTTAGGCTTATGATCAAGTTCTAGTTTCGAATTATCACAACAATCAACAGTTCTATTGGTACTCAAGTTGGATTTTAATAAATCCTTTTTCATGCAATCAATATTCTCAATAAGAGTATTATTTTCTTTTTCAAGGTTTCTAACCTTGTCAAGTGTGGTGTTGTGATCACATGATAATGATTCATAGGAAGTAAATAAACTATCCTTATCATTTTTCAAAACATTGAATTCCTTTTTCAAATTTTTGTATTTAACAAGTAACCTTTGGAATTCATTTTGAAGTTGAAGATCACCACAATCTTCTTGCACCTATCACCTAGATCATCCAAATGTGTTCTTACCACAAGAACACTCACAATGATATCTTGTGTTGAATGATAACCAAAAATCAAGATTACAACTCAATAATGAATATTACAATTTGAGTGCAAAGTGTAATCAAGAATAGCCTAGACCTCAAGGATGTGAAAGTGATAAACTAGGCAAAATTTACAACAAGAGTAATAACAATGAAGAACAAATATTTGCTTGAAGTGTATCTTGTTGTGTTGTATCTCAATGGTTATCTTTGTTGCTCCAGAACTTCCTCTATTTATAGAAGATGATTGATCAAGCATAGGATCCTCTTGGGGATTGAAAATCTACAGAAAAATATAATTAAAATCAAGAATATAGCTGTTAGAAATCAATCCCACATTTTAAGGAAATATGTCTGTTGTCAAACGGTCATATTTTTTTGTCAAAGCACAGGCGACGATCGCGCACAAATAAGAGATTTGAATAACACATTGAAAATTTCAACAGGCGGACGACATAGGCTTCGACCGGCCGTCGACCACTTGTCTCAACCGTCCCCATAAGTGTTTTGTTGATAAAAAATTGTTCTTTTGAAGAACGTTCGAATGCACGGTCGACCCCTCGGCTTATCGGCCGATCGATCGACCGACGCGGCAGGCGGCCGGTCAACCTGACCGCTTTTTCACTTCGTCTCATTTTTATTCCAAAATCATCTTCGGTCGGCAACCCCTATAGGCGACCTGGTCGAGCACGAAACAAATGTGTTGTCCAATGTTTTATCGAAAATAAACTCCAAAAAATACTCCGAAAAATAGTAAGAACATTTTAAGTCGATCGGAAGTATTTAGACAACATTTAGGGACATTGTTTTGGTTTAAAAACTCATTTGAACAAAATCGAACATAATCATCAAAATCATGATAAAAACATTTATCTAACAGCATCTTCATAAGCGTCTCAAGTACAATCTGCGATTGGGATGAAGAAGAACAGTTTATGAGTCCTTATCACTATATCGAAATAGGTATAGTCGGGGGAGCAAGCAAGTTACCATCCCTCTAAACAAATGGAAACAACAGTCTTTGTACAAAGGCAGGACCTCATTCCTCTTCGCATTAGAGGATTAGAAAAAATAATTAACAAATTGCTAAAAATAGATGATGAAAGCAATATTAAGGTTAATTACTACAAGGAAAAAGTAATCATGTGCTTATGGTCACCAAAAATAATTTCTGATAAAGATATTGAAGCAATCATTTGGTTCGAAGAAAAATTCAACAAAGGACAAATTCACATGGGCAACGGGACCCTTACCTCTGCGTGCCAACTATTTCGCAGAAAACTCCAAAGGCATGAGTGCAACTTTTGCATACATGAAAAAGAAAAAGTCGATGTTGACGGACACACAGCCAGTATAGACTCGGTGTCCACTAGCTCAAAAGAAAACAACGACATGTGAACATCTACTTTGACAGCTCACACGGGTGGGCTCATAAGTCGTCATGCATGACGCAAAATGTAAATTATTGAAGCACCCTTGGGTCTATAAAAGGGCTTCATTACTTAGAAGATAAGAATCAAGTTCAACACACAGAACACACACCCTATCTTGTATCCTTTCTTTATGAGTAGCTAAAAAAAGCCTAAGGGCAAGTAGAAATTCAGGGAACTTCCCATTACGGAGAAGAACCCTTGTATCCTTGTAAATTTTCTCTTCAATAAAATTTTCTATATCTACCAAATGTCCAAATTACTTCTACAAAACACCTGAATAGTCCATTTTTTGGGAAAGTAGCACAGTTAGGAGGACGCCGCGAATAGTACCACGTCAAATTGGTTGAAAAAGCGAAAAGACATATTGGGCGTCAGAGGAAAAAGGAAGAATAAAAATCAAGGTACAAGATGTTCATCTTTTGGGAAAATTACCTAGAATTATCTACTTGCTTGTATTTTATATATTTTGATCAACACAAATCATAATTTTACAAATTAATATGCATTCCGGCAATAGCAGATTTTTTGCTGAAATAGCAAAAAATTCCATTTGGGTACTACCCAAATGGACGTCATCGAATAAACCCTCATATTCAATATTAATTAAAGGCCGCCTAATACTGTAATACATATAAAGGAACCTAAACTAATCAACCCATCATATATAAATCTAAAGCCCACTATTCATTAACCAATCACTACAACAATCATTCATTCCATTAACAAAAATAATTAAAAATAAAAAATAAATTGCAATAGAGTAAAGAAAGAAGGATACTAGTGTTCGTCAAATAAATATCACAAGTATCAGTGCAATCACAAGGAATTTTCGGTAAACAATATCCGAATGAAGCGGCTAGTTTAGATTCATGAGTCCGGGAGAGTCGGAGGTCGTGAGAACTCGGAACGAGGCTTAGAGCTAGGCTAGAGTTTTGGTAATTGTAAATGTATCCTATTCCTACATTTAACGTTTTCTTATTTTCACTTTTCCCACTTTCCAAGTTTTACTTTCGGCTTGACCCATGGGGAATGCCCACGGTCGGTCACCATTTATTTAGCCCGCGGGCTAAATGGTCCGGCCGAGAAGACTCAATTTTAAATGGTCTAAATTTTATAGGCCATAACCCTATTTTTCGGGTTAAACGGGCGGCTCACTCATCAGTCCGCAACCCGTTTAACATCTCTAATTATTTGTAATATATTAAATAATAATTTAATTTATAATTGATGTTGGTTTATGTTCGATGAAGCTCAAAAAACTCAAACTACCAATATATTCAAAACATTAAGCTCGGGATTCGACTCGATAATAAACAAACTATGCTCAAACTCTCAAAAGCTCAACTCGCGATTGTATTGCGTTCCTAGGTAATATGTTGGCTTTACTTTTAAAAAAGATATTCTTAATAATATTTTAAAAATTGGCTCTCAAAAACAATGGTTGAATAAATGGTGCACAATACACTAGTCAAGGGTAATAACTAATATAGATGGGAGTTCTTTTACATGGTCATCAGTAATTCAGCACATAGATTCATAGTCAAAAGGCTCGAATTACAAGTTAAGAGTTACAATGAACTCCCATTAGATCATCACGTAGTACAATAACATATTAGATATATACATACTCAGGTTATCATATAATTAGTAATATTTTTATAATAAAGCTGACTAAATGCAATAGGTTTGGGCTCATGACGATTCCGAAAGTTTAAGGTTTTGGCAAACCCTTATCATCTCCCCTTGAGAAGAGCTGTGACCAGTAGGGGTGGGCATTCGGGATCGGTTTTGGTGCCGACCGACCGATCGAAATTACCCGATCGGGTCGGGTATTTTTAAAAAATCGGGGTTCGGTACCCGATACCCGACATTAAAAGTCGGATCGGGGATCGGGTTCCTTAAGTGGAACCCGTAAACCCGATCGGTACCCGCCATTTTAAAAAAATAAAAAAATGATATTACTTATTTATGTTGACTACCCAATACCCATTTTGACTAACCCATTAATTGAAAAAGAAAAAAACAAAAACCTGCAAACACATTACACATAAACCCCAACCAAAGAAACCCATTTTAGGTTTGGACTTTGGGAAAATAGAAATGGAGAGAGGCCGACGGGCGATCCGGCACACCCTTCCTCCAAGCTCCGGCCTTGGCGCGGCCGGCTAGCGTCTCGGCTCGGCGCGGCGTGACGAAATAATCGACTTGTGCTCTCTTGCTCCGGCCGTATGACATTTGTTTGTATGTGATTTGTGAGTATGTCCTTTTTGTTTAATAGGTTGGGTAGTTTGATAGTAATTTATTAAATTTTCCAAGTAAAGCACCGACCTTCGGAATGATGTGAATTCCATTTCCATTTGTTCTCGGCAATGTCAAGTGTTGTCCGACGGTTGTTGTTTACCGATTTAAGATTCACTCTTTCATCCCTTACAAGAATGCCGACCAGCTTTGGGTGCCCGAAACCCGACATGGCGGATACCCGACTTTTTTCGGTGCGAAAAGTCGGTACCCGACTTTATTCGGTTCGGTTTGGTACCAAAATTGCTACCCGACCGAAGTCGGGTACCCGACCAAAACCGAAAAACCGAAAACCCGACCCGATGCCCACCCCTAGTGACCAGGACATGCAAAATTAGAGAAAACCCTTTGGGATTTGATTTCGTCTTACATTTCACCCCAACCATTAGTTGGCCTAATAGAATTTGCCGACTTCATCAAATATTTTACAGTTATGTCTCTCAACTTTTCTAAATATACAAATAACCCCAACTTTTCGTCTTGCTATTTGTAATATTTAGAAAAGCTAAAGGATGTAATTGTAAAATGTAAGACAAAAAGTTAGGTTCTTTGTAATCATGGGCGGAGCTATGTATTGCTAGCACTTAAGCCCAGTGCAAAATTTTCAAAAATTCTATATTTAGTATTATATCTTTTACGATATTCAAAATTAGTCCACCCAAAATTTAATGTAAAACCCAAATCCACCTCAAAGTCTTAATTCAATTTAAAAATCAAGAATGAAGAATGTAAAACTTTTTGTGTTATCATGAAATTGATGCTATATTTAATATATTTGTGACTTTTGACTATTTTTGTGATCCTTATTTATCGTTTGTACACTTATCATGTCACTCCTTTTAAAATGTACCTAACTATTTGTATTGGTTATTTATTAGAATATGTATCTAAGTATCAAATATATTGAGGAAGTCATATATTTTATTAGTTAATTGTCTAACGGGTCTAACTAAATCAACTTAATAGTTTTGCTTATTGTGTTTATCGTGTTGTACTATATTTTTCTCGTGTTTTTAGGGCCTCGTGTTTGAGTTTAAATAATTTTAGGCCCAATAAGGTCATTGTGTTGTGTTCGGACTTGAGCTTATCGTGTCGAGTTGTTATTTACCGGGCCGACACGAAAGATTTGTCACCCTAAGTACCATCATCAAGCATGAAATTAAAAAGTTATCTATTTTTTAGCATTTTTATATTTATTTATTGGCTTCTTGTTATTTTGGCCTAACCCGCCCCGCCCCCATTGTCATCCCTATATATAGATAATTTTCTTAGGAAATTTTTACTTCTTAGCCCACCCTACTACTAATTCGCCTGGATCCTTTGTTTGTATCTGAGAAAAATTCGGGGTTATAATTTTAAAATATTCGATGACATCAACAAATTCCGTCCTGGCAAATATGCAAGCGGAATTTACGTAATCTTGAAACTTCTTTGGGCTTTTCTTGTAATTACACCAAACCTCAGTGATAGTTTTTGTAATTATCCCTAAAATGTATAACATCCATAATTAGATGGATATATATTTGAGCAAATGGGGCAAATTACCCACTTGTGATAGGTGATAGAGTTTTTTGACATGTAGGATAAAAAACATAGTTTTCTACCCACTTTTGGTGTTCTTTTACCACAATACCCTTGAGGCTTTAAATGCAAGCCTTTAATATGTATTTCTCTCTCTTGAAATTAAATACTCCCAATACATAACATACGTGAACACTCCCTTCTCTTTTTTTCTTCATTTTTCTCTCTCTTCTTCTTCTTCTTCACAAAATATCAAGAAGTTATTTTTGTGGGCTTTCATCACCAAAATCGCACCAAAAATCGAATAACAAGGTAATGTTCTTCTCCTCCTAATTAGTTAACCTTGTTTAAATCGTTCAAGACCAATATATTTGCAAAATATGTGAAGTGTTTTGTGAAAGGAAAAATTTTCTCGCATTTATGAAATACAATACGATATCGTGTCATATATTAAAACGCGATATCGTGCCCTTTATTAGAACACACGATATATCATGTTGTATATTAGGCGCGATATATCGTGCCCCATATATTAAACGCGATATATATCGTGCTGTATATTAAACACGATATATCGTGCCCGTATATTAGGCACGATATCGTGCCCAATATATAGGGCACGATATATCGTGCCTAATATATATAGGCACGATATATCGTGCACTAATATATATGGCACGATATCGTGCGTTTAATATACAACACGATATATCGTGCTTGTTTTGTATCGTGCCTCAATGAAAAATGGGCACGATATATCGTCCCCTGATCCAAAAAAAATACTTTTTTATGTGTTCTTGCATTTTTTAATATTTTTCTTTGTATGTAGATGAACTCTCGCTATCTTATTGTTCGATTTGGTGGTCATTGGGAAGGTTTAGAATATAAAAGTGGTGAAGAAGAAGTTGTGTCGTATTAAACCGGGCAAAATGAATTATAGTGAAATATTGGAGGAGGTTTATGGTGTTGTTGATATTGATAGGGCGTATACGATTGTATAATGCATGCTATTGTAGATATTTCGAAACAAACTTGGGAAGTTAAAGTTGAAAAACGATGATGACATTGAAATTTGGGAACACCGAGTTACCGATTGTTTTTGTAACACCGAAAAGAAAAACAATGGGTGAGACTAGTTCGCATAATGTATTGGGAGGTCGATCCGAGCATAATCGAGTTGAGAACGTTGAAGGTCAACAAGGTGTTGGTGGAAGTTTTATGTAACTAATGGCTAGTCAGAATGATTTGTCAACAGTCATTGGGCCTAATTACAACTACATGCAACTTCTTGGTTTTCAACAATACGGTGTACCGCAAATCAATCCATATAGTCATGCAGTAAGGCCTAGTGGAGCACCTTTTATGCATATGAACAATGTTCCAATTATTGATCATCCGCGTCCACTAGCACCTACAGTTAATGTTCCAAATATCAATTGTCCGGGACCTAGTATAAGGCCAAGCAATGAAGATGGCTATTATCCTGATATGGGTTGTGATAATACTGATGTTAATTGTGATAATACTGATGCTGATGTTGGTTGTGATAATAATGAAATTAATTATGGTGCAAACTACAGTCCAAATGATTTTGGTGAGAACTACACTGCTGGTGATGTTGGTACTGACGTTGAAGCTAATAATCAATTTGAAAATGACCAGCAACGTGCTGAATTTGAGGAATTTTGTGAGTGGAGACGTAGACGGAGAGAAGTATTTCCAGAAAACCAAAACCAAGATGCAGCAGAAGTACGAGGTACTAACTTACATCCAGATATCCATAGAGACAATATGGACGAAACAATAGTGCCCACGGGACGAAGTTGGGTGATTCCTGGTACACTCTCGCATGCTTCAGTTCCTCCCGAGGAACCTGCTAGGTTGGAAGCATCATAAAAAACTAAGTACAAATATAAATAAAATAAAAACATATACGTACCAGCAAGACATAAGTGGCCCCATAAAAATGATAAGAAGGTGGCCGATATCTAGGTGGAACGTCCTTAGTATATCGGCCAGGTGGCAGAACATCATGCAGCTGCCGAATATAATGCATCAATATCTGAAAGGAGTATTTCCCCCAAGGAGACGTCTCCCGTTGTGCATCGCCCTCGATCAAAACCCGCCAACCAACGGTCCACTGCGGTCTGTCGGCCATCGAAACACAGTATCATGTAAAAGGCAAATAACACCTTCGCCACCTTCAGGGCATCGTCTGGTGAGTCACGGAAGGTGCCAACGGCAAATAAATCGCGTAAATGCGCGGCGGTAACCCGATCACCCCTAGGCCAATACCGTCTATATATACCAGTCTCGGGTACCTCAAAATCACCGTTAGGGTCAAATGTGGACCCTGAAAATCGCAATCCCGATATCATAGCAAAATCATGCCGAGAGAATCTGATAGTCTGCTCTCCGACGTGGAACCAACACTCAGATTACGAGCGTCCGACACACGCACCTCCACTACTAATGCATGCAAAGGCCGCATTACAATCGCACCGCATCATCAGCGATCTCCCGCAACTCATCTCTCGATGGTCTGAATAATATTCGATCGAACGTATCCCGCGATCCGGGCCTCTCTCGATGATATGAGGTCTCTTCCATTGTGGACCGACCTACAACAATTAATAAATTTCAATTTAGTAAGATGAATTGTTGAAAAATTACAGAAATGTAGTAAAAAAAACAGCATGTGGGACAATATGGATATGGATATCTAGACACGATATAGGCAAAGAATACATGGAAAAAACAGCATGTTTCATGGGCGCACAAAATAAACCTAAAGCACGATATCGTGCCCATTATACCTAGGGTTGAGCACGATATAGTTCCCATTTATACCTAGGGCACGATATCGTGCCCATTTATACCTAGGCACGATATCGTGCCCATTTATACCTAGGCACGATATCATGCCCATTTATACCTAGGCACGATATCATGCCCATTTATACCTAGGCACGATATGCGGCATGATTTTGATTAAATTGGGTTTTGACCCGATTTTGACCAATTATTTAAGTGGGGTCATTTATTAAAAGTATGAAATAAATGAGATAAACGTCATCTACGCCGCGGGTAGATGAGTTTAGCATTTTGAATTTCTCAAAACCAATATCGGGTGAATGAGAAATAAATGCATAAAGTTGGCCACTTAAAATGCTTTTATATATGGAATATAAAAGGGTGGGAATATGGAAAGCCATATCCCACATAGGAAACATAGTAAATGTTTTACTAGTTAATAAAGAGCTTCACCACTAATAAGGAGTAATCAAGTGGAACTCCTTATGGTACACCCTAGTGGACCAAGTCAATTTTGACTAGCCTTTGGCTAGCTCAAAAGGCACCGACCGTCCGAGCCGGAGCCGGAGCCGGAGCAGTCGGGCCAGGCCCGCGCATGTCGCATTGGGCGCTTTCGGCGCACTTTGCACTTCGCACGCATCGTCGCGAGGAGTTTTGAGGAGCCTTAAAGTTTTGGAAAATCAAACCAGGGTTGATCCGGTGGCTCGGTGACGTGGCGGGCGGCTCAGTGGCGGTGACTTGGTAGAATCGCACGACTGGCGACACATGGCGCTGTTTCGATGCCTCTGTTCGCTAACGGGGCACTATGACTGGACATGTTTGTCTAGTGTGAAGGGGTGTATGCTAATAGGTGTGTTCCTTCAGGCAGAGAGGATCGGACCATCGGATCGCAAATCGTTAACCACGGGCGCGATCGGACGGTCCACGACGATCCGGACCAGGGGTTGCACCACGTCAAGAGACACCAGGAGCTCTATATAAACCAAATTTCCATTCATTTGAACATCGAAATTTCAAAAAATTCTCTTTCTTCTTCTTCATTCTGCATTAGTCAATCAAAAGAGAGTTCAAAAACATCTAAGTGTTCATTGTGCTTGCGATTTGTATTGCAACTATCGCAAAGTGTTTGTCGTTGTATCTTGGGAGACAATTGTCAGATACCGTCGCACCGTGAGCGGGGCAATCTTATCTTAAAGAGAAAGAGTCCAACTCTTGCCTCGACATTACTCTGCTCATTTGTTCTTTGGCCATTCGGTATACACCATCCAGTTTTCCAACAGTTTAAGACAAGATTTTCGTGTATACCAAATGGCTTCGACGTCTTCGGTTCAAAGACTGACTAAAGACCGGGAGAGAAACCCGAGAGTTTGGGGTTCGACTTCAAAAGATGGCAAAAAAATGTTGTTCTATCTTACGACTCTGAACCTTGCTCGTTTCCTTACGGAGGATGCCCCAACTGTGGGGGAAGAGGAGACAGATAAGGAGAAGAGGATGGCGTTCGATGCTTGGAGTCAAAGCGACTTCCTATGCCGGAACTACATACTCAACGGACTGGACAACACATTGTATAATGTGTATTGTTCGAGAAAGATCGCTAAAGAGCCGTGGAGCTCTTTAGAGAAAAAATACCAAACGGAAGATCTTTGCACAAAGAGATTTGTTGTCGGCAAATTCCTTGAGTTCAAGATGGTTGACACCAAGACGGTGATCAGCCAGGTTCAAGAAATCCAACTCATTCTGCACGATATAATTGCAGAAGGGATGGTCGTGAGTGAATCCTTTCAAGTAGCTGCTATTATCGAGAAGCTACCGCCTCTATGAAAGGATTTCAAAAATTACCCAAGCATAAGCGGAAGGAGATGGGGCTTGAACACTTAATTGTCGGTTGCGAATGAAGAAGATAATCGCAAGTCCGAGATTAAGTCCGCAAGCTTCCTATGGAGGCAAAGGCAAACTTGGTGGAGCCCAATGCTAGCAAGAAGAGAAAGCACACGGGAATAATCGAAACAGGGGAAGGCTAAAAGTTCAAAGGAACTTCTTCAATCGTGGAAAGCCGAATCACAAGGCTAAAGATTGTCGTCTTCCTAAAAAGGCCAATCGGAACCAGGTGCATGTGACCGAGGACAAATCGGTACCAATTGATATGTCCGAGCTTGATCTCTCGGGCCGTTATGTATGAAGGCAACAAGTGCTACATGGTGGAGAACCCAAGAGAATGGTGGGTGGACGAGAGGTGCTACACGCCACATATGCTCGACAAAGACATGTTCTCAACGTATACTCCTATCAACGGAAGGAAGCTATACATGGGGAATCATGCAACGCGTCCGAAATTGTCGGTCTCGGCAAGGTGGTGTTGAAGATGACCTCGGGCAGGAGCTGACCCTCGTTGATGTCCTTCATGTTCCGGACATTCGGAGAAGAACTTAGTGTCGGGATCGTTGTTGGTCAATGCGGGGTTTAGATTAGTATTTAAGGCTCAAAAGTTTGTACTTATGAAAAATGGACAGTTCATAGGGAAGGGTACTTAGATAATGGACTTCTCAAGATGAATGTAATGAATGTACTCAAAACTTTGAAAGCAATAAAATTAATGCTTCTTCTTATTTGCTTGAGTGTTCAAATTTATGGCATGTTAGATTGGGACATGTGAATTTTAACACTTTGAAAAGGTTAGTAAACTTGGAATTACTACCTAACTTTAAAATAGATTCACATCACAAGTGTGAAATCGTGTTGAGGCAAAAATGGCCAAAACACCATTCCACTCATGGAAAGAGAAACAGAACCTCTAGAATTAATTCACAAAGATATATGTGATTTAAAGTTTGTGCAAACTAGAGGTGGAAAAAAGTATTTTATTACTTTTATCGATGATTGCACAAAAATCTTGTTATGTATATCTTTTAAGAAGTAAAGATGAGGCCTTAGAAGCTTTTAAAAGCTATAAGAATGAGGTTGAAAATCAACTAAGCAAACGAATTAAGATAATTCAAGTGATAGAGGTGGAGAATATGGAGCTCCTTTTGATGAATTTTGCTCGGATTCGGTATTATTCATCAAACGATGACTCCTTATTCACCACAATCAAACGGTATTCTTTGAGCAACGCAAAACCGAACTCTAAAAGAAATGATGAATGCTTTGTTGATAAATTGGTTTACCTCGAGAATATGTGGGGAAGCAATTCTCTCGGATAACCACATTCTTAACAAAATACCACACAAAAATAAAGATAAAACTCCGCATGAGTTATGGAAAGGTCGAAAACCTTCTTATAAATACACGAAAGTGTGGGGGTGTTTGGCTAAAGTAGAAATACCTAAGCCAAAACAAGTCAAGATAGGGCCTAAAACTATTGATTGCATTTTCATTGGATATGCAAGTAAAAAATGAGTGCATATCGATTTTTAGTGCACAAATCGGCAATTCCGGATGTACAAGAAGGTACAATTATTGAGTCAAGGAATCTTTGTATTTTTGAAGACGTGTTTCCTTGTCAAGAAAGGAAAGAAGCTAGTTCTAGCAAAAGAACACGTGATATCTTTGCCGATAGTGATCATCAAAGTGATGAAGAACCAAGACGCCTTGATAAAAGGGCCAAAACAACTAAGTCTTTTGGTCCGTTTTTCTAACTTATGTTTTAGAAAATGAACCAAGGACAATTGGTGAAGCATTGTCGATCGGAAGCTCCATTCGGAAAGAAGCTATTAACAAGAGATAGATTCCATTATGCAAAATCATACTTGGGAGTTGGTAGATCTCCCACCAAGAAATAAGCTTTAGGATGCAAGTGGATCCTTAAAAGGAAATATAAAGTGATGGAACTATTGATAAGTACAAGGCCAGGTTAGTAGCTAAGGGATTTAAACAAAGAGAAGGCCTTGATTTCTTTGATACATATTCACCTGGACAAGAATCACATCCGTTAGAGTTCTCATTGCTATTGCGGCATTGCATAACCTTGAGATACATCAAATGGATGTGAAAACGCTTTTCTAAATGGTGAATTAGAAGAGGAAATCTATATGGAACAACCCGAAGGGTTTGTTGCTCCTGACGAGAAGAAGGTGTGCAAACTCGTTAAGTCATTGTATGGCCTTAAGCAAGCTCCGAAACAATGGCACGAAAAATTTGTGAAACTATCTTTGTCAAATGGTTTCAAAATTAATGAGTGTGATAAATGTGTTTATATTAAAGACACGCCTAATGCTTATGTAATTGTCTGTCTTTATGTTGGCGACATGTTAATTATGGGTAGTAATCATGATATAATCATGAATACTAAGAAAATGCTAATTAAACATTTTGATATGAAAGATATGGGTGTAACAGATGTTATTCTGGGAATTAAGAACTCTAAAACATCTGATGGACTTGTTTTGTCACAATCTCATTATATTGAGACAGCACTTCGAAAGTTCAATGCTTATGACAGTCCTCCAGCTAAAACGCCTGTTGATTTAAGCTTACATTTAGCTAAAAATCAAGGCGAGCCTGTATCTCAACTAGAATATTCTCGGATTATTGGCAGTCTAATGTATGTAACAAACTGCACACGTCCGGATATTGCCTACGCAGTTAATAAACTGAGTAGATTTACGAGTAATCCTAGAAATGACTATTGGAAGGCATTGATAAGGGTTCTTAGGTATCTAAGACTCACCTTGAATTATGGATTACATTACTCGAGATATCCAGCTGTATTAGAAGGATACAGTGATGCTAATTGGATATCTGGCTCAAAAGACTCCAAGTCCACTAGTGGTTATATTTTTACCATTGGTAGTGGAGCGGTGTCATGGAAATCCTCTAAACAAACGTGTATAACTCGATCCACGATGGAATCGAGTTTATAGCGTTGGATAAAGTAGCGGCGAAGAAGCGAGAATGGCTTCGTAACTTTTTAGAGGATATTCCTTGTTGGCTAAAGCGGTGGCTCACAATCATGATACATTGTGATAGTCGATCGGCGATAGGAAGGGCTCAAAATAGTATGTACAACGGTAAGTCTCGACATATACGTCGAAGACATAACACCGATTAGGCGATTGATCTCAAATGGGGTTATTACAATCGATTACGTGAAATCGAAAGAAAACCTAGCGGATACCGTTAACTAAAGGTTTGAATAGAGATCAAATATCTTTGCTTATCGAAAAGAATGGGCTTAAAATCCACAAAATAAGAATGTTCATAGCGGTAACCCAACCTTGTGAATTGGAGATCCCAAGACCTTGGTTCAATGGGACAACTAAGTTATGAATATTCAGATAAACACTTGGAACATCTTACAGCTCATTCATGTCCAAGTGGAGAAAACCTTTTAAATGTGGTGAGGTTAAGTTATAAACTTTTAATGATTCCTATACTTTAAAGAAGTGAAGTATGGCAGGATACTCTTAATAGGAGATCACCTATATAAGTGTGAAGACGGGCCGCTTCAACGAAACACTTATGAATCCAAGATGTTATCCAGGGCCAAAATGGACACAACCGTGAGAACCAAATGATGTTAGGAAAGATGTTGTGTGGATGTTGTTGTTTTGGTTTACATAAACAAATGAAACGATTCAAGACATCGTGTCACTGTGCAGCCTAGTAAATCCGATAGCATTCCACTAAGGAAGGTTCAAAGCCACAAGCTACCTCTCCCGATGCAATAGCTTTCCGTTTGAACTCTCTTAGTGCTGCATACTCATATGCATTTATTTTCATTCATGTGGGGATTGTTGGAATTGGTTTTATCAAATTGTGTTTTGACCCGATTTTGACCAATTATTTAAGTGGGGTCATTTATTCAAAGTATGAAATAAATGAGATAAACGTCATCTACGCTGCGGTAGATGAGTTTAGCATTTTGAATTTCTCAAAACCAATATCGGGTGAATGAGAAATAAATGCATAAAGTTGGCCACTTAAAATGCTTTTATATATGGAATATAAAAGTGTGGGAATATGGAAAGCCATATCCCACATATGAAACATAGTAAATGTTTTACTAGTTAATAAAGAGCTTCACCACTAATAAGGAGTAATCAAGTGGAACTCTTTATGGTACACTCTAGTGGACCAAGTCAATTTTGACTAGCCTTTGGCTAGCTCAAAGGAACCGAGGGCGGTCGGAGCACCGTCCGAGCCGAGCCAGTCGGGCCGGGCCCGACCCGCGCACGCGCACATAGTCGCTTAGGCGCTTCGAGGCGCACTTGGCTCGGTGACGTGGCGAGGCGGCTCGGGTGGCGATGACTTGCGAGATCGCCCCCGTGACACGTGGCGCCTGACCCATTTCGATCGTCTGTTCGGCGACGGACACTCTCTGGATCGACATGACCGGCGTGTGAAGGGTGTATGCTAATAGGTGTGTTCCTTCAGTGCGAAGATCGGGACCATCGGACGCAAATCTGTTAACCACAGGGCGCGATCGGCGGTCCACGATCGATCCGGACCAGGGTTGCACCCGATCAAGAGACACCAGGAGCTCTATATAAACCAGCCCCCAGATTCATTTCAGAACATCAGAAATTTCGAAAAAATTCTCTTGCTTCTTCTTCATTCTGCATTAGTTAATCAAAAGAGAGTTCAAAAACATCTAAGTGTTCGTTGTGCTTGCGATTTGTAGTGCAACTATCGCAAGTGTTTGTCGTTGTATCTTAGGAGACAATTGTCGTATACCGTACGCACCGTGAGCGGGGCAATCTTGTCTTAAAGAGAAAGAGTCCAACTCTTGCCTCGACATTACTCTGCTCATTTGTTCTTTGGCCATTCGGTATACACCATCCAGTTTTCCAACAAAAAGTATCCTTGAGGTTTGACCGTATTACCAAAAAAAAAATCCAGCCAAATTTTGTATTTAACTTTCAAAATTACAATAAGTACCCATGACGTTTGATTCAATGTTAAAATTATGGGGTAAACTGTAATATTTTTATAAATATGAAGGGGGATTTTGATATTTTTTTTGCGGTTTATAAATGTTAGACAAAATAGAACGTTAGGGTATTTTTGTAATTTTGGACGTTAATGGTTATTTTTGTAATTAGGTCAAACCTTAAGGTACATTTTGTAATTAACCCTTTAATTAACATAAAAGATGCGAAGTAGATGATTCGCGATGATTTCATTAAGGGATAATCACAAAAATTACCCCTCAAATTTGGATTAATTACAAAAGAACACAGACAAAATTAAAAATTACAAAAAAAAAAACCCGACTCAGGTTTGACTCTTTCTTAAATGTAAAGTAGTAACTGTAATATTTTTACAAATATAAAAGGGGTGGTTGAAATGTTTATGCTTATGTATGGGTAAAAAGTGTAATAAAAAATTAAACCTCAAGGAGATTTTTACAAATGTTTTGTAATGTAATAGGTGAAAAATGACAAAAAGCAAACCTCTCCAACAGTAAGAAGAATATCATGGAGGGCTTCCACACGATCATTTCCGGAACAAGACCGAAGAGGAACAGAGTAAGAAAGAAGTGTAGCGCAATACTGCTCAAGCTGATAATTTGATATCTGAACCGGGATCCAATATTCAACGAACTTAGATACTTGAGAATTGCTTCCATATGCAATAAAACGTGACAATCTATCTTTCAATCCGCAAAGATTGTCATTTGCCTCATATTTCAAGCCCCTCAGTTTGTCAAGATCACCATGAGATTCAAGCAATGATAGTATTTTAAGGTACTCAGATGTCGTATCCTGAGAAGTTCAAACAGAAAATTTAACAATAAAATTACAATAAACAAAAGGGATAATTACCAAAGAAAAAAACACTTATACTCGGGTTATTTAAAAAAAAAACGATATTATTGAAAATTAAAAAAGAAAAAAAAAAAGGGAAAATCTTGAGACTTGATTTCGTTTTACATTTTTCCACTTCATAAGCCAATAACATTTCAAAAATCACCCCTACATGTATAGAAATATTACTGTTAACCCCTTAAATTTAAAGGGGTATCAGACCTTAGGGGTTTCTTTTGTAATATACATCTTTGGTATTTTTTGTAATTAGTCCAAACTTGAGGGGGCTTTTGTAATTATCCCTAAACAAAAAGATCAAGACCAAGATGGGAAACATACCTTTATTTGACCAGTGACCAAAAGTATCCTCGAGTTCGTAGTGAGCATTTTAATTTGTTGGGGATCATTTGATATCCCAAAGTGCTGATACTCATCAATTACAGTTGCTTCCCATTTTATGCTTCTCAATCTGTCCAGATCCTGCATGATTGATTTGAAAGAGGCAGAATATTATATCTTACCCATTGTTAATCAGATTGCACACTTCATTTATGTCATTGACACCAGACATTTCACTTCTACTGGTTGGAAATATTAAGGAGATAATACATAAATCAAGTAGTAAAAATATATTCGTTTAACAAATAACTACAAACCAGGTGGCCAACGCCTGCATCTAAAGGCTTAATTGCAAAATTGCTCCTGTAACTACATGTGGCTAGCAATTTTAGTCCTATAAACATTTTATGTAGCAATTTCGATCCGTAAGATATTGGTTATGTGCAATACTGATCCTATAAATTCTAATTTGTGCAATTTTTGTCCTACAAGTTCTGATTTTGTGCAATTTTAGTCTCAACTGGGTGTTTTAATATATCATTTGTTCTCACAATACCCTTGTTTTTTTAGCCAAAACACCCAAAATACGTATGTCCGTTAAAAGTTACATGACTGTAATTGCTATTTTGATTAAAGAGTAAAATCGTCAAGGACCGAAACTGCGACTAAGACTGCCAACCCCCAAGAATTATAGGACAAAAATTGCAATTAAGGGATAATTACAAAAACACCCCTGAGATTTGGGCTAATTACAAAAAAATACATAGAGTTTCAAAATTACAAAAAAAGAAAAAAAAAAACTTAGGTTTGATTCTGTGTATTAAGCTGGTAATTGTAATATTGTTATACATATCATATGGGGGTTTTTTCAAAAGGTTTTTGCTTATGAAGAGAAAAATGTAAGACGAAATCAACCATCAAGGTGATTTTTGCAATTTTCAAAGAATCCTGGTTTTTTTTTTGTAATTAGCCCAAACCTCAGGGTTTTTTTTTTTGTAATTATCCATTTTCTTAATGCCACAGAGTTGCCTAAAAATGGACTTCCACCGTTGGAGTTGGAGAGTACTACTCACAAACAAAAGAAATCAACAGTAGAAAAAGAGCAACAGAAAGATTCTACATGATTAAAGATACCCTAATTCACTATGAAAACATACACACAAAGCCCAGCTGATAATCAAAACATAATTGCACATTTTGAAATCAACTTTCATTGCAGAGAAAATTATTCATAAGAATCATAAACATGAAACAGAGTTCAAATTTATTGTTAAAACGTTTAACACGACTTAATAGTGAAAACAACACACGTGCAAATATGGATAACGAACCAACACAAAAAAAATACATACAGTAAACGTGAAAGACTATTAATTTAAAAACTTGATCGACAACTCAGACAAAGCTCACCTGATCATCAAAAACAACAGCATTTGAACAAACACTCACGCAGCTTATTCACATTTGGCAACGCGTAGTTATCATTTACCAGCAACGGACTGGCTGAAAGCTCTGAAAGTTTGACATTAGATCCCTCGTGGTGCTGCATTATCATCAAAGACCACATTTATTTAAACAATTCAATAGTCAAATACGTTAGACCAAAAGTCAATTCAAGAAACACATTTAAATACAAAACACAGAAATTCAATATTTTCCGACATAATTGACTGAGACAAGTACAGCACCTGATTAACTTCTTGTTTAGCCTTTGGACAACGAATTTCATGACCATCCATTTCTGCACGTGTCTATGTCAATAGATGTCACAATTTTCAGCAATTTCTGAGGTAACAGAAGCTTCATGATCATGTCTGTCCTAATGCGCAAAGAATTACCAGAAAACAGCATTATCACATTTATCGAAGGCAGCTCTCTAGCATTAAGTTTAATTAAAGGTATACATGAAAATAATTATTACTACCAGAAAATCAGAAGACGTAATACATAGAACGTAATACATAGACAGTTCTTAAAAGGATAAAACGTCTGTTTCCCTACAAACGTAATACATAGAACGTGAGATACAGAAAAGAGAAAGAAGAACCGCTCGTCTGGAAGACCAAAACCAGATCTAGATCCAGAATTCTCAAGCCCTAATTCCCTAATGGATTCAGGTACGCTTCCGTGTTTAAGATTAATTTCTTCTCTTTCTCGGATTATCATGGTAGATCGGTCAAGCATGCTTTTGGATTTTGTGAATTAAAGCATGCCTTTGTGATTATGATTTCTAACAAGTGGTATCAGAGACACTCTATTCATGATTTTCTGAGATTTGGGAAGAATTACGGATGTTCTTCGTTAAAGTGTAATTAGGGTTTCTTAGTTTCATGATATATTGAGATTGTGCTCTCGGTTTCTGTATCATGAATGTTATTTCAGTTTCGGGATTTAATTTTCGAACTTTCGGAATCTCTATTGCGTTAGGTGACGATTTCATACACAGATTGTTATTAAGTTGTTGATTAAAATATTTTGCAATCCACTTTCACGATGTCGGTTCAGTTTTTCAATTTCCGTATTTGATTTATGGTTGACTGATGGAACTTTGGTTTATTCTTTCCTTACAAATATCTATGGTATTAATGGAAATGGTTTATTTATTTGGTTGAACTTTGAAATTCGGGATATAAACTCCATCATGTCATGTCTTGGATTCAGTTTCATATTGCTATGGTGTACTACCTTCATGAATTTGGATTAATGAATTTGTATGATGAAACCGTCAACTCCCTCGTGTTGCCGGCATCGAGTGGTTTTTTGGAGGCATATTTATATTGCACATTGTAATATTTTAATTTGACCCAAATATGTGTATTTTGTGCAAATACATGTTTGATCCTTTTATTTTAATTTGTTTGGTACATCTCATGTCCCAATTTATTTTGTCGATATTTAAAATGAATTTATTGAAACAAGAAGTCGCCAAAGTGACCTCTCTTGTGTAAATATTTAATTTTTAAGGTTTTGGTCCAAAAGAATAAGGGCCCCCAAGCCCAAGCCCGGCCCAAGGCCGGACCGGACCGGGACCGGGCAGCTGGCGCTGCAGCGCGTGTCTTTTACCAAACCCACAAGCATGTAGGTCCTCTACCCTTTAAAAACTTGGTCCCCAAGGGCCAAACTCATTTGTCCAACTTAGGATAAATAAAGTGTGCAACTTTACCTCCTTTTTCCTATGTGGGATGGAACATCTCTCCTCCCCACATTTCCCATTTTCCATACCATTTATTTGTATTAAGTGGCTAACTTCTAACATTAATTTCTCATTCACCCGGATCGGTTTGAGAAATTCCAAATGTTATTCTCATCTACTCTCTTAGTAGAATTTTTACAAATAATTTAATTCCAATTTTTACAAATGGAAACCACTTAATTGATTGGTCAAAATCGAACACCCCATTTATCAAAGACCAATTCCAACAATGCTTATATTAAGCTGCTCGGATTTTGACAACATAAAACAAAAGTAAGATTTGGAGATCACTTCATAAATAACAAACTAATAACACCTTATAGAAACACAGAAGACTCACTCTGGAGTGTGAACATGAAAAATTTGTGAGGTGAAATATACAAATGTAACTCAAACTCTAATGCAGTCAACTACACCAGTCTCACATAATTTGAGAAATCCTATACTGTTAGAAATACACAAGCTGAGACAACAAATGACTACAATTTCAAAAAAAGGAAAAAAACGGAAAAAATCACATTCTGTACCAGATTTATCGATAATGCTAAATTATTAGTAAATGATATTTTGCCAATCAAAGAAAAACTGTCAAAAGAATCAGTCAAGTATGAGAATATAGAACAACTATGCCCCAATATAATTTCAAGCAAACCCTTCAATAAAACCTTGAGTGAAACCCAATCAAATATCAAATATAATTACATAAAAAACGATTATCTACTGACCTAATAACTGAAATTTTAGCAAGATTCGACTTTGAATGATGGTGGATGGCAGCGGCTGGCAGTCGCTGGTGAGCGGACGGACGGGGGCTGCAGGGGTAGGTTCAATGGAGCTAAATAAAAAACTTGGGGGAGAGAGAGAGAGAGAGTGGTGGCGGCGGCGGCGACTGGTGGGACGAAGGGGTGGTGACCGGCGAGAGAAAAGGAAGTGGTTACGGTACGGTAAAGAAAATAAGCGGGGGAAAACGTGGTGGGATTACGGTAAAGAAAAAAGTTGCAGAATTAAGAGATGGTTATTAGTGACGACAAATAAATCGTAATGGTATTTGAATTAAGATAATGTTTGTTGTACAAAACGTTATTATTAGAAAATATATAGCGTTTTTTTAATTAGCGCTATCTTAATAAAATAGATTGGATCGAATTATTTTTTCTAGATAACGCTTAAGGATAACGCTTGTTGTACGAAGCGTTATTCCAGGAATATATATAGCACTTATTTAATTAAACGTTATCTTCAGTTTTCTTCATATAACACTTTGTTAATAAAACGCTATTATATGATTTTTTGTGATAGCGCTTTCCTACAAAATTGTTATCTAAAATATTTACGGATTTTCCAATAGCACTTCCATCTAAAAGCGCTATCTGAAATCTGCTATATGAACTATTTTTAAGCGTAGTGAGAAGGATTGTACTAAGTATCGCGCTTGACGTGTGAAGAAAGGTACATTTCTTGCTTTGGTCCTGCTCGAAGTTAATTTAGCTTGATGACTGAAACACTTGGTAGTTAGATTCTGGTGCTACTACTCATATAAGTATTTCAATGCAAGGTTGCCGATCTACCAAATCCAACGATGGTGAAAGATACATCTTTGTGGGTGATGGCAAATCGGTGGAAGTGGAGGCAATAGGGCATTTTAGATTGTTATTAGGAACTGGTTTCTTTTTGGATTTGAAAGACACTTTTGTTGTACCGTCATTTAGACGGAATTTGGTTTCTATTTCCTTATTGGACAAATTTGGTGTTACTTGTTCATTTGGAAATTGCCGTTTAATCTTTCATTTAATTAGATATTTGTTGGTACGGTTCGTTAAGTGTTTATGATAATCTTTATATGCTTGATACTATTATTTCATATAATGAATCCCTGCATGTTGAATCAAGAGGTACTAAGCGAAAATTAAATAAAGAAAATTCGGCTAAATTATGGCACAAGCGTTTAGGTCATATCTCAAAAACCGAGAATTGAGAGACTTGTGTCGGACGGTATTTTAGATGCACTTGACTTTTTCGAGATCTTGATGTTTGTGTTGAGTGTATTAAAGGAAAACAAACCAAAATAAAGAGATTAGGTGCCAACAGAACTTCAGACGTCTTAGAATTGATACATACGGACATTTGTGGGCCATTTCTAAGGCTTCTTGGAATGGTCAACATTATTTTGTATCATTCATGTAGACGATTACTCACGCTATGGGTACCTATATATAATTCATGAAAAATCGGAGGCCTTTGGACGTGTTCAAGGTTTTTAAGGCTGAAGTTGAGAATCAACTCAAAAAAAAGAATTAAAGTCATCGATTCCGACCGTGGAGCCGAGTACTACGACATATATGATGGTTTAGGAGAACAACGTCCGGAGACCTTTTGCTATCTTTCTAGAGGAATGTGGAATTGTCCCACAAAGACACCATGTCGGGATGCCTAGCATGAATGGTGTTCTTGCTGAAAGACGAAACAGGACTCTAAAGGATATGGTGAGGAGCATGATTAGTCATTCCTCCTTACCGAGAATCACTCTGGGAGATGCACTAAAGACTCATGACTTATATTCTCAAGAGGGTACCAACTAAAAGCATTTCTAAAACACCGTTTGAGCTTTGGATTGGCGAAGGCCGAGTCTAAACCACTTTCACATATGGGGATGTCCAACAGGCTAGGCCTTATAGGCCAAATGAAAAGAAATTGGACTCCAAAACAAAGGTTAGCGCTACTTTATTGGTTACTCAGAAAAATCAAGGGGTTTTAAGTTTTATGATCCCACTAGAAGGTCTATTTTTGAGACGGGAAATGCGGTATTCTTTGAGGATGTTGAGTTTGGGGGAAGTATTTTCCCGTCTATTGTCTGATGTTATTTTAAAACTATTACAATGCATGTAGATAGAAATTATATAACTATCAGGAAGATGCAAGTCATGGTATAAAACAGAGGCCTCTCAAATATATGCATTGTATGGTGGTCACATTTGGAGTAACTAATTGTAAGATATTTAAAATATTAGTTTGCGGCGGTAATACATCAAAAAACAAACATATAAATAATGTTGTACACAAATATATGTTCCAAAATTTGTAACTTTAATTTAAAATAATATAACATGATTTTTTTTTAGATTTGTATTGTAGATGCATATATTATACATAGATCGTACATATCATACATATTCAATTTATATAATCTGACACTACACACTGTGTATCGCACGGGTCAAAAACTAATATTCTCCTAAAAATCAACTACAAAACTAAATATAAAACACTAAAATTCAGTATTTCAGCAAAACTCGTTGACCCCAAAAAAATAACGAACATAATTCAGCCCCCAAAACTCAACAATTCATGGACTAAACAATTCATGAAATTAGCGTGCAAAGAGAAAAAGAAAATGCAAGAAAATAGAATTTCAGCCACCAAAGAAAATTCATTCAATTAAAAACTGAAAATCGCCCATGCTCATATTAAAACACAAAAAAAAAAACAAATACCCATGCATTCATAAGTGTTAAATATTAAAAATTAATAATAAAAAGGTGAAAATACCAATGAAAATAGAAAAAAATACTTGTGGACTTGGACTTGCGGTGGATAGAGGAGCAAGTTTTCTCCAATGGTCCGTTTTTCGGTTTTAGGGTTTCAAGTGTTTGAGAAAGCTATTTTACTGAAAAGCCCATTCTTAAAAGAAAATTTTGTCAAATACCCCTCCATGTTGGGGTAATTAATACATTTGGACCCTAGCAAACAAAGAAAAGGAATTGGGTTTTCGACAAGGGACCTATTTGCAACCCCAATTTGACAAAAACTCTTGTTAAATGGTCTAACGGGTCAAAATCCGTTAAGATATATCTCAAAACGAAAGTATTAGTTTTTAATATTGAATAGTGAAATATTATCACGAGAGCTAAAATTATTAGGTTTTAATCAAAATTATTAGAGGTGTTTGACTAAGCTTATTTAAAAGATCTTACAAGCTTCTACATATTATAAGATGTTAGATCTTATTTTAAGAATAAGTTATTGAAGTGTTTGGATAAAATAAGATGGTGGAACTTTTAAGATGTTAGAAATGACAATCTTGTAATTAAAACAATCAAAATCAAGGGAGATCGTTGAAATAAGGTCTTATTTTGGAAAAAAGTTGGGGTTCCCCTACTTTTTGAAAAATAAGCTTCTAACATGTTATTTTAGGAGCTTATAAGGACAACTTCAATGGTAGGTTTTTGGAGGGGATTTTTCACGAAAAACCGTGTCAACCAAAAACCTCACCATTGTGGAAGATAATTTAAATTGAGGTTTGTGGGGATGATCCGGATTGTAGGGATGAACCGGTTGATGGAGGATAAAATGGGGTAAAAAGGTGTTGGTCCCATGTATGAAGAAAGAAGTTGAAATTAATATTTGTGAACTTTTTAATTATTTTATAAATTAGATGGTGGAACCATTAAAAAGTGGTAAATAAGTTTAACCATTGTGGAGAAAGGTTTATAAAATGGTTGTATTTTTGCTTTTGACGTGGCAAGTGACATGGCACACAGAAAACTGTGAAAAAATCTTTTAAGGGTTTTTCCACTGGAGATGCCCTAAGTATTATGAATATTTGGACTTGCACAATCAATGCAATTGTTGTAATTGTAGTTGAGGAAAGCACACTCAATTAATGTGTGCATTAAATGTGGTTGTGTGTTAGTTGAGAAAATTTTGTATAAATATGTGAAGATACTTGAATGGAAAACACACACAATATATGATACATTTAATATTGTTATATTTGTTTTCTTACACACGTATATAATATATATTATTTGATATAGTTACAAATATTATTTAGTTACTACATCTTATATTGAAGAAAGAGAATTATTTACAACACGCTATTTAGTTACTACATCTTATATTGCACGAGTTATCAACACGAGTTATTCCACCTCCTCAGAGGACAAAAATGCACCCATAACGTAGATTTGATATGTACGTTGGATTTGATTCTCCATTAATTGTTCGGTATTTAGAACCGATGACGGGAGATTTATTTACCGCTAGATTTGCGGATTGTCATTTTGATGAGACAACATTCTCATCAATGGGAAGGGATAAAATTGTTTTAGATAAACAAAAACTAGTTGAGAATATCTCCTGGAATGAACAAAGCTTATCTCATTTAGATCCACGTACTTCTCAATGTGAAAGTGAGGTATTGAATCATTTATTTACAAAATATTGCTAATAGATTCCTGATGCATTTAGTGATGCTAACAAAGTTACAAAATCTCATATTCCGACTACAAGTGTTCCAACCAAAATTACTGTTCCAGATGAAAATAAGAAATCGAATGATGATAACCCACGACAAAAACGTGGTGGACTTATTGGCTCAAAAGATACTGTTCCTCGAAGAGAAAAGGGAGAATTGATAATAATGAGCATGCTCCAGATGAATTTGTAGAGCCTAACACCTCAGAAATTGTACAAAAATCTGATGGCACCGAGAATTCCATGAGCTATTGTAATGAAATATGGGATCGAAATGAAATAACTATTGATGATAATTTTGCATTCTCGGTTGCTCAAGAAATTATAAATGATGATTGTGATAATGAACCACGTTCGGTAATGGAATGTCATCAGAGACCTAATTGGCCTATGTGGGAGGAAGCAATAAAATTTGAGTTTGCTTCCCTAGAAAAATGAAATATATTTGGGCAAATTGCTCGAACTCCAAACAATGTAAAGTCCATTGGATACAAGTAGATATTTGTTCGAAAGAGAAATGAGAAAAATAAAGCGTGAGATATAAAGTTTGACTCGTGGCTCAAGGATTCTAACATAGACCTGTGATTGATTATGATGAGACATATTCACCTGTAATAGATACAATCACATTTCGTTTCCTAGTTGTCCATGAGAATCTGGACACGCGTCTAATGGATGTAGTAACGGCATATTTATACGGTTCGTTGGATTCTGATATTTATATGAAAATCCCTGATGGATATAAAATGTCAAAGTCAGATACTCCCCGTGAATTATACTCAATCAAATTGCAAAAATCGTTGTATGGATTGAAGCAATCTGGTGCTTGTGGTATCATAGACTTAATGAATACCTTTCTAAGGAAGGTTACAAAAATGATAATATTTGCCCATGTATTTTTATTAAAAGATCTGAATACCGGATTTGCTATCATTGATGTATATGTCGATGACATGAATTTGATTGACACCCTGAAGAATTATCTAATGCTGCTGAATATCTAAAGAAAGAGTTTGAGGTGAAAGATCTTAGAAAGAGTTAGAGCATAAATATAACGGGATACTTGTCCACGAATATGCTTATACTAAAAGGTTACTCAAGCGGTTAAACATGGACAAAGCTCATCCCTTGAGTACCCCTATGGTCGTGCGCAGTTTAAATCCTAAGAAAGATACATTCCGACCAAAAGAATCTGATGAAGAAATTTTGGGTCTTGAAGTGCCTTACCTTAATGCTATTGGAGCATTAATGTATTTAGCACAATGCACTAGACCAGATAAATCTACTTGCGCGATATAGTTCTGAGCCAACTTGAAGACACTAGAATGGTATTAAACACATTTTCCGTTATCATAGTGGTACTATAAATTTAGGGTTATTCTACTATAAGGAATCCACTAATACTGGGTTAGTTGGTTATGCTGATGCGGGATATAGATCTGATCCACACAAAGCTCTATCACAAATCGGATATTAATTTGCTATAACGAAGGTAGCTATATCATGTCGATCTATCAAACAAACATTAGTAGCTTTCTTCCAATCACAGTGAGATTATTGCTCTTCATGAATCTAGTAAAGAGTGTTTGGTTAAGATCAGTTATAGCTCATATATGAAATGCTTGTCAGCTGAAACCAGTTACAAGCACTCCTACTACTATTTATGAGGATAATGCAGCATGCATATCACAAGTAAAAGGTGGTTACATAAAAGGTGATAGGACCAAGCATATTTCACCAAAGTTTTTCCATACACATGAACTCCAGAAATGGAGAGATAACCACTCAACAAATTCGTTCATGTCACAATCTTGCCGATTTATTTACAAAATCCCTGTCGACGTCTACATTCGAGAAATTGGTATACAAATAGCTATGCGAAGATTTAATATCAAGCAATATTGATAATTCACTTTCAACGGATTATGTTATTTATTTCAGGGGGAGCAAAGTCATATAAAGTGCGATGTACTCTTTTTTCCTTCTGATTGGTTTTTATCACATTGGGTTTTTCCATCTTAAGGTTTTTAATGAGGCAGCTTATGTACGATGTATGGATTCGAGTTATGTACTCTTTTTCCCTTATGATTGATTTTTTCCCATTGGATTTTTTGGCTTAAGGTTTTTAATGAGACATACTCATCCAATGGTGTTGCGTCCAAGGGGGAGTATTATGAATATTTGGACTTTCACAATTAATGCAATTGTTGTAATTGTAGTTGAGGAAAACACACTTAATTAATGCGTGCATTAAATGTGGTTGTGTGTTAGTTGAGAAAATTTTGTATAAATATGTGAAGATACTTGAATGAAAAACACACACAATATTTAATACATTTCATATTGTTATATTTATTTTCTTACACACATATATAATATATATTATTTGATATAGTTACAAATGTTATATAGTTACTACATCTTATATTGAAGAAAGTGAATTATTTTCAATAATAAGATCTTTTTAAAAAAGTTTACCAAACAAATTTAAATCTGCTTTTATAAGCTCTCAAACATCTTATAAGATGTTTTGAAGAACTTATAAGCTCGATCAAACACCCTCTTAGTAGTTCATTTGAAAATTATTAGTACGAAGTTCACTTGAAAATATTTAATAGTCCTTAAAAAGTAGAAGTTTTTCGGTCAAAAGTATTAGTCATTCTCGAGAAACCTATTATTAGTTTCCCTGAAAAATATTAGTTTTTCTCATGAAAGATTTTTAGTAATTCCCCTAAAAAGTATTAGTTTTTCTATTAAAAAGTATTAGTAGGTCCCCTAAAAAGTAATAAACATTCTGATCGGTTGTTTCGTTCGCGGGTCGTCGGGTAGATCTATTAAGTTAGATCTGTCTATTTATAGATTGTCTAACAAGAGACTACCTCAAGAATTTAATATTTAAATTATATACACAGAATGTGTGTCTTGGTTTTATAAAGCTACCATTAATTTATTTTCTGTGTTTTGGTTTCATAAAACTACCATTAATTTATTAGCTCATGATGAATATCTTTAGGGCATTCGAGGTTTAAATTAACTTTAGATGAGCACGGATGGCAATTTGGCGGGTCTGAGATGGGTTTGGTTAAACCCGGGACCCGTCTCGCCAAGAAAAATATAAACCTAGGACCCACTCCGCCCCGGTTCCATATCCGCCCCGCTGCAAACCCGTAACCCAGCGGGTCTAACCCGTTGGACCCGCAAAAGTTGCGGGTATTCGGTTGTGTTGCAACCGATTATGAAAAATAAATGCCGAGCAACCTACAAATTCCCGAACCGCCGAGTAAACCATTCGAACACCAAATATATTTCCTTCATCAAGATACAGAGAGCTTGCAAAATGGATTCGGGGCGGGTTCAATATGGGTCCGGGTTTGAATCCGCCCCATTGCCATCCCTATAGATGAGAAACACGTGGTTAGAACTTAGATGAATTTGTTGCACCAAGAGGTTATGAATTTGTAATACAAATTAACTAGAATGTTTTATATTTTCTTATTAGCTATAAATCGTCTAATTTAAAATGTTTTCTCAGAACTTAATAAATTACAATAGTTAGTATTATTATTTAAAATCACTAAATTTAGTTGATGATCTTATTAGTTTTATTTATTTTCTTCTGAAAGATTATCTAAAAACAGATTTTATGTCATGCCCCAAACGCGTCAACGATCAACTACTTAAACAGAAATAATCCAATAGTCTAAACCAATGATATAAAACTCCAAGTGAAATAGAGTCCAATGCAAATGGAAATAAAATAAACACAAGTGCGAATTACATCTTAAGGTCCGACAATATCCAAATACAACTCATCGAATATCCGAATTTAACTTACGGTCAAACTAAAACGAGAAGGAAGGAGTCCAACAATAACAAAAGCAAAAGAAAAATGTCGCCGACATCAAGGATAATTGAAACAAGTACGACAAAGGCGAGCACGGATTTAATCGTGGTAGGTTCGGCGTCTTCAACGTACTCCTCATCTAAAGGTTAGAAAACAGGTGGGGATGAGACAAATCTCAGTGGATGGGGTGATCGTGTGCAAGTGTGGCGATATATATAACGCGAGAGAACATTTGTATGAAAACGCGTGAGGTATGATGCATGCTTTCACACTTAATCCACAAGCGTCGTGATAAATATATATTAAAATAATATACTTATACTGATTTAAAACTTGATTCGTGTCACACAAGCACTATGATTCAGGCAAGATAGGTAGGATTGCGTACGGAATGTAACGCCAATCCTATGTAACAAGTAAAGGTTGTGTACGGATTTGTAGCGCCAACCAATGCAAAACAAGTAGCGATTGCGTACGGATTTGTAGCGCCAACCAAACGGGTCCGATTAACTCCGGAATCGTGTGGATCAGACAGCGATTCCTTTGCTCTTCCTTGTAACTCTCCGAGCAAGATGGTCCAAGACCTATCACCTTATCGCTCCATAGGCAAAGACAAAATCCACACTAGAGCTAGCAAGGCTCGGATTCGTCATAATCATGATTATACCTCAAGTACTACGACCCGCTTCCCTTAGACAAACTCCATCCCTCAGTTGCGGGATTAGGACGATGGGGCCAGAGAGTGGAATAGCAGCCGAGCTGCCCGGTTCCATACCCGACGTATCCATTCCGACTTTGAGCTCGACACACCAAGTTAACTCGACAGAAGGTAAATACAAGTTCGTAGTCAACCAGGTTTTTAAAGGTAAATACAAGAGTTAAATAAATAAATGTCCCGACCTTGGAAAATTATGAGGTCAGTTCCTAAATTCTCTAAATTGTTCAGAGATTCAGGTTTTTAAAGTTTTGAGGTCGAGGTTTTGTAAAATTCTCATATTGGTCCCAAATTTGTTAAAATTGTCATTTTGGGCCGTAAGTTTAAAATAATTGGAACTCACAAACCGGAAGGGCTTTTAATGTGATTCCAGTTGTAAAATATCACTAAGGTCAGTGGCATATTGGAACAAAAGCAGTTTTTAAAAGAAATAAGTATAGGTCCCTTAACTTTTGAAAATCTCATTTTTGTCCCATTTTAAAATAATTGCCTTTAAGGCTTTTAGGGGTCCAATTGTTATGAAATTTGAACCTCGGGTCCAAAATATAATTATGTTATAGTTAAATTAGTATTTCCAGGAGCATGGACTGCATAAGTCCTGGAAATTTCATTTTGGTACTCAAGTTTAATCTTTTACAATTTGGTCCTTCAATTTTTATAAAATTACTTTCCAAGCTCTAAACACTTGGATTTTTGGAATACTCTTAAATTATGTTATTTCCAGTCCCTTAAGAGTTAAAATTTCAAATTTTAAAAATAGGGTCTGGTACAGTTTCGAAAATTGCAAATTAGCCCTTAAACTTCTAAAATTTTACAATCTAGTCCTTGGGCCTTTAAGGGTTGATTTTATTTATCTAAAACTCTTAAAACTTTATTAAAATGTCAAAACATAATTTTTAATCTGAGTTAAGTCCCAAAATTCGAAAATTACAGAGGGGTCCTTTAAGTTTTATTTTCTTGCAATTAAGTCCACCAACTTTCTATTTTTGCATTTTAAGTCTAAAAATTGAAATTTAATCAATTATGCTTGACTTTTCCAGGTTATAAGTCATACAAAATATGGATTTCAAGAGTCATACACATACATGTCCATCTCATACAAAATTCATCAAGTATAACAATAAAGTGTACATGTATGCCCTATTTTTCGATAAATAGCATTTTTGAACAACACTTGAGAATTTTTCAACTTGATATAAGAAAATAGCATGCAATACATAATATATATATATATATATATATATATCTTAAGTGTTCAAAAATCAAAATACTACATGCATTTTTAAGTAAAACACCTAGAAGTTGAAAGGATTTTTTCACCCACCTTAAAGATTGATTTGTTGGTGAAAAATAGAATAAATCACTCTTGATGAAGAAGTGACTTAGGTCAGCCCCTAAGTCAAGGAATATCAAAAAAAATATAGGAGTTAGAAAAATGAGGTTAAAAATTTAAGGAGAAGAAGAAGATGGTGAGAAAATTGGAAATACTATACTTACCTTGTGTAGTGAGTAAAGTGTGACTAGTAGTGGCTTCAAAATGTAAGATTTTGGTCACCCTTAATAACAACCTTCAAGGTCAGCCCCTAAAACTCCAAAAATGAAAATGGAGTGTCAAAATTTGGAAAATAGAAAGAGAAGAAGGAAATGTACTAAAAATCTCATTTCTTACCTTATAGTCCAACTTCTTCACAATTTCTTCTTCAAGATGACCTCAAGTCTCTTAATATCTTCAAATGGTCTTCTAAGTATACCTCAAAATCAAAAATCAAACTTATATTAGAAGGTGAAAGAGATGAGTTAAGTGATATCAAAAATGGATTGAAAAAGAAATTTTTCTTACCTTAGTATAGTGATGGTTCAAATTTTTGAAGGAGTAGGAAGACGAATTCTTGAAATTTTGGTTAAGTGTTTAAGAAGAAGAAGAAGAAATATGTAGAGAGAGGTAGGAGGATTTTTAGAGAGAAGTAAGAAGATTTCAAGGCTTGAAGTGATTTTTGTGAAGAGGAATGAAGTGAAATTTTGCCCATTTCTTACCTAAGTGGCCGTCCACTTTGAGGAGGGGGGAGACAAAAATTTTGTTTTGTTCTAAGGCTTGGAAGGTGTAGGTTGCATGAGGGACAAGGACCTTGGTCAAGGTGTGGTCTTGCATGGGAGGATGAAATTGAAGGGATTGAGAAGGATGTTGGCATGGAATGTTGGGAAGCCTCCAACATGTTGGATGAGTTTATAATAAAAAATTGGTGTATAAGATATTGTGTATGAGGTTTGGATTAATGGTGTAATAATACACAATTAGATGAATACATAAGGTGTATGTGTACAAGAGTTGGGAGATATTTCTACCCTAAAAATTCCCATCATGGTCGTCCCCCTTAAGGGTATTTGTGATAATTCCATTTTTTTTTGTCCCAAAATTGGTGATAATAGATGAATAATATCAATCTCCAAAATAATTAGTGATTTCCTTGATCACTTATAAGTCTCATGATCACTTATTCTAAATCAAATTCTTAATTCTATAAGGTATAAAACTCTAAAATAAATAGTCTCTTAAAATTCTAAGGTGACTAACAAATACACAATAATAATGATGATCAATCAAGTGATCATTAATGCAAAATAGAATTAATAAATGATTATGATCACAAGTAATAAATAAAAGAAATTAAATGCAAAATATATTTATCATTAATATTTACCCGTCAAAGCGACGCGGTAGAATAGTCAAATAGTACAAAGACGATACGTGAAACAAGTACATGTTTGAATGAAAATCGAGGGCTTCACATTCTCCCCTTCTTAAAAGAATTTGGTCCCCAAATTCTCTTAAGAATAGCTCTGGATATTGATTCCTCATGTCTTCTTCCATCTCCCATGTTGCATCTTCATCTCGGTTGTGGTTCCGCCATACAACTTTAACCATCGGAATCTCTCTATTACGCAACTGACGTATTTGCTGGTCAATAATTTTGATTGGTTCCTCGGTGTAAGATAAATTTTCCATCAGAGGAGGAGCATCACGAGTGATGATATGCTCGAGATCTGGTTGATACTTTTTCAATCTCGATACATGGAATACATCATGCATTCCCGCATACTGTTCTGGTAACTCGAGTCTGTAGGGCAACTTCTCGATCTTCTGCAAAATCCTGTAAGGTCCAATATATCTCGGACTCAATTTGCCTCCTTTCCTTGGATTGATCAATCCTTTTCGTGGCAAGAGTCTGAGAAATACTTCATCTCCGGCTTCAAATTCCAAGTCCTTTCTCCTCTTGTCTGCGTAACTCTTTTGGCGGCTCTGAGCTATGCGGATCCGTTCCTTGATCAACTTGACATTCTCCATGGCCTCCTGAACTAAGTCGACCTTTGGAATCGAGGGTGAATTTCGTTTCTCTTTTGGAGTCCATTGGTCTTCAATCTCGCGGTGTAATGGGGATCTACACTTTCGCCCATACAATGCTTCGTAGGGTGCCATCCCAATTATGGCCTGATAGCTGTTATTATTGGCGAACCCGGCCAATGGTAAGTGTGAATCCCAACTTCCTTGGAATTCCAACGTGCATGCTCGCAAAGATGTCTTACGGGGTTTGAATCGTTCGCTCAGGCCGCCATCGGTTTGTGGATGTCTTCTTTGTCTTTGAAACTTAGCGAGGTACCCAATTCCTCATGTAAGCATATCCAGAATCTGGAGACAAACCTCGGGTCTCTGTCTGACACTATGTTGACTAGCACTCCATGCAGTCGAATGATCTCTCGATATAAATCACTGCACAAGTTTTTGCAAGCTGTCGGTTTTCTTCATGGGTAAGAAGTATGCGATTTCGTGAGTCGGTCTCACGACTACCCATATAACATCATCGCCTCATCCGGTCCTTGGTAGATCCGTCCACGAAGTCCATCATTATGTGTTCCCATTTCCACTGAATTCTCAATGGTTGTAATAACCGGATGGTGGTTGGTGTTCTCGCTTTTATTCGTTGACAAGTCAAACATCTCGCGGCGAACTCGCTACTTGGTTCTTCATGTTTACCCACCAGAAATGTTGTTTCAAGTCCTTATACATCTTGTTTCCTCCAGGGTGTATAGTGTATTTCGAACGGTGTGCTTCTGAGAGGATTCTGCTCCTAATCTGCTCATCACTCGGTACACAAACTCTATTCCGAAATCTGATGATCCCATCTTCATGTACCGAGAATTCTGATTTCTCTCCTTTAAGTATCTTCTCTTTCAGTTTTTGAAGTTGCACATCTGTCCCCTGTGCTGCTTTGATCTCGTTCAGTAGATGGGGTTTAACCAAAATGTTAGCACATGAAATTTGAGTATTGGTTCTCGTCGGATTCCAAGTGCTCAACTCTTCTAATGATTTCCACTCTCGAATCATTAGTCTGGCTAAACTCGCCTTTCTGCTCAAGGCATCAGCTACTACGTTAGCTTTCCCGGGACAGTATTGAATATCAAAGTGATAGTCTTCTATCAATTCCATCCATTTTCGTTGCCTCAAATTGAGTTCCTTCTGAGAGAATAGATACTTTAGGCTCTTATGATCTGTGTTAACCGTGAATGTTGCTCCGTATAGATAGTGCCTCCATTTCTTTAACGTGAATACTATCACTGCCAATTCCAAGTCATGCGTTGGGTAATTGGCTTCATACGGCTTGAGCCTTCGTGATGCATAAGCAATGACCTTTCCTTCTTGCATGAGCCCTGCTCCTAGTCCTTCCTTTGATGCATCACTGTGGACGACAAAATTTTCTGTTCCTTTTGGAAGGGCTAAGACGGAGCCAGTAGTAAGTCGTTTCTTGACTCTTGAAACTAGCCTCACACTTGTCATTCCACTCAAACTTGACTTGCTTCTGGGTCAGTCGAGTGAGTGGTCTGGCTATCTTGGAGAAATCCTGGATAAATCTTCGATAATATCCAGCTAGTCTTAAGAAACTTCTGATCTCCATTATAGACTCGGGTTGTTTCCATTCAACCACTGTCGCACTTTCGAAGGATCTACGGCGATCCCAAGTGCGAATACTATGTGTCCCAAGAATGCGACTTCACTAAGCCAAAATTACACTTGCTGAATTTGGCATACGCCTTGTGCTCGTAGTGTCTCCAAAACGATTTTGGATGACGTTCATGCTCTTCTCTAGACTTAGAGTATACGAGTATGTCATCAATGAATATCACTACGAATTGATCCAAATAAGGTTGAAAGACTTCGATGCATCGGATCCATAAATGGTGTTGGTGCGTTAAATCGGACCGAAAGCAATACTACAAACCCGTAGTGTCCATATCCGGTTTAAAATCTTTGTTTTGGAAACGTCTTCTTCCGCGAATCTTGATTGATAATATCCTTGTTGTAAATCAAACTTGAGTACACCGTCGCTCCCGAAGTTGGTCAAATAGTTCGCCTATCCTCGGGAGGGGTATTTGTTCTTGATGGTCACGCTATTAAGACCGCGATAATCTATACACAGTCTTAATGTGCTATCTTTCTTTTTGACAAATAGTACCGGTGCTCCCCACGGAGACGTACTTGGTCGGATAAATCCCACATCCATCAGCTTCTGTAATTGAGTCTTCAACTCTTGTAACTTAACAGGAGCCATTCTATACGGTGTTCTCGCAATCGGGGTGGTCCCTGGTAATACCTCGATGGTGAACTCGACTTCCCAATCTGGAGGGACAGTGGTGAGTTCTTGTGGAAATACATTTGTATATTCCGATACTATAGGTACTTGATTAATTTGTGTCTCAACCTTGGGTTTGTTAATTACAAACGCCAGGTACCCTTGTGCCCCTCTAGTGATCGCCTTCCTCGCTTTGATTGCTGAAATGATTGGGGCAATCTTAACTCGTGCTCTTCCCGAAATTTCCACTTCGGGCTTACCGGGTTCACAAAGCTTAACAGACCTGCGATGGCAGTCCATTTGTGCATGGTGTGCAGACAACCAGTTTATTCCCAAAATTATGTCGTATTCGGATATAGGTAATAAGATCAAATCGGCAGGAAAATTTATCTCATCAATCTTAACTTTGCATGGATTGTAGATAATATCTGTTATCTGGCTTGCGCCCATAAGCGTTGATACCTCTAAACATATAGGCATGTGTTCCATGCATGCATGTAGTTTCTGCACAAAATGTGGTGTGACAAATGAATGCGATGATCCAGTGTCAAACAGTATTTTAGCATAGTGGTTAGATACTAGAAGCGTACCTTCCACCACGTCTGTTGCCTCCGGAGCCTCATGTCCGGCTAGTGCAAATGCTCGAGCAGGCATCCTTGCCCGATTTCCCTGGCCATTACCCGCTTTGGCGGCCGCTTGTTTCGTGCGATCCTCGTACTTTGGGCAATCCTTCAGCTGGTGCTGGTTACTGCCACAACGCAAGCATCTCCCCTGTTTGCGCCAACAATCATTGACAGTATGTCCCGGTTTTTGGCAATGTGCACATACTTGACCCAGTTTTCCCTGTATCGGTCCTTTCCCTTTTTCCGCCTTAATAACTAGCCCCTTCTGAAATTTAACTGGCGGCTTAGATAACTATCCCACAGCTGTCCTTTTGAGACTGTTTGATGGCCTACTCTCTGCTGAATCGACCAATATAGTTCGATCCCGACTCGATGTGGAGAGATGCCTTTACCGCGGCTGAGTAGGTTGTCATTTCAACAGTCAAAAGTTGTTTTTGAAGTTCCAGCTTCAGTCCCCGTGTGAACTTATACAATTTGTCCTATTCTGTACTAATTGTCCCCAGAGCATATTTGGACAACCGATGAAATTGGACTCATCTTGGGCCACATACATGTTCCCTGTCTCAACTTATGGAATTCATCCTCGGCGTGCCTCCTTCATGACTTGGGAATGTCTTGCTCATTGAATTCACCAGAAATTTTCCCACGTTCTAGCTACTCGGTCCTGTTCCCACTTTCTCACAACTGTTCTCCACCAATCTCTAGAAGCTAATTCTAGTCGGAACACGGCGAGTGTAACCTTCTGTTCCTCTGAATATTGGAGAGCATTAAAGATATTCTCCAGTTTCCCAATCCATTCCTCTGCCTTTAGGTCATCTGGCTCTCCTAAGAAAGCCGGTGAGTCGAATCGCAAGAATCGCTCCAATGTGCGATCATTCGCCTCTCGAGCGGGCTCGGGAATACGCTGTTGAGGCTCTGTTTGTTGCCTCATGAAAACCAGTATCTGTTGCAGGGCTATTGCAGTCAAGTTATCTCATGCGACTGGCGGAGGAGGTGGTGGTAGTTCGGGGGAAGGTACCCGCTCCGTGGGTACGTCATCATTCCTTTGGGGAACACGGCGGGGTCTCCCGCGTCCATGGTTTCCAACCATTCTGTATCTGGAGTTTAGCTACAATTCAAAAATGAATGGTTCCAATAAATATTCGCGTAAAACAAGTTATATCGCATGGAGAGCAACATAAGTGCAAAAGACATAGAATAAGTAGAAAAGATATATCCATTAATGTGAAAATTTGAATACATTCAAATGAGTTCATACAACAGACTACAGAATCAAAGATAAATCTGGAGTCAGGATACAACTTGATCAAAGTACAATGGAAAGCAAAATACAACAGGAAGGTGATATGCGCATGCTACAATCTATCACAAAAGCTATCTATTCGGTGAGGTCATCGTCATCATCACTAGCGGATATGTCCACAACCGGAACCTGATCTAGCTAAGGTAGCACCTCGGCATCAGGCCAGCTGGCTAAATCTAGCCACTGCTCCAGTCCCGGAGCATCATCGAGTGGGGCGACTTCAAGCGTCTCGGGCTCTCCGTCATCTATTGGATCCTCATCGGGATCCTTTTTCAGATCCTCCTCGGGATCCTCTTCATTATTAGCTTCGAGTCGGGCATGGGTTACGCCTCGGCGGTGGCAACGGGCGCGTTAGCTACTAAGGCGACCTCAAGGCAAATCCCACCGTTAAGGCACATGTGAGGTCCTCGATCACCTGCATCTGTTTGATGATAGTCTCCTCAAGGCGTTCGATGGTGTCCCTTGACATGTGCGCATCCATTCTCCACTTTGTGCGGCCTTCCCTGGCGCGTTCCATCTTCTCGCGAGTATTGTCCAAGCGTTCCTGGATCATCTGAATTTGATCTTCGCGAGCGCGGATGGTGTTCTCGTGATCCTTAACAAGGAGAGTAAGGCTATTCTTCTCCTCTTGGCTCTTTGTCATGAGGTGTCCTAGTTCGCGAGTGCATTGACGTTCCCTGGTTAGCTCGGAGTCGGCCCGAATGAATGCCTGGTGCCAATGTAGCTCTAATGCCTTATAGTGATCCCGCTCAAAACGAGCTTCAATTACGTCCCACCAGGTCGGGGGTGCCGGCTCCATCCTGGTCAAACAAACTGAGGCGGATTAAACGAATGTAAAGAAAGCATAAGGAAGAACAAGGAAAGAATGACTAAAGAAAGTCAGTCAAGAGTTAACTAAGTCAAATCAAGTATGACTATGGATTCTCCAAGTATAAATTCTAACTTAGTATAGACATCAGTAATACGGTTCTATGCCATTTTCGGAATCGATTTCACACCTAATTGGTCAGGTCGCGGTACTACTCAACACAATCTGAGGGTCCTATCCTGGTTCAGCTTCGGTGTAAGTTTCCATCTTACTGATTTGAGCTCGATACCATAACCTGTCACGCCCCAAATGCGACGCGACAATGATCAACCACTTAAACAGAAATAATCCAACAGTCTAAACCAATGATACAAAACTCCAAGTGAAATAGAGTCTAATGCAGCGGAAATAAAATAAACACAAGTACGAATTACATCTTAAGGTCCGACAATATCCAAATACAACTCATCAGAATATCCGAATTTAACTTACAGTCCAAACTAAAATAGAAGGAAGGAGTCCAACAATAACAAAAGCAAAAGAAAAATGTCGCTCGACATCAAGGATAATAGAAACAAGTACGACAGGCGGAGCACGGGATTTAGTCTGTGGTAGGTTCGACGTCTTCAACGTACTCCTCATCTAAAGGTTAGAAAACAGGAGGGGATGAGACATAAATCTCAGTGGATGGGGTGATCGTGTGCAAGTGTGGCGATATATATACTCGAGAGAACATTTGTATGAAAACACGTGAGGTATGATGCATGCTTTCACACTTAATCCACAAGCGTCGTGATAAATATATATTAAAATAATATACTTATACAGTTTAAGAAATAGTTCGTGGTCACACAAGAACTATGATTCAGGCAAGATAGGTAGGATTGCGTACGGAATGTAACGCCAATCCTATGTAAACAAGTAAAGGTTGCGTACGGATTTGTAGTGCCAACCAATGCAAAACAAGGAGCGATTGTATGCGGTTTGTAGCGCCAACCAAACGGGTCCGATTAACTCCGAAATCGTGTGGATCGGCAAACGATTCCTTCGTTCTTCCTTGTAACTCCCCGAGCAAGATGGTCCAAGACCTGTCACCTTATCGCTCCATAGGCAAAGACAAAATCCACACTAGAGCTAGCAAGGATCGGATTCGTCATAATCATGATTATACCTCAAGTACTACGACCCGCTTCCGACAAACTCCATCCCTCGGTTGCGGGATTAGGGCGATGGGGCGAGAATGAATAGCGGCCGAGTTGCCGGTTCCATCCCCCGCGTATTCATTCCGAGAGAAGTGAGCTCGACACACCAAGTTGACTTAGGCAGGAAGGTAAATACAAGTTCGTAGTCAACCAGCAATGAGTATTATTGATTCGGGGAAGCATTTTAGGAAAGTTTTCAAAATTTGCGCAAGGTAGTTATGGCGTTGGTGGAGTTATTGGATGAAGATGATTATCGGGAGGATAAGTAATCTTCGATATCTTGAAAGATTAGGTGGAACATAAGTCCTGTTATAGATTCGAAATCGCAAGACGAGGAGTCGCCGCGATCGGACGTACTAATCGGTCAAGACGATCCGATAAGTCGAGGGGTTTTAAGAAAATAAAATATTTTAATTAATTAATAGAAGTCGAGGGTCCAGGGCTGATTCTTAAAAATAAAACTATTTTGAGTTAGGTCCTTGTAAAAAAATTTACAATTAGCCCCGTTTTGTAAAATCAATACTCTTGGGGTTAAGAGTTAAATAAATAAATGACCCGATCTTGGAAAATTATGAGGTCAGTTCCTAAATTCTCTAAATTGTTCAGAGATTTAGGTTTTTAAAGTTTTGAGGTCGAGTTTTTGTAAAATTCTCACATTGGTCCCAAATTTGTTAAAATTGTCATTTCGGCCCTAAGTTTAAAATAATTGGAACTCACAAACCGGAAGGGCTTTTAATGTGATTCCGGTTGTAAAATGTCACTAAGGTCAGTGGGAGATTGGGACAAAAGTAGGTTTTAAAAGAAATAAGTATAGGTCCCTTAACTTTTGAAAATCTCATTTTTGTCCCATTTTAAAATAATTGCCTTCAAGAAAATAGCATGCAATACATAATATATATATATATATATATATATATATATATATATAGGGGGGATACAATGAGACCACATATTATAGTGAGACAGTGTGGACTCATCTCAACCATCCATTATCTATATCAATGGCTAAAATAAATAGGGTTTAAAATTACATTTAATATTTAATTAAAGCAAAATAAGGGTATAATTGTCAAATTAACCAAGTGGGGGACCATCTAAATATGAAATCAGTTATTAGGAGGGAGAAAATCACGTGGGGAGAGAGAAAATCGCGAGAAAATTGCGCTGGAGAGAGAAAAGCACGCATGTGCTCTGCCATGCAGTATATTGTACACGTATTAGATATTTGTTGTATACTTAACATTATTTTGCTGTATGTTTAACATAATTTTATTATATATTAAAATAGTCAAACAAAAATATGTGGGGACCATTAATTAAGAAATCATTTATAGAGAGAGAATCATGTTCATTAACATGTAGGGACCGTGGATTAAGTAAATCAATTAGAGAGAGAAAAAATCACGCTCATTATTGTGTTGTATATTTAGCATATATTTGATGTATATTTAACACTATTTTGTTGTATGTTTAACATAATTTTACTGCATATTACAATTGTCAAACAAAAATATAAGTATACAACAAAACACATATAAGTATACAACAAAAAAATAAGTATACAATAACATAAGTATATACATCAAAAATTAACTATTTATACAGCAAAACACATTTAAGTATACATCGAAAAACATCTAAGTGTACAATAATCCTCACTGCCTCCTAGTAGGCCCTTGTTTTCCACGTCGGATCATCTTCTTCACCAATCCTCCAATTCAAGCACGTAATAAACAATCTCTATGGCTTCGAGAACAAATTGGAGTGGGCCATTGTTCTTATCCTCAGCGAACTACAAAAATACCCCGCTTGATTTTGTCAACTGAATCCCTTTGTTTCCTTCATCTTCGTCTACTAGGTTTCTTCTCAGCTATCTCAGGGAATTTCTCCATTTCTTAAAAATCCCGAAAAGATAATTTGTACGCAGTCTCCCGACAGAAAATCTTCTAACCTTTATTCCTCCACAGCATTTCTTGCTGATTTTGTCGTAATTTATAGCATTAGATGAATAAGTGCTCATGTTTCTATTTTTTTTGTCCGTCCGGCAGATTAAAGCTTAGCCATGATAATGGACTATCATGTTGATGTTTGAGCTTTTATCAGTACGTCAATGGCGATTGATTTACTCTCTCTCTCTCTCTCTCCTTAAATTACCAAAATTGAATGAAATTGTGTAATTATACAATTACAATATTGCCCTTTACAGATTTAAAATAAATTAAAAAAGACTATTAAATTGGGTAAATCTCAACCATCTAAAATTTGAAATTTGTGGATAGGATTAGTCCACACTGTCTCACTCTAATTATGTGGTCAAAAATAAATTAAAAAAGACTATTCCTATATATATATATATATATATCTCAAGTGTTCAAAAATCAAAATACTACATGCATTTTTAAGTAAAACACCTAGAAGTTGAAAGGATTTTTCCACCCACCTTAAAGATTGATTTGTTGGTGAAAAATATAATAAATCACTCTTGATGAAGAAGTGACTTAGGTCAGCCCCTAAGTCAAGGAATATCAAAAAAAATATAGGAGTTAGAAAAATGAGGTTAAAAATTTAAGGAGAAGAAGAAGATGGTGAGAAAATTGGAAATACTACACTTACCTTGTGTAGTGAGTAAAGTGTGACTAGTAATGGCTTCAAAATGTAAGATTTTGGTCACCCTTAATAACAACCTTCAAGGTCAGCCCCTAAAACTCCAAAAATGAAAATGGAGTGTTAAAATTTGGAAAATAGAAAGAGAAGAAGGAAATGTACTAAAAATCTCATTTCTTACCTTATAGTCCAACTTCTTCACAATTTCTTCTTCAAGATGACCTCAAGTCTCTTAATATCTTCAAATGGTCTTCTAAGTATACCTCAAAATCAAAAATCAAACTTAAATTAGAAGGTGAAAGAGATGAGTTAAGTGATATCAAAAATGGATTGAAAAAGAAATTTTTCTTAGCTTAGTATAGTGATGGTTCGAATTTTTGAAGGAGTAGGAAGATGAATTCTTGAAATTTTGGTTAAGTGTTTAAGAAGAAGAAGAAGAAATATGTAGAGAGAGGTAGGAGGATTTTTAGAGAGAAGTAAGAAGATTTCAAGGCTTGAAGTGATTTTTGTGAAGAGGAATCAAATGAAATTTTGCCCATTTCTTACCTAAGTGGCCGTCCACTTTGGGGGGGGGGGGAGACAAAAATTTTGTTTTGTTCTAAGGCTTGAAAAGTGTAGGTTGCATGAGGGACAAGGACCTTGGTCAAGGTGTGGCCTTGCATGGGAGGATGAAATTGAAGGGATTGATAAGGATGTTGGCATGGAATGTTGGAAACCTCCAACATGTTGGATGAGTTTATAATAAAGAATTGGTGTATAAGATATTGTGTATAAGGTTTGAATTAATGGTGTAATAATACACAATTAGATGAATACATAAGGTGTATGTGTACAAGAGTTGGGAGATATTTCTACCCTAAAAATTCCCATCATGGTCGTCCCCCTTAAGGGTATTTGTGATAATTCCATTTTTTTTTTGTCCCAAAATTGGTGATAATAAATGAATAATTTCAATCTCCAAAATAATTAGTGATTTCCTTGATCACTTATAAGTCTCATAATCATTTATTCTAAATCAAATTCTTAATTCTATAAGGTATAAAACTCTAAAATAAATAGTCTCTTAAAATTCTAAGGTAACTAACAAATACACAATAATAATGATGATCAAACAGGTGATCATTAATGCGAAAAAGAATTAATAAATGATTATGATCACAAGTAGTAAATAAAAGAAATTAAATGCAAAATATATTTATCATTAATATTTACCCGTCAAAGCGACGCGGTAAAATAGTCAAATAGTACAAAGACGATACGTGAAACAAGTACATGTTTGAATAAAAATCGAGGGCTTCACATTTTAAAATAATCAATTTTTATTGGTCAGAATTTATAAAAATTATTTTATAAGTAATTTGATTTATTTTTTCATTATAATCCATTTATAAGTGTAAAGTAAATGAAATATCATATACCTATATTTTTCACTTATCGGACTTCCATTTTCTACCTATCTATCTACATATCTACCTATCAATCTACCTATCTACCTATTCCCTATCCCTACTAAATACCGAATGTTTTTACGTAAAAATACGTCATCCCTAAGTTACCCTTAGTTCCAAGAGGCACCTCCCGCTTAGGAAAAGTCATCTCTCGGCGTTCAATGGCCAAATTAAAGCGTAAATCAACTACCATACCCTTCGTTCTAAAGATTAAAAGCCATTTCCCCACGGCGGACAAACATGTCGAGAGGCATCTCCGGTAGGATTACAAGTATTGGCCTTATTGATCGGGTTCTTTTTCCCAAGTTGTATCTCGGCCAAGGTCATGTTCTCAATATGATCAATTTTAATTTGCCTTCACTCAATTGGTACTCAATAATCAACAATCTGCATTACCCAAGGTTATTTCATTTTACCCAAGGCTTAATTCAAATACCCATAGGTAAGTTCCACTTTAGATTGTGAAATGACATAATTTAGTTCGAAATTATTAGAAATTGGACTTTCCGATTTGATATCACAACTGGAATTAGAATTGCTTTCGACATTTTGATTACAATCATGTGAAATTTTCTATATTGTTGCTTTTATGCTTTGTTCTAAATTAGTTTGTATTGATTTGCTTGGATGTTGCAAAATCTAACTTCACTAATATGGAGGATTTCAATTTTGGGTTAGGAAGGTAAAAGGATTCTTGTGGGTGGGCACTTCTTGCAAAGATAGTTACAAAAGTATAGAAACTTGTGGGAAATTGTATATAACACGAGACAAATATATTAGACTCAAAAACTAAATAATATAGGGAGACTGTGATGAAATGTTGTTTTGCTAATTTTTCTCCTGGTTTTAGTGAAAGTTATATCGGAAAAGTTGGTTAATACGTATGTGAAATAATTGATGAATTATCAAATTATGTTTTTCCCCTCAAGAGATTATCCTAAGAGATAAGTCTTGGATTATTTGCACCAAATAACCTCATCTTTAGAATTGTAAAGAATTGGTGCTTTCAGAATTGCTACTTTTAGTTTCATTCTTATTTTTCAAGAACAATCGGACACCATATGGGATCCATTTTCATTTGATTTTGAGGTTTTTGAATTATTGTGCCTGTCGGGAAAATAAAGCCTTGAATTTGCATGGCATCGATCATTGCACAACTCTTGCTCTATATTGCATGATTATCCATGTATTACTTTCGGATGCTTAGGTTGTGTAGTATTATGTTACACTTCATCAAGAATGAGTACATGTATAGGTATTAAATTATGTTGAATTAACTTTGTAGGTGGCTATTATACTTGCTATAAGTAAACTTATATATAAAGGCTATTACATGTGTGCATTCTTGACAATTTGAAATGCCGGTTGACAAATTAATACTACTACCTCGGTGTATTTTGAAAATTAGGCTAACTTTGTGGTATTTCTAAGTTTGACATCTTTCTTTATGCATAACTTTGCGAAAGTCCGGATGGAACATTCATGACTATCACTTGTATGGGAAAGGTGCTAACGGTTGGATAGCTCATCCGATTAGAGGTTTGTGCACGATCATTGGATGACGACATATTATTGATTGAGCTCTTCAAGATTAACATAAATTTGCTTTATGGTCCATTGATTTGTGTAGAGATTGATAAATGTTCAGAATTCACACGACAAGATACTTTGGATTCTTAAAATCATCCGTGGAGCTAGTTTTTGAAATTAATACTCGAAATATGTAATAATATACAAGCTTGCTTTTTTGTTGTCTAAAGTTCTTTTTTTCTTGTATATCTCTATCTTTGTTTCTCCGCATTTAAGTACTTGAATGTAAACGACTTTTTGTGAGTTTCTCATTGGGTTTTATCTTTTGTTCCCTTATCCTTCAAACCGAGAAAAGATGAGCGTAGGAAAGGCAAGGAAATATAATAAAATTTTATGCTTTCTTCTCTCTCTATTACATGCTTTCTATTTTTTGCAATTTTGTTTTATTTAGTTTGTCCACTTTTGCAACTTTTCTCTTTAAAACTTTATTTAGGTGGAGTTTTTATGTACCTATAGAAAGAAGACCAAAAACTTTAACGATATATAGGACTTGCGTGATTCCGCATTCTGTTAATTCCGGTTTTCCAAATAGTATATCAATATTCCACTACTATCGATCTTATGTGTTGTAGGATTTAAGGTGCACTAAAAGCCACAACCCGCATTTGATAGAAAACCACTAGGCATACATATACTAGAATCGAGGACGCAAACTATCGCAGTTAGCATTTTTAATGGATATAAAAGAAGTTCCAACTCTCTCTCGGTGTATGATAGTTTCAAAGGTCAATAAAATGGCAATGAAGGAAGTGTCGGATCCATATTCACTCAAGTTGGAAAAAGATCCCTTTGGGCATAGCTCAATTAAAAAATTATGGAGAAAAAGAAGGGTAAATGATGAATTCTATTTCCACTCACCCACTCATTTACATGTACGAGGTTTGTAAGCATTTACTCGCTAAATTGTTTACAAATCAAAATTTAAAGAATAAAGTTGAGAAGGAAAGTATTTCCTAAGTATGCTACAATGAAGAACATTTTGATACCTAAAGTAGCATTACGTATATTAGCTTTCTCATTTATCTTTCGCATATGTTTAGATTTAAAAAAAACATACTAAACATGTCAAAAAGCACTTACTCGCAAGGAGAGGCTACCAAACTTTTACAACGGAACCAATTAAGTCGGAGGTGGAATTACCTCAATGTTTCATAAAGAAGCTAAATTTCATTCTCAAGTGTACTTTAAGTTTTTTGTCGTGTGATTTCCAAATGTATTTTAAACTTCACTTTCCTTTGACGAATCTGGCACTGAAATGACTTATTGTCATGTGTTACGCAAGGCGAGGGCTTTTTCTATGCATCTTAAACAAAAATTGTATGTGGATACAATTTTATAACAATTTCAATTAAATTCTTTTTCACAAGTTTTTTAGTCCATAATATTTTCACTATGTTTCACCTGCACATTTTGTTTCAAGACACGGGAATATAAGACTACATGTCCCGCCTAAGAATCGCTTCCTAGGGGAGTATAAAGATAGAAGGACTATGGCGGTCACTCTCAAGCAGAAAACGCCGACGATTCTCAACCTATAGTTATTTGACTGGGTAGACAGGACTGAACAAGAGGAAAAGATAAAAGAAGACATTTTCGCTTTCGCTGTTGCTTGGCCTTTATACAAGTTTTTAATCTTTCTAATTTCTTATTAATCAAACTGCATATTGTACATTGTAAAGTACGAACAATATTCATAATATAAATATAATTATATTATATTATATTAATAACTTATTTTTAATTAAATGAAGATAATAATAATTGAGTTGCGCATTTAACATATAATATGAAGAGACCATCCAACCAAAACATTAACTTCTCCAAATCATACGATCATATATAATTCGAGTTGGTCTCTTGTTAGATGGTCAAGAATCTAAATCCGTTAGACACATATCCAATACCCAACCCACATCTAAAAGGTAAAAACAGTGGTCGCTCTCTTGCTATATCCTCCCTCTCCTAATAAAAACAAAACAAACAAACAACACAAACAAATAAATCTGCTATTTCTCTCCCAGATCCCTCATTTCTCCCCTTCTCCAAATTATTCAACCTCTCGCCGCCCAGTGTTCGCCTATATTTTTAGCTTCACCGCAAGTGTACGGTGTACGTTATCGAATAGGGTAGCAAGGTCGTATCCACGGAGACTAATAAATTAATATGCTAAGTATTGATCCAAGATAGTCTTATTTTTATTTAGACTATCGAAACTGGATGATTGTTGTATTGAGATTAAGACAATTTAAATCACTAAAACACAAGATTAAGATAACACAAATGAAAGAAGTATCAAGATAATGAAATGGATTTCCGAGTTAAGGTTTCGATTAATAATCCTCTTGTTGTCCGGTTTAATCAAGCCACGTTATTATCAATATTCATATAAGACGATCACAAAACTATTTTATCCTCCCTCTCGAGATGCATATAAAACATCGATCGAAATACTTATGCTAGCATCTCTACTCAACATGAAGCATTCAACTCCCAAAAGCACTAAAGATCAATTGTCCTCACAAATATTTACAAACCTCTCGATTCATGCAAATATTTGTGTCGAGTATTCAAGATCTAATATTGAAACTCATCTCTCGAATTATGAATCAATATATCAAACAAGTTAAATCATTGATCAAGTGATAAAACAAGAATAAGCCCAAAATACTCAAATAGGCTTCAAGATAATAACTTCAACTAAGATTAAAACATCCAACAAGAGTTCATTAATCTACTTCCAAAACCTGGAAATCACAAGATGTTTAGCTACACATGATTAAACAACTTATAAACAAAGTGTTCAAAGTCATTACAAATGAAAATGAAAGATTGAAACTAAAAGAGAAGCAAGAAAACTTAGAACGCCGACAATCTCTCGATATATCTCTGTTTCTTCAAGCTCGATGCAACCCGATTGTCTCCTTGATATCTCCTTCCAAGAGTTGACCGCGTCTTGTGTTGTAGATCCCAAAATGCCGAATATCCCTTGTGTGCCCCCCCCAAAAAAAAAAGACTTTTATACCCACCATCAAGTTTAGGGCATAATCTTTGACATTATGGGATTTCAAATTTACGGTGGTGCTTGGCGAACACGTGTTACCCGTGCGCCACCATGCCGAAATTACCTAACTCTCTCGTAGGGCACACGGGTGGTGCGTCGAGCACGCCTACCCGTGCGCCATTCCTGAAATACTCCAACTCTCTGTAGGGCCGCACGTCATGCGTTGATGCATGGGCTACCCGTGCGCCATGTCGTTGCAGCCGCAGATTATCTTCATACTGAGGGTGCACGGGTGGTGAGGCACGCCCAACCCGTGCGCCCCTTGTCTTTCCGTAGACGCTCAATTTTCGATCTTTTAGGCTTCACTTTTCGCATATCCACTCAATTCTCCATGTTTCCACTTTGCTTTCCTCGTATTCGTATTCAATTAGCTTCAAATATCATGAAATTCCTGCAAAATACGCAAAGTGTAATATCTTCTCCACAAAGAGTGAATATGTAACATTTAACGCGAGTATATGCATGTTTACCCATCATTATAGCTTGAAATACGCCTCATAATACATGCAAAACTCACGCCTATCAAAATCCCCAAACTTACACCGTTGACCGTCCGATCAACAATTTTTTTAAAATACGATCAAGCACAACAGGAGATAAGAATAAAAGCGCACACAACGGATCCAAAAAAAAGAAATTCATATTGTTCATCATGAACGTCAAGCAACAAACCAATCAAGCCTCAAATATCCGATCAAAGAACACGCCTCAAGTAAACAAAGTGAAATGCTCTGAATTCCAACTCTCAAAGTTAAGTGTATACTCATCTCACAAGGATATAGGACGTGTTTACGCTCAAATCAATTCGATGTCGCAAAATTGCCATATGCTTGCAATTCGTCTCATATCTCTCGCCACTAAAGTGTATGCAATTTGTGAATCAAAAAGGACTTTCTCATTTGGTTGTAATGAAGGCTCTTTGGTTTGGGTAGGAAATTTTGGATAAAGTGACTCAAACTCGAGTATATAGACCGATGAGCATATCAATCATTTTCATTACAATCCCATATGCTACTCCAATCATCCCTCATTTTTGTCAACTTCATTTATCTCCATTTCTTTTCTTTCTTTTGAGAATCGCCTCCATTCACAATCCTTCGCCCCACGAGTTTATCGACTTTTCAATCAATTTTTTTTTTTACTCAACTCCTTTCCTTCCTTTTTATGTCCCATTTAACCAAGTGTGCCCACTTATCCTACTTTTCAATTCCCACCCATTCATCCTCATTCATTCCTTTACTCAACGCTATACATTCGAGTATTAGGTGATGGATATATTAAGATCAAGAGTTAAATTTCGTGGCTATCAATGAAATAGGCTATAGGCTCAACTTGGCTAACTAGGAATTTCAATATCATCATTAGGTAAGCAAAAGGCTTGAAGGGCTAACAAAAATGGCCTTTAATCACCTTCACACCGCATACAACATGTCGCCCTTGACAGAGATACCCAAGCAAGTTCTAAAATTTTAACGACATGAATGATACACTCAAATCACAACAAGATCTGCGCAAGATACAAGCGATAAAAGGCTCAAAAGCTCACAGGCTTGCAATTATGCAATTCAAAGCATCAAACCAAGTTTTCCATATCAACATGATCAATGTCATCTATTCAAGGCTCAATCAACTCGTAACCAACATCCAATCCTAACAATAAGAATTTTCAATCAACACACAACAACAAGTTGCAACATGCTTGTCAACTCACTCTCTAACCACTACGAAAGCAATAGACGTGCTAAAGCTATAAACGTGCTCTAATGCAAATGCAACCTAGAATGCTCTAATGCAACTATATGAAAACACAAAATGCATGAATTATTTTTTTTTTCGTATCCACACTTTTCATGTATTAAAATGCTATCTCTCCCCCCAAACTTGAACGAAATTATAGTGTCCTAAGTTGAAAAATAGAATTTCAATAACGAAAAGTGGGGATATACCTGAATCACTGCGGCGGCGGTGGTGGGAAGTGGCCTTGAGAAATATGCCACATTTGTAGCTGTTGGAGCACTTGCCCCTTCTCCTCAGAACGCCGCTCATATCGCTCGCTGAACGCGAGAAAATCAGCCCTATGTTGCCTCAAATCCTCTCCTTGCCGCCTCAACTCTTCTCCTTGCCGACGCAAGTCCTCCCCAAACGCATATAACATGTCTTGAAAATCAGTGCCGCGCTGGGGTCCTCCACTATGAGAAGGACCGGGACGATCCCCGCTTGGAGAATGTCGGGGGTAATCGCCTCCGTGTGAGGACTCGGGTATATCATACCCAATTTGGGGGTGATGAGGTTCCATCCCCATTTCGCGTCCATGAATCGCATCCTCCTCCGCCACCATATCTTCTTCATCCAAGAAACCTTCAACTCTGCGCCTCTTTCTTGCCTCTATAGCCTCGGTAATTCGGTTATGTGCGTCAGAGTTCATTAGGAAGTTGGTGGTGTCCGTCAATGTATCGACGGTGGTGTATGGCGGGTTAGGCAACGGAAATGCAGCACCTTTCTTTTGTAGAAGTACCAATGTGTTGTCTTCGTTTGCTATGAACTTCATGTGGTGCAACGATGCCAAGTTAACCCGTCTTTGCCGGGATAGGCTCAAGCCTCGGAAATCGACATTGAAATGTCGGAAATAGGGGTAATGAGGCCCCTATAGAAATCGTACCCCCTTCCCGCCTAGCTAATCTGTTCGATTTGCTCGGCAAAATTGACGGCGGTGTTGTAGGGGGTGTTTGTGATCATACACCGAGAGGAGATAAAGCTCTTAGTCGTCATCCCTCCAATATTTTCTCGGGCGAACACGGAGGATGCAACACGCTGTATATACCTAAAACCGGATTCCGGATCCATGAGGCTTTAGCGGTGCATGCGACATACAACATCGGCCCCGTTTGTGGTGTTTCCACAAGCATTCTCCAGTCGTATTGATCATAATGGGGCATTGGCGAGTACGAGCGTTTGTTGGGACCTCGAAAATGTTGTTCAATTGGGTCATAAACGATTTGTCTCTGAACGTTCCCCAACCGAAATTTTATCATATACGGTTCAAAGGTCCCGCCTTGTTTGAGTACTTCCACGGTACTCAAAAACTCCAATGTATATTTTTTAAATGTCGGCCACCTTCGGCTCATGAAGTTCGTCCATTCAACCTTGGCGAAAAGACGCCACACGTCCTCATGTATCCCCAAAGTTTGGGTACAATCATCGTCGGCGTAGCGAGATGAAGCTATTTGGCGACCGATCGAGCGATTCCATCGCTCAAGATCATCGGCATTTGTCAAGTCAACCCCATATGCCGCTGGACTGTTTTGATCGACCTCCGGCGGTGCCACGTCGCGTTGTGCCGCCCCACGTGCACGTCTTTTTCCACTCTGGGGGTTTCTTCGCTCGGCCATAAGGAATTTGTACCTGAAATACATTCTATTAGCATCCCAATATCATCAATGGCAACACAAAGTAAGGGATTAAAGCTAACATATTAGGTGATGCAAATTCACTTGCCTACTTTACTTTGACCAATCAACTACCCCAAGCAAGCAAAAATTATGGCCATTCTAGACAAGTATTAGCTTAAACAATCATTGGCCATGCCGTATTCATCCACAATTCATCCGAAATCTCCTCAATTACACAAGTCCACAAGGTGTTTGATAATTTGTCTCAAAGAATAATTCACACAATTCATAGCAAAAATATCAAAATAAGCACCTATCATGATTCCTAATACATAATTGACAACGAATTCACAAGGAGAAATGGTGTTCTTACCGGAATTCTCTAAGTTAAACTCGAAGTGGAGGATTTGAACCCTAGGTGCTTTTGCTCACAATTCTTCAAGCAAATGTGAATTCGATGTAAAGTGAAGTTCAATTGTGATGGGGAGGGATTATGTGGACGAATTTGAGTAGAATTTACAAGAAATTTCGAAGGCAATGAAATGGGGGTAGTGGGCGTGCGATTTGGGGGTGTTTTGGAGAAGAAGACAGGTTTAAAAACTGTCATATTTAAGCCTTTCTTACATGCGCGCCACGGGTGGTGCGTCAAGCACGGCCTACCCGTGCGCCACCCCTGTGAATTTGCCCAACTCTCTGCGGGCGCACGGGTGGTGTCTTGCCGGCCGACGCACGGGTTACCCGTGCGCACTTTGTCTAACAATTCGGGTTTTTTTTTTAAAAAACACACAAATCACCCTCATAAAAAACGCATTTCAAATTACTCCTAATCACACAAAATTGAAATTAAACACACATAAAAATGAAAGTCACACGAAAAACCGTTGGGTTGCCTCCCAACAAGCGCTATATTTAACGTCTTTAGCTTGATGCCTGTTTTGTTCAATTACGGATCGCGCAAGGTGGTGGATGTCACCTCCTCTTGATTCCTCGGTGGAAATAGTGCTTAATCCGTTGGCCGTTTACCATGAAAGTTTCGCCTTCTTTTGTCAACAATTCTACATTCCCGAGGTGAATTCAACAATTTCTTTATCACGAATGGCCCCGACCACTTGACTTGAGTTTTCTGGGAAAAATTTAAGGCGTGAATCAGTATAGAGCACTTTGGTTCTCCCGGTAAAAACTCTCTTTTCTTGATCATCTTATCATGCCACCTCTTGGTTCTTTCCTTGTAAATTCGGGAATTTTCGTAGCTTAAATCCCGAAATTCTTCCATCGATGCAAATGGAGCAACCTTTCCTCACCTACGAAAATCCGTTTCGGTTTCTTGACGCCCAAAATGCTTTGTGCTCCAATTCCTCATTTGGCAAATGGCACGACTTACCAAAGACAAGTTGATATGGAGATGTGCCCAACGGTGTCTTATATGCGATCCGGTATGCCCACGAGCATCATCCAATTTTAACGTCAATCCTTTCGGTTGATGTTCACCGTCTTTTCAAGGATTTGTTTGATCTCCCTGTTAGCCACTTCCGCTTGTCCGTTGGCTTGTGGATGATATGCCAATGCAACTTTATGTTTGACCCCATATTTTGCCAACAAGTTGCTCATCAATTTGTTTACAAAATGCGACCCTCCATCACTAATTAAAGCTCTTGGAGTGCCGAATCTAGTAAAGATGTTTTTCTTAAGGAATCGCATTACAACTTGAGCATCATTTGTTTTGGAAGGAATCGCCTCTACCCAATGGGATACATACTCCACTGCAAGTAGAATATATTGATATCCCGAAGATGATGGAAACGGGCCCATAAAATCAATCCCCCACACATCGAACAACTCCACTTCAATTACATTGGTCATTGGCATCTCGTGCTTCCTTGAAATGTTTCCCATTCGCTGACACCTGTCACATTGTTGCACAAACAAATAACAGTCATTAAATAAAGTGGGCCAATATAGCCCACTTTGCAATACCTTCGCTGCGGTGCGAGTGGGACCAAAATGTCCGCCAGATGGTGAAGAGTGACACTGTTGTAGGACTCCCTCCCATTCTTCTTGAGGTACGCATCTCCTTATGATTTTATCCGCGCACCTCTTAAAGAGTAGGGGGTCATCCCACATGTAGAACTTTACATCATGTAAGAATTTCTTCTTTTGATACGGTGATAGATCCGGAGGTAGAACTCCGGCAACCAAGTAGTTTACAAAGTCCGCATACCATGGGAACTTTGCCTCAAGCATGAGTAATCTTTCATCGAAACTCCTCTTTGATCAATCCCGTACCTCATTTTGCTCCCTCTTGATTTTCTAATCGAGGGAGCGGATGGTCCGCTACCACGTTCGCATCCCTTCCGGTCCTTGATTTCCACATCAAACTCTTGCAATAATAGGATCCATCGAATCAACCTTGGTTTCGCATCCTTCTTGTCAAAGAGGTATTTGATAGCCGCATGGTCGGTGTACAATCGTCTTCATCCCGATCAAGTAAGATCGAATTTATCGAATCGCGAAAACAATCGCCAACATTTCTTTTTGGTTGTGGTATAATTCTCGTTGGCACTTTTGTCCAACGCGTTAAACTTGCATAGTAGATGGATCGGAACAATTTTTCCCTCTTTTGACCGAGAAACACCCAACCGCATAGTCGCTTGCATCACACATTAGCTCAAATGGTTGACTCCAATGGGGCGACAGTATAGGTGCGATCACCAATGTCTGTCTTCAATGTTTTGAACGCCCGCAAACATTCATTGGAAAAAATAAAAGCGACATCTTTTTCTAGCAATTGGCTCGAGGGCTTAGAAATTTTAGAAAAGTCACGGATAAACCTTCAGAAAATCCGGCATGGCCCAAGAAGCTCCAAATGGCTTTCTCGTTTGTAGGAGGTGGTAACTTCTCAATTGCTACAATCTTTGCCCGATCAACTTCCAAACCTGCAGAAGAGACTCGATGACCAAGTACAATGCCATCGCGTGCCATAAAATGGCACTTTTCCCAATTTAGTACTAGATTAGTCTCTTCACATCGCTGCAAAACTAGGGAAAGATTGTGAAGACAATTATCAAAAGAATCACCAAACACAGAGAAGTCGTCCATAAACACCTCCATAACGTTTTCAATAAGATCGTGAAATATAGCCATCATACAACGTTGGAAAGTAGCGGTGCATTACATAAACCAAATGGCATGCGATTTAAATGCAAATGTGCCATACGGACATGTAAATGTTGTTTTCTCTTGGTCTTCGGTGCAATCATGATTTGATTGTACCCGGAATAACCATCTAAAAAGCAATAATAATCATAACCTCGCAAGACGATCCAACATCATATCGATAAAAGGGAGAAAGTGATCTTTTCGAGTGGCATCATTAAGTTTTCTATAATCAATACATATTCGCCACCGATACAATTCTAGTAGCAATTTGCTCCTCATTTTCATTTTTCACCACCGTTACCCCCCTTTTTCGGTACCACTTGTCTTTTGGACTCACCCATGAACTATCGATATCGCATAAATGATACATCATCCAACCATTTCAACACTTCTTTCCTAACCACATCTTGCATAATAGGGTTTAGTCGTCTTTGGTTTTGCACTGATGGTTTATAAACATCTTCCATCCGAATTTTATGCATCACAATGGATGGACTTATGCCTTTTAAATCAGTTATAGACCATCCTAGTGCCGACTTATGTTTTCGTAAAACCCTTAACAGTTTATCAAGTTGAGTAGGAGTGAGAAGAGATGAAACGATTACCGGATTTGCGTTATTTGCCCCAAGAAATGCATATTTGAGGTGTTCAGGTAATTGCTTGAGTTCCGGAGTCGGTGTTGTTATTTCAGTATCACGCACGGGCTGCCCATGCGCCGGCGCACGGCCCGTGCGCTCTTCAGAGAGCTCAGCTCGTCTCTCTGCATTACGCACGGGCTGCCCGTGCATGGACGCATGGGTGGTGCGTTCCTGCAAGTTCGTCTCCCTTATTTCTGTCCTTGCGTTCTCGCCTCTTGCGCTATTAGGTAGTTCCTGCATATGATCTAAGGCACAAACATAGTCGTACAATCTTGGTTATCAAAATCAAGTACAACACTCGATATTGAGCACGAGTGGGTTAGACCAAATTCTAAATCATCTGTAGACAATGTATGAACTAACTATATCCAAAAATTACAATTGTCTACCGAATCATGAAATTTCATTGCCTTATATATAGAGAATAAAACATGCTCATCATTAACACGTAATGTGAGCTCCCCTTTTGCACATCTATTAAAGGCTTTACCCGTTGCTAAGAAAGGGCGTCCAAGTATCGGTGGAACGTCTCGATCTTCTTCCCATATCCAATACCAAGAAATCCACGGGGAATATAAATTTATCAACTTTTACCAAGATGCGTCTTCAATAATTCCCCTTGGATATGTAAGTGATCGGTTTGCAAGTTGCAATGTCACCGTAGTTGGTTTCACGCCGCCTAATCCAAGTTTCTGAAAATGGACAAAGGCATCAAATTAATACTTGCCCCTAAATCACGTAACGCTTTATTAAAGAAATTACCACTAATAGCACAAGGGATAGTGAAACTCCCCGGATCTTTCGTTTTTGTGGTAGCTTCCTTGGATAATTGCACTACATTCTTCCGTCAAATTCACCGTTTCAAAGCTTGTCATCTTCCGCTTTTTGACATAACATCCTTAAGAAATTTCGCATAGTTCGGCATATGTTCTAGTGTGTCCGCAAAAGGAATGTTAATGTGCAATTTCTTAAATATATCAAGGAATTTGGTAAATTGATCATCCACTTTTTCTTTTGAAATCTTTGAGAAAGGGAAGAGATATAGACAACTTAGATATGTTCGAGCTAGATGATGATTTTTGCTTTTCAGCCCCTTTTTGTTTGTTCCGCCCCTTTGTTCTCTTCTTTCCTATTTTCTTCAATATCATCCTTCATCACGGATTCTCCCGCTTCCGGCCTAGATGCTTCATCCGATAGTTTGGGATTCCCATTTTTCTTTAGGCCCCTCATATTCCGTCCGCTTAGTAACGAATTGCTTTGCATTGTTACTTAGGATTCATTTCCGTATTACTCGGAAATTGACCCTTTGATGTTGACCACCCACAATTGTAGCCAATTGACCCATTTGATTCTCCGTTCTTTATCGAGCTTGTCACTTGTTGTTCTAAATTATCCATCCGAAGATCTTGCTTAGCGAGCGGCTCCTCGTGTCATTCATGAAAGCATTAGATTGATTTATGAAAGAGGTGAGTGCATCTTCCAACGACGATTTGCCTTCCCATTACCGCCTCCACTTGAAGCATTAAATCCCTTTGGCGGAGGTTGTAACACATTCTTTGTATTTGCATAGGAAAAATTTTCATGATTTCTCAACCCCGGATGGTAGTGCGTTGGGTTTGAATTATTCCAGAAATTGTTCAAATTCCGGTTATTCACAAAATTTACCTCTTCCATCGGATATAGAAGAGCTTCACTACCGTGCTCGTGCTTTAAGCCCCTTCGTAAATACACTCAATTGAGTTGTCAAAGCCGCTACTTGTGCCGTCAATGTTTTAATTGGGTCTGAATCCGAGATTTCGGCTACTCGTTGTACATTGGATCTTTCAGATGGCCACTGGTAACTGTTCATGGCCATTTCCTCAAGAAGATTTAAGGCATCTTGTGGAAACCTTGCCAACAATGCTCCTCCCGCTGCGGCATCTACAAATGCTCTCGTTTGTCCCATTAAACCATTGTAGAAGAAGCATAACTGTTGATCCTCTGGAAACCCATGTTGTGGACATCTACGTAACAAGTCCCGAAACCTTTCCCAAGCCTCATACAAAGGCTCTGAGTCGAACTGTCGGAATTGAGTAATCTCGCTTTTGAGCTGCAAAGTTTTGCTCGGTGGAAAGAATTTAAACAAGAACTTTTGGCTCAGTTCGTCCCATGTGCTTACACTGCCTTGCGTCAAAGTACCCAACCAATTTCTCGCCTTATCCCTTAAAGAGAATGGGAACAGGCGCAATCTTATGGCGTCATCCGAGACTCCATTCATTTTGATCGTATTGCATATTTGGATAAAATGCGCAAGGTGAGAGTTAGGATCTTGATTCTGCAAACCCCAAAACCGATTCTCACAGCACCATATTGATTAGTGTCGGTTTGAGCTCGAAATTGTTGGCATTGATAGGAATATGGGCAATACCACCGTAATTACGATTCATTTGTGGTCGAAAGTAATCACGAATGTCTTCTTTGTTGAACCGCAGATCGGTAACTCGTTCCCACCATTGTTTGCCGGTATTGGTAGTTCATTCAAATCCCCCATTATCGGATTGTGTTGTCTTTCGGCCGTCTAGTGGTAGATCGATTCTCCTCGCGAAAGCCTCAACTTCCGGTATGAGCGGTATTAAGTCCCCCCCTGCTTTAGAGCGCGTGTTCATGCACTACCGGACAAAACTAAAAGAAACAAGTCAAATAATGTGGAATTAAAGTCACACTAAAACAAAATAAATAATAAAAAAATATCTAAATTAAGAATAATTCTATCTATCGCAATATTAGCACCATAAATTGTATTAGTCCCGAGAATCGCGCCAAAACTTGTTCGCCTATATTTTTAGCTTCACCGCAAGTGTACGGTGTACGTTATCGAATAGGGTAGTAAGGTCGTATCCACGGAGACTAATAAATTAATATGCTAAGTATTGATCCAAGATAGTCTTATTTTTATTTAGACGATCGAAATGGATGATTGTTGTATTGAGATTAAGACAATTTAAATCACTAAAATACAAGATTAAGATAACACAAATGAAAGAAGTATCAAGATAATGAAGTGGATTTCGAGTTAAGGTTGCGATTAATAATCCTCTTGTTGTCCGGTTTAATCAAGCCACGTTATTATCAATATTCCTATAAGACGATCACAAAACTATTTTATCCTCCCTCTCGAGATGCATATAAAACGTAGATCGAAATACTTATTCTAGCATCTCTACTCAACATGAAGCATTCAACTCCCAAAAGCACTAAAGATCAATTGTCCTCACAAATATTTACAAACCTCTCGATTCATGCAAATATTTGTGTCGAGTATTCAAGATCTAATATTGAAACTCATCTCTCGAATTATGAATCAATATATCAAACAAGTTAAATCATTGATCAAGTGATAAAACAAGAATAAGCTCAAAATACTCAAATAGGCTTCAAGATAATAACTTCAACTAAGATTAAAACATCCAACAAGAGTTCATTAATCTACTTCCAAAACCCTAAATCACAAGATGTTTAGCTACACATGATTAAACAACTTATAAACAAAGTGTTCAAAATCATTACAAATGAAAATGAAAGATTGAAACTAAAAGAGAAGCAAGAAAAACTTAGGAACGCCGACAATCTCTCGATATATCTCCGTTCTTCAAGCTCCGATGCAACCCGATTGTCTCCTTGATGTCTCCTTCCAAGAGTTGACCCTTGTCTTGTGTTGTAGATCCCAAAAATGCCAAAATATCCCTTGTGTGCCCCCAAAAAGCCTTTTTATACCCACCATCAAGTTTAGGGCATAATGTCTTTGCAGTTATGGGATTCCAGTATGCCAGACGCACGGGTGGTGCGCCGAGCACGTGTTACCCGTGCGCCACCATGCTTCGAAATTACCTAACTCTCAGAGGGCGCACGGGTGGTGCGTCGAGCACGGCCTACCCGTGCGCCATTCCTGAAATACTCCAACTCTCTCGTAGGGCACGGGTCATGCGTTGATGCATGGGCTACCCGTGCGCCATCTGCTGCACTGCGATTATCTTCATACGGGGTGCACGGGTGGTGTCCGAGGCACGCCCAACCCGTGCGCCCTTGTCTTTTCCGTAGACGCTCAATTTTCGCTCTTTTAGGCTTCACTTTTCGTATACCCACTCAATTCTCCGTGTTTCCACTTTGCTTTCCTCGTATTCGTATTCAATTAGCTTCAAATATCATGAAATTCCTGCAAAATACGCAAAGTGTAATATCTTCTCCACAAAGAGTGAATATGTAACATTTAACGCGAGTATATGCATGTTTACCCATCATTATAGCTCGAAATACGCCTCAAAATACATGCAAAACCCACGCCTATCACCCAGCAGTGAGAGAGAGCAGCGAGATACAAAGAACTAGTATTATTCTCTGGACATATGCAGTTAAGATCAACTTTAACTGGATGTCGAATCTGCACCTGCAACTACATTAAGTGGACAACAGAGTCCAACGAGACAGATGGGTAACAATTGTTCGTGAAACCAGGTGCTATAAGTGGACATGGAGAGAATGAGGTCCAGATTTGGAGAACTCGAAGAAGAATTTGGTGAAATTAAGGAATAAAAGAAAAAGGTGGCTAAGTCACATAGTAACCTTAGTTCTCTTGTTTGTTGCTAAAGCCACTGGTTGCAGTTTAATAATTGTATTTAATAAGTGATATGCTCCTCTTCCATCGTGCAATAACACATATCCAATTATCAACTTATCCAAAATAGTTGTATTTCACGCTCTATATGACATTTAATGATTCAATTTCACGGGACTATTAATACTTTTAGGGAGACTACTAATATTTTTTCAGATTGACTACTAATATTTTTAGGAGGACTACTAAATATTTTTGGGGGGAGAACTAATACTTTTATGTGGAACTATTAATACTTTTTATAAGAAACCTAATACTTTTTAAGGAAATTACTATAAATCTTCCAAGAAAAAATTAATATTTTTCCAGGTAAACTACTAATTCATTTCACAGGGATTACTAATACTTCTAATTAAGGAAAAAAACTAATATTATTTAGGGGGATAATTAAATATTTTCAAGTGAACTACGTACGAATACATTTCAAAGTGACTACTAATATTTCTCGGATGAAAACCTAGTACTTTTCAGAGTTCTCGTAATACTATATGTCATTGTCATTATTACAAAAACTAATACTTTTAAGTGAACCACGTATTAATACTTTTCGGAGAGACTCCTAATACCTGGTTTCATGACATTACAAAAGTGTCACTTTGCTAAAACAAAAATACCACCGAGGTCGGTTTTGGGATCCGCTCTAATGGATTTTGACCATTAGACCAAATCGACATGAGTTTTTGCCTAGAATTAATCTATGACAATTCAAATGAAAAATCTATTAGTGTTATGACAATTATTGACAAATTGTCCAACATGTGGACTTTAAGCACATGCTAGGAGTAGTCTTTAAATTTTTTACAATTATAGCATGATGATGTGTTAAAATAGGCACCTAATATTTTGCCTATAAAAGGGTGTGAATTGATGAATGAAATGATACGGTTTAAATTGCAAGAACAAATTTTCCTTCCCACCAAACTTTTTTTTCATCTTGTTTTCATATAAGCACAAGTTCCATATATACTAGCTTATATTAACAATAATTAATATTGTGATATTTATATCCATACACTACTTAAATATATCACATAATAAAAGAGATTATTTACAACATGTTATCAGCACGAGTTATTGCTCGAGAAAATGTTTGTATATTTTAAGTTTGAATTTCTGCGTACTAATTTATTTTATTTCCTTTGTAGAAAAATGACCGGTATCGAAAAGCAAAAATTCCAGATACTTGATACCACTGGCGAAAATTATTTATCATGGTGTCGGATGTTAAATTGCACCTTCAGGGTCAAGATTTGGCTAAAACCTTGAATCTGTAAAAATCGAAGAGGTAGTTGTAAAAGATGAGGCGAACGCATGATATTTATTCGCCATCATCTATTTGATGATTTAAAAAATGAATATATACAAATTGAAAGGCCTTCTGAGCTCTGGCAAAAACTCAAAGATACATTTGATCACACCAGAACTGTGATACTCCCATAGGCACAATATGACTGGCAACAACTGAGATTGCAGGACTTCAAGTCCGTTGCTGACTATAGTTCGACATTATTCAAAATTGAGTCCTCTTTGCGGGATGAAATTATCTCGGATATGATAAATTGGAGAAAATATTCTCCACTATGCATAAATCGAATATTGTGCTCCAAATGACAATATAGACAATGACGTTTAAAACATATTATGAATTAATCTCGATTATTCTCACAAAGAGAGAAAACCAATGAATTGTTGTTGAGAAATCACGATTTGCGACCTTCTAAGTCTAATGCAGTGCCTGAAGCACATGCTAACTCCAGTAGAGGAGGGAGCCGATTTAGAGGCTGTGGGTATAAACCCGGGCGTGGTGGCCACAGGGGTCGTGGCCGTGGTGGTCCACATCATAATACTCACAGATATGACCGTGGCGGACGTAATTACTATAATCGAGATAATTATCATTATTCCCGCCAAAGTGATTATACGGTAAAACAGGGGTATCAAAATCAGTCAAATCGTGATAAAGAAAAAATGCCAATGAAAAGAACTGGTGGTGATCTTTGCAACAGATGTGGAATGACAGGACATTGGACCAAAACATGTCGAATCGCCAAAGACTGGTAAATCTATACCAGGAATCAAAGAAAAATAAAGGTAAAAATGTTCAAACACATGCCACTGAGGCAGTTGAGTCACCTACTACTAATGAGGCCTACACATCTGAAATTATATGCGATCAAAATCCTGTCCAGGACTGAAAATCACTAGATAAATCAGATTTTCTTGAAGATCATGAGGCACAAGGTGCCGACTGGATAAGTTAAAATTAGACTCAATGTTTGTATGTTATTTCTCTCGGATGATATATTTCTGAGATTATGTTTGTTGTACCGTGTTTGTACTTGTTCCGGATGATACATTCCCGGTTTTAAGCTTTTAATTTGAAATAATAAATCTGTTTGTGTCTAATATTTTCGATCATAAACTATCAACAAATTTCTACCAAAACATTCACAAATTTTACATTCAAAATTTTCACATTAATTTCTCTCCTCCAACGACTATAATAAACGGCTATGAATAATGACTTTTATCTATAAATATACTAACATTTCATTCAACAAATTCACACATATTCTCTCATCTTTCTAAAAACTTCACATTTCTTTCATTCCAAAAATGGTTAACTTAATGTTAGTATTTCTTATTACAATGGTCTTCATATACACTATTCTGCTTTTTGTTGGAGAATATACTCCAGGTGAATTTGGGCTTTTTATTAATCTTCTTGTTTTTACAATTCTCCCTTTATTAGCCGTAACAATTTATTTTAGCACGTTGTAATAATTAGATGATTATGTACGTCTATATTGTCGAATAAAATCATTCATATTTAAACTTTCGTTGTGCAAAAATGTTGTTATTTAGTTGTTTTACATTTCAATGAAAGATTTTTTTTTTTTTTGATAATCATATAATATTAATTTTATAATAATTATAACAGGTGCACATGGGAAACACCGAGAAAAGAGACTATTGTCTACTTGATAGTGCAACAACGCACTCAATATTAACAAATAAAGTATATTTCTCGAGTGTGAAATTGTGCAAGGCACAAGTTACAACTATATCTGGTCTCGTTGAGATTATTGATGGCTCCGGGAATGCAATAATGGTATTGCCTAATGGTATAATCTTGCATATTGAAAATGCATTATTATCTAGTAGATCAAAAAGAAATCTACTAATTTTTAAGGATGTGCGTGATAATGGCTATCACTTCGAGACTAAAAGAGAATAACAAAAAGTGTATATGTATCACATCCTATAAAATAGGAAAAAGAATTATCCATAAGAAATTTGAAACAACAACTTCTGGATTGTATTGTGTCCAAATTAAAGCTTTTGAATCCTACGCCACCATGCCTTGGAAGCTGGTGAATCCTGATATATTTGGGTTATGGAATGAACGCGTAGGACACCCAGGAACAACTATGATGCGTAGAATTATTGAACACACTAATGGACATCCATTGAAAAGTACGAAGATGCTAATGTCCAAAGATTATTTCTGTGAATCATGTTCACAAGGAAAATTTATTACTAAACCTTCCATGGAAAAGGTTGGTTTTGAATCACCATCATTTTTACAACGTATTCATGGTGATATTTGTGGACCAATACATCCCGCAAGTGGATCATTTAGATATGTAGATGCATCGTGTAGATGGTCACACGTATGTCTATTATCTACTAGAAATATTGCATTTGCTCGATTATTAGCGCAAATTATTAAACTCCAAGCACATTTTCCTGACTATCCCATCAAGAATATAAGGATGGATAATGCCGGAGAATTTATATCAAAAAGTTTTGATAAATATTGCGCAACACTGGGAATGAATGTTGAACACCTAGTAACACATGTTCATACTCAAAATGGATTGGCAGAATCTTTGATTAAACGAGTTCAAATCATTGCTCGTACATTATTAATGAGATCAAAGCTCACTAGTGCAAAGATGGGGTCACGCAGTATTGCATGCATCATCACTAATTAGATTATGCCCCACTGCTTATCATATGCACTCCCCAATGCAATTAATTCTTGGTTTTGAGCCAAATATTTCGCACCTGCGCACTTTTGGGTGTACTGTTCATGTGCCTATTCCACCTCCTCAAAAAACAAAAATGGGTCCACAGCGTAGGCTTGGTATATACGTTGGATTTGATTCTCCATCAATTATTCGGTATTTAGAACCAATGACGGGAATTTATTTACCGCTAGATTTGCGGATTGTCATTTTGATGAGACAACATTTCTATCAATGGGAAGGGACAAATATATTTTAGATAAACAAAAACCAGTTGAGAGCATCTCCTGGAATGAACAAAGTTTATCCCATTTTGATCCACGTATGAATGTGAAAGTGAGGTGAATAGAATCATTCATTTGCAAAATATTGCTAATAGACTTCTTGATGCATTTAATGATGCTAGTAAAGTCACGAAGTCTCATAATCCGGCTGCAAATGCTCCAACCAGGATTATAGTTTCAGATGAAAATAAGAAAATGAATGATGATATCCCACGACAAAAATGTGGTAGACCTATTGGCTCAAAAGATACTATTCCTCGAAAAAGAAAGGGGAGAATTGATACTAATGAGCATGCTCCAGATGAATCTGTAGAGCCTAATATCTCAGAAAATATACAAATCAAAATTTTTGATAGCACCGAGAATCCCATGAGCTATAGTAATGAAATATGGGATCGAAATAAAATAATTATTGATGATAAATTTATATTTTTGGTTGCTCAAGAACTTATGAATAATGACTATGATAGTGAACCACGTTCTATAATGGAATGCCATCAAAAGCCTGATTGGCCTATGTGAGAAGAAGCAATAAAATCTGAGTTAGCTTCCTTAGAAAAACAGAATGTATTTAGACAAATTGCCGGAACTCCAAACAATGTAAAACCCATTGGGTACAAATGGGTATTTGTTCGAAAGAGAAATAAGAAAAATAAAGTCGTGAGATATAAAGCATGACTCGTGGCTCAAGGATTCTCCCAGAGACCTAGGATAGATTATGATGAAACATATTCACATGTGATGGATACAATCATGTTTCATTTTCTTATCAGTATGGTTGACCATGAGAATTTAGACATGTGTCTAATGGACGTGAAACGGCATATCTATATAGTTCATTAGATTCTCGATATTTATATGAAAATTCCGATGGATATAAAATGCCAAAATCGATATCCCGTGAATTATACTCGATCAAATTGCAAAGATCTTTGTATTGATTAAAGCAATCCGGTCGCATGTGGTATCGTAAACATAATGAATACCTTTCTAAGGAAGGATACAAAAATAATACCATTTGCCCATGTGTTTTTATTAAAAGATCAGATACCGGATTTGCTACCATTGATGTATATGTCGATGACATGAATTTGATTGGCACCCCTGAAGAATTATTCAATGCTGCTGAATATCTAAAGAAAGAGTTTGAGGTGAAAGACCTTGGAAAAACTAAACTTTGTCTTGGTCTTGAATTAGAGCATAAAGAAAAACGGGATACTTGTCCACCAATCGCTTATACTAAACGGATACTCAAATGCTTTAATATGGACAAGGCTCGTCCCCTGAGTACCCCTATGGTTGTGCGCAGTTTAGATCCCAAAAAAGATCCATTCCGACCAAAAGAATCTGATGAAGATATTTTAGGTCCTGAAGTGCCTTACCTTAATGCTATTGGAGCATTAATGTATCTAGCACAATGTACTCGACCTGATATTTCATTTGCAGTAAATCTACTTGCACGATACAGTTCCGAGCCAACTCGAAGACACTGGAATGGTATTAAACACATTTTCCGATATCTCATTGGTACTATAAATTTGGGGTTATTCTATTCCAAGGAATCCACTAACTCTGGGTTAGTCGGTTATGCTGATGCGGGGTATAAATCCGATTTGCATAAAGCTTGATCACAAAATGGTTATTTATTTTGCTATAACGGTACAACTATCTCATGGCGATCCACCAAACAATCATTAGTTGCTACTTCTTCCAATCACTCGGAAATCATTGCTCTTCATGAAGTTGGTAAAGAGTGTGTTTGGTTAAGATCAATTATAGCTCATATACGAAATGATTGTCAGCTGAAACCAGTCACAAACACCCCTACTATTATTTATGAGGATAATGCAGCATGCATAGCACAAATAAGAGGTGGTTACATAAAAGGTGATAGGACCAAGCATATTTCTCCAAAGTTTTTCCACACACATGAACTTCAGAAAAATGGAGAGGTACATATTCAACAGATTCGCTCATGTCACAATCTTGCCGATTTGTTTACAAAATCCTTACCAACGTCTACATTCGAGAAGTTTTGGTTTTTTTACATTGGAATGAGAAGAGTCCATACGAAGCAAGATTGATGGATCAATCATTCTTCATTTCAGGGGTAGCAAATATATTGTGCGCTGCACTCTTTTTCCCTTCTGTCAGATTTTTATCCCATTGGGTTTTTCCAGCTTAAGGTTTTTAACGAGGCAACATATGCACAAAGTCCGACTTTGAGAATGTACTCTTTTTCCCTTTTGTCCGATTTTTCCCACAGGGTTTTCCGGCTCAAGGTTTTTAACGAGGCATACTCATCCAGCTTACTATGGTGCTACGTCCAAGGGGGAGTGTTATGACAATTATTGACAAATTATCCAACATGTGAACTTTAAGCACATGCTAAGAGTAGTCTTTAAATTTTTTACAATTATAGCATGATGATGTGTTAAAATAGGTACCTAATATTTTGCCTATAAAAGGATGTGAATTGATGAATGAAATGATACGGTTTAAATTGCAAGAACACATTTTCCTTCCCAACAAACTTCTTTTTTATCTTGTTTTCATATAAGCACAAGTTCTATATATACTAGCTTATATTAACAATAATTAATATTGTGATATTTATATCAATACACTACTTAAATATATCTTATAATAAAAGAGATTATTTACAACAATTATTTTTTTTATAAATAAAAATCTATTAATTAGACCATATGTACAATGAAATACAAGATTACACGTTACAATTTGCTACAACAATTCTACAAAGCAAAGTCTAGGTTAAAAACGAGTACTTCTGAAGTACTTCTGAAATATTTCTTCCTCTGCACAATACCTAAAAATATTCGGTATACCTCGATAAGGAGTTTAGGGAATCGGGTTGAGAAATACGAGTCGAATCCTTCGGGAACCGACCCCAAAATTGCTTGAATTTCTTTTGGAAGTTCTCTATAGTGATTCAACTTGTTTCGTATGACCCGTAGTAAATCACGTACACTATCGAACTTGTAACGTCTATAGCGGCCAATGTCGTTGATGAAGGCATTTTCCATCTTTTCATCCCATTTACCACCCAAAGCAACTCTTCCGCTATTCTCTAGTGCCTCTAGTAGCTGAGATGCATCTTCCCTGTCCTCCAGTTCGACTCTATCGCTAGCGTCTCTAAGGAATGAGAGCCGTTTTTCGGAGTTCCAAAACAACGGATGATGCATTACTTCTATAGCCTTTGGCCTGTGACATGAGTAAACATACAGATGAAATGTGTGGATTTATGAAGATAGAACGCTTGCAAATGGTTAATGTCTTTGAACAAAGGGTAAATTACAAAAGCTAGCTACCCCTGAGCATTAATAATGTGAGGGATAATTACAAAAATTACCCCCAAGGTTAGAGCTAATAACAGAAAAACCCATAGGTTTTGAAATTACAAAAATCCTCTTTAGGTTTGATTCTGAATTACATTTTGTCCACCTTCATAATCAAAAACATTTCAAACACTCTCTTTAAATTTGTAAAAACTATTATAGTAACCCCCTTACATTTAAGACAACATCAACCCTCAGGGCTTTTTTTTTTTTTTGTAATTTTGAAACTTTTCTAGGTGTTTTTTGTAATTACCCCAAACCTCAGGGTAGTTTTTGTAATTAGTCTTTTAATCTAATTACAAAAAGTTCCAGTCATCCTAAGAGTAACAAATAACCAACCGAGGTATTACAAATACCCCACTTGAGATTTGTGTGTGTTTACAAATACCCCCTCAAAAGGCGCAATTTGTAAAACACAAACAACCTCGAGGGTGTATTCGTCATTTTGAAAGACAAATGGGTTTTCTTTGTAATTAGCCAGAACCTCAAGGATCGTTTTTGTAATTTAATCATGGAATGGAACAAATATACTGGAACAATATCATGTCTATTTGATTGCAACGTAGGTGTCCTTAACGCGTTACCTCAAATCCGGGTTAGGGTCTAGAAGTCGAGAGATGAGATCAGTGGCTTCCGGGATATGATCGATTAAGAACAGGTCTTTTCGATCATTGACTATATTGACATCACGTTCAAGATTTTCGCCAAATGGGTGTTTGCCTCCACTTATGCAGAAAAAGAGAATGCAGCCTAAACTGAATAAATCTACAGCACGAGTCTGCCGTTCATGACGCAATTGTTCTGGGGCTTGCCACCCTGAACTACCATATCCTAATTACAAATTAAAAAAAAAAAAAAGAATTTGGGGTAAGAAAATTAGCCATCCATGTTTTTGTGGTTTGGAACTAGTGCAATTACTCGAAGACGAAAGCCAAAATTACTGATAGTACTCACCAGTAGCATGCTTGGTTAAAGATGACATTTCTCCATCTAAGTGCTTGCTGATACCCATATCTGAAATTTTTGCAGATATTGATCTATCTTTAATTACAAGAACATTTTGAGGCTTCAAGTCTCGATGTATAATCCCGAGTTCATGCAAATGGGCAAGTCCACATACAATGTCCCTGCAGTTAACATGTACAATAATATATTTGAATCATGTGAGCTAACAACTATTTAATGGATTAATAAAGAAAGTCGAGGAATATAAACTGGAAGACTACATATAAATGCATTTTTATATACCAATGCTGATACAGATTTATGAGAACTGGCAAGTTAAGACCATTCTTTTACGAATAATGGGCCCAACCGTAAGCCTTGTTTAAACTTTAAAGTAAAACTAATCTGATCAATCATGGGCTAACATGAAGGAGACTGGCAAAGCTGATATATGCATAACTAATCTAATGACCAATGCTATTGCCACCCTACATGACAGCCAGAAAATGGACCAATTAAAATCCACTATTAGTTCATCCTTATCCAATCAACACCCTAGTTTAAATTTATATATAGAAAAAAAAAAAAACATCTCCAACTGTGTAATGTCTTATTTGCTGCACCAGGGGCAACGGGAAAAAAACTAACTAGACAAGACAGTTTCTTAGTGTTTTTTTTCCTTTTTTGGGTGTCAAAAGGAAACATTTCTGCATCTTCCATTCATGTCTCATTTGTTGACAATAGTACCATACTACCACCATCTACAGAATTTTGCTTGCTTTCATTTTGCCATAATCTTCTTTACGCGCATTCGACATTTAATTAAGACATTACTAAGATGCAATGTGCAACACTAGATATGGCTTTCCTTATCACATAGTATACTTCAAAATTTACACGGTCAATAGTTAGTTATAAAACATCTGGAACAAAAACTTCACTGAATATTTGCTAATTAAGGGATGATGTTGAACTTGAATATACCTCATTAATTTTAATAACCATGCAGATGGATAGCCGTTAACCTTCCACAGTTCGATCTCCTTGTTACTTCCAAGAGTCCTCCGCAATTGCATATTACAGTGAATGAGACACAGAGATTCATGATCTTGGTCCAAGGTACTTACTTGATTCTGAGAAGTACAGAATAAAATCAACTCATGTAAACTACACGTACACCGCTCCAAACAGAGATACACAAAATCCTGATCATATTCCACTCCATACCATCGAACAATGTTAGGATGCTGATCAGATGCAATAAGATTCTGGATCTCTTTCACAGCCACATTATGATGGGTCCGCACGAGACGCGTTTGACAGCAACTGAACGTCCATCATAATTTCCTTCAAGTACGACAGTTCCATTGCTTCCTTTTGCAATTTCTTTATTGGTGACAATCAATTTACCAATCTTACGTACATCTGTGGAAGTGTAATTATTACCAGAAGGGCTCAGTTTCAAAAAACTGTGAGTTGCCTCTGCAGCTGTTTGAAAATTATCTTCATGGCTTTTCTGAACAATGATACTATGTCTATTGACGGCTGATTTTCGACCTTTCTTCTTTTTCGGTGTTACATTTTGCAGCTTGACGTCTTCAGACTGCTTTTGTAACTTACCCTGTCTCCTGACAACTACTAGTCTAACACAGAAAAAGAAAGTCGTGGCTATTAGCACCAAGGCAGAATATAGCATAGAAGGCCAGAGATGAGATTGTGCTCGACTATCAGATTCTACATGGCTACTGATTTGAGGAGTAACACTGCCAGGAAGACTCCTAATCATAAATTCTTCATAGTTTGAAGTGGGAAGAGCAAGCATTTCTTTCTCATTGCTGTAAAGAGGAGCTAATAAGTTATTCATTGGCTCTATAGAATGAAGGTCAGAATCAGGCAAAGAAAGAACTCCGCCTCCAGGAAGAGCATCTCTTAGCCCATTAGCTATAAAAAGAGGTTCTAAAGAACTACGATCACGAATGCGGTACACCACAGGCCTTGTCTCACAATGCATTGGCAACTTCATATCAAGCCCTTGACCTGGTCTAAACTTGTTATTATGCGGAAATCCGCCCAGAAAATTTTCAATTCCTTCACATTGAAAGGAAGCTTCAATATCTGCAAACATTAGATACCATAAAACTTTTCCTGTCTTCACAGAGGTATATTTCAAAGCATAGTCAGTTCTCGTAACATAGAGTGGCTTATCAATAGCTTCCGAATCCACTGAACTAGCAGGTAGCCATTCTTCAATATCACCCCTAATTAAACTAGAGGTTTCATCAGCACCATGCTCCCCATCTGAGGGAAGGTTATCAGATCGAAAACTACGAACAACCTTTCCAGTTTTAGCATCGACAAGGAATACGGCAGTTTTCTTTGATCCTAACATAACCCCGCCACCAGCCGACACAAATGGAGTACGCTTTACAAATTCTTCAGCACTTACCGGGAGCTTCTGCAATGAAAAAAGTTAGTTTCTGGTAATTATATGAAATGATACACCATAAGTGAGAAGATTTCTATTCAGTGCATGTGTGCATCAATAGGCTCAAAAAAGAAGACATCAAAAGTACACGAAAGCTGGTTCTCATCTTTACGTCTTATTGTATGTTATTACTGAAAGTATCCAATCTAAAGTAACACATTCACAAATTATCATAAAACAGAAAATATTACAAAGAAAAATTGTAAATGCAGATAAATAGGACTTGTCAAGTTGACAGGAAAACTGGACAGGGCAAAAAAATCTTTTCAGTCCCAAAACATTTTTGCATTTATCTGTACAAACTCTGACTATGAACATACCACTTCTTTTAGGCCATTTGCATGCAGGTAGAGTTCCCAGTCTTCTCCACAATCTATGTAAAAATTATCGCCATCAGCAGAGGCGTTGAGCTTTTCGCCTTCATGATTAGGAATTTGTTGAAATGATGAATAAATTGATGGGCCAGATGAGAACGACCACAGGATTTTTCCTGAACCAATCTCAACTAAATATACCGTTCCATCTGGAGCAGCCACTATTGCTGTATCATGTTTACTGATTTTAAACGATCAAGAAAAATAGCATAGAACGAAATTACACTTAGTATGTGAAATGAAGAGAATACCAGAACACAATAGGAAAATAAAAATTTGCTAATACGTCTAAGAATTGGATGAACTAAAACTCTTCAAAGAATAAGATTGCAACTACAAAAGCAAATACTTTTTGTACCGGCACTTCAGAAGACACCCTCCTCACCCACCCCATGTCTGCCAACCTGTATAACAGTCGGTTTGGCTTCCCCGATCCCCTTTGCTCAGTCTAAGTTTACTTCAAGTAAAATCAAAGAAATCCTCATTGTTGAGGAAAACATCATTAAGCTCAACCCCACATTCTCAGTTTCCACATTCGAGATAGTAATTTCTTTCAATGTTCAAGCATGATTCATTTCTTAAAAATCCTAGTTCATCTAACAGAATCAACACCGTCCCAAAAGATTCACAAATTAAAACAATGTGAATTAAGTCCTTGTTGTAAACTATATGCAAATGGGACGAAAATATTGCACAAATAAGTCTATGCAAGAAGCCTCCCCATTCACCTCAAGCTTGATGATAGTTAGATAGCCATAAGATGAAAATTAAATTTCCAACTCCCTTCGATCAATTATGAGAATAAAGACAATGGACAAGGATGGACAGCAATTGCTTCTCTCCAGGAACCGATCCACCAAAAAGAAGGCAGCACTTATTCATTTTCATGATTCTTAATTCAAATCATTTTCTTTATAGAAATATAAACAAAATGTAATCCCAATTCAGGATAGCAATACGACTCTTTTTTTTTTTATCTATGGCAACACATAGTCACTTAAAGACCTACAAAATGCCAACAATTCACAAATCAAAATAATAACCTGAATTAAACTAATATGAAACTACGTACAAATCTGCTCTAGCCAACGGCTGATCCAACAAAAAGAAGGCAATAATTTTCTTTTCAATTTAATGGTTCTTTTCAAAATCAAAAATAACCTTTTCCGAAAACATACAAATAAATATACTCCAAACCTCCTCAAAACCTCAAAAATTTCAACCAGTTGACAATTTAAACAAATACATAAACCATAATTAGATTTACATGACTTACGCTGTCAATGGCAACGGTGAATTTTCCGAATCCGGATCCGGGTCGGAGCTGTCGGGGCTTGACAGAGCCCCAAACACAACAGCTAAAATTAATACTAAAATGATCAGAAGAGGAATCAATAAGCCTCTCATTTTCGGGAGATCTTAATAGATCTTAAAGAATAATCATGAATTTTCGAAACGAGAGAAGAACTACACAAAAGTATCAGTTTTGTTTTCTGGGGTTTTCGATTCACACGGAACACAAAATGAGCTAAATTCTTGTGTCGTTGCAAAATTTTATTTAGGATTTTCCCCAAGTGCACGGCTACAATGCACTGTAGGGCGTGTTTGGGACGAGAAAGTATTAAGTTGACAAATTGTGAGTGAACATTTCTTATGGCACTTTTAAAATGTGTCTAAACTTAATTGGATTATTTAATAAATATAATATAATTAGATTTTGAGTAGAATTTTCAAATTATCTGATTTTCTGTATCTTACCATTTGTTTGCTTGAATAAGTTTATAAATTATTGAAATATAAATATAATTTTTTCGAACTAACTTTGTGACTTTACGCTAATTAATGTTGAATAGTTTGAAATTGTTTTTCAACTTTTAAGAGAAAAAACATAAATCTCAGGGAAAAAATGAATAACAGGTTACTTATGATAAATCTAAAATGTTACAAAATTTTTGACAACTTCATTTAGATAAGATTATAAGAATTGATGAGCTACTTGTAATTTATATAGTGCGATATTCTTTTCGATACCCATTTTCATTATGTGCTATTGTGCTCTCATGTTATTTTGTCTTGTCCTCTTTTCTTATTAGCAATTTTTGAATGTGGCACACCACATATGTGCTCACGAAAATTGAAGTTTGTTTTTTTGTGCGTGGAATTTGAAATATCATATTATAAAAGGATATTATACAAGGCATGCCCCTTATGATGAATAATCACATATTTGACAAAATTGTAATTTCTTTTGCCAATGGAGTGTAAAGATGCTATTTTCTATACATCGATGCAATTAATTTCTAATATTTCCTCCAATTCCATAATCACCCACAAAATAATAATATGGGGCACCAAAAAAGAAAATTTGGCTCCTAATTCAGATTTTGTAACAATTACACTCCAAACTGTAATTAAGACAAAAAATTACTCTCAACTTCAAATTCATCATTCCCACTTTTGAATTTGAAGCCACTATCTTGGAATATTAATTACACTAATTAATGTCAATTAATATTTCAACTAAACGAATATCAACTTAGCCCTAAAACATTTCATCAAGATTTGACTTGCACCAAATTAATTTCTTCATAAATTAAATTACACACAGACACACACATATGCATACATAACAGTATCAAATTCAATAATTTAACAAACAAAGTGGACAAAACGTAACTGCAAATTGCATAATTCTTACACCCAAAAATATATAAATTTTAAAAACAAATCAATAATATAAAATTCAGCCACTAATATTTATTCTTTTCATCAACCAAAAAAACAAAAAAATACATTTTTTAGTCTACAATTTTATAAAAATCTAGGTACAGAATAATATTCTAAATCCACAAAGGAAAGAATTTAGTATCATCTCCCTCGGCTGTTTTTGTCATCAAAAGCCTTGCACAAGCAACTACGCACTCTCTCTTGAACTCACCTTCGCTAAATATTTTAATTTGCGTGCAGTCAAAGTAGCATTCCGTCATGCAATGCACGTACGCATTTCTCTCGCCGCCGCCGCCGCCACTACAGCCACCATAATTGAGGCCACGATAACCCCATTTCTCGCCATTGTGTGTATGTGTGTGTTGATCGATGTGTAGATATGTATGTATTATTGTATATATGTGTGTATTTATTTATATTTATATATATAAGTAGTAGGACTGTAGGAGACAACTATTTAAAGGGTCACGTCTTTTGGAATTTTAAAGAATGGGGTGTGAGAATTTTTAAGATTTTTTTATTTGTGAATAGGTGTTTATGAAGGGACGTGTATTGATTAAACGAATTTCCATATAAAAAATAACTATAATAATTATTTATGAATTTTTAAGTAATACTGGATATTACTTGATTTTAGTTAATTAAAGTATAGAAATGACTCCATCGAATTTAATATAAAAAGAGGAAATTTGAAGCCCATGCGAATTATGCAGTTTATAACTCGATTTTGATAATATTTTTCATGAAATAGTAATAAAACAAAGTAGATTGTTGTGGTAAAATTGGTTTTTACCAATTTCATTTATTTAATTCATTTTAATAAATAATTATTAGCCCATTAAAATATCAACTAGGCCAAATCAACAAAAAAGGCCCACGAGGCCTAATTCGGTATATCCACCATGCGGCTCATAGTCCTGGGATAAATAACTCATCATTTATTATTCATTAAGCACATTTTTACTACGATTTCCTCATGTTATGGATTTTTATCTTATACTCTCTTGACTTAAGCATCGAGGGGCTTCCCCGAGAACAACCCGAGACCTTCTAATCTTATTTGCCTATGGCATGCCACCGAGCCGAAACCGGGACTGACCCCCACGCACGCCGCAGATAGATGCATTAGGCGCTTTAGAGCGCACTTTGCACTTCGCACGTACGCATCATCGTGACTTGGTAAGAGTCGTTCGGGTGGCGACACGTGGCACGCGGTGGCGATGGGATCGGGCACCTATTCGCCGATCGGAAACGACGCTCGGTGTACGGGTGCGTAGTAAAGGTTGTGTACCTTCGGAAGAGATGCGATCCAACCATCAGATCATGCATGTTGATCAGAAGGCACGATCCAACAGTCCCGATTGTCCGTACCAATGGTTGCACCTGTTCTGAACAGACATCCGAATTCTATATAAACAGACCCCCAAGAATCTGTTTTGGACATCAGAAACATACGAAAATTTGTATCTTTCAAAGATATTGAGTCCGCATCATTTTTTCTCGCACTTTCGAAAGTTCCAAAATACGTTAAGTTCGTTTGTAAGTGTGGCTTTTGCAAGTCTTTGCTAAGCTAATCTTGAAAGCCTTTGTATCTTAGAAACGATTGCCTAGAACCGTTAGCACTTTTGTACGGGACAATTTTGTCTTGCGGATAGAGAATCTGGACAATTTTGACTTAAAGATTTGTCCCATTATTCTGTCTATTTTTCTGGAAAACCAAATACCGCAAAACAACAATCGCAAGACAAAATTATGTTTTCTTGAAAAATGGCTAACATAAGTTTCACTCACGATGGTCACGCTTTGCTCCGCGATGGAGAAAAACCGGCGACATTTTCCGGTGTTGACTTCAAGCGCTGGCAATAGAAGATGTTGTTCTATTTGACCACTTTGGGTCTGTTCCGGTTCTTGAAGAAGGACCCCGACCATTGGTGAAGAAGAAAAGCAGAAATCGAGAGGTGGATCAAGCTATGGATGCATGACACAACAACGACTTTCTCAAATGCGCAACTATATTCTCGAATGGGCCGGAAGACACACTCTATAACGCCTACTCATTCAAAACATCCAAAGAATTGTGGGATTCTTTGGAAAAGAAGTACAAGACAAAAGATGTCGGCACAAAGAAATTTATTATTGGCAAATTTCGATTTCAAGATGGTTGACACCAAGACGATGATCACCAAGTTCGGAAATTCAAGTCATACTTTATGACTTAGTGTGCAAGAGATGATTCTCAATAAGTCATTCCTAGTGGGCGCAATTATTGAAAAATCACGGCCATTGTGGAAAGACTTTAAGAACTATCTCATGCACAAACACAAGGAAATGGGGCTTGAGGATTTGATAGTTCGACTTGGATCGTAGAAGACAACCAAAAATCCAAAGTAAAGTCCAAAAAACTAGAATGGAGGCCAAGGCCAATTTTGCGAGAATCGAGCACTAGCAAGAAACGGAAGCAATCCGAAATGCTAAAAGGAAGTCCAAAAAGTTCAAAGGAAATCGCTATAACTATTGCAAGCGAATCACATGGCCAAGGATTGCCAACACCCAAAGAAAAAAAAGGGCAATCAAAATGGCAACCAATAACAAGCCAATGTGATCGAGGACAAGTCGTTCCGATACACATGTTGGAGCTCGATCTCATCGCCATTGTGTTTGAAGCCAATATGATGGATAACCCAGGAGTGGTGGATAGATACTGGGCTACTCATCACCTTTTCGTGGGGCTTGAAAAGGTTGTCTTGAAGATTATTTTCGGAAAAGAGCTGACGCTTGTGGATGTGCTGCATGTCCCAGATATCTGCAAGAATTTAGTTTTCGCCCCCTGTTAAGCAAGGCCGATTTTAGACTAGTGTTTTAGTCTAACAAGTTTGTAATGATCAATAATGGTCAGTTTGTTTGTAAATGGTATCTTGATAAAGGGCTCTTCAAAATGTCTGTAATGAATGTTTTCTGCCAAGAGGCGAAGAATAAGAATATTAGTTCTGTTTACTTGTTGGATTGTTCTAATTTATGGCATGATAGATTAGGACACGTAAAGTTAAACACAATTAAAAAGTTAGTGAATCTGGAATTAATACCAATGTTTAAAACCGATTCACAAGACAAATGCGAAGTTTGTGTTGAAGCAATATAGGCTAAAGCACCATTTCATTTGGTAACGAGAAGTACCAAACTTGTCGAGTTAATTCACATAGATGTGTGTGATTTAAAGCTTGTGCAAACTCGATGTGGCAAAAAGTATTTCATAACGTTTATTGATAATTACACAAGATATTGTTATGTATATATTTTGAAAAGCAAAGATGAAGCTTTCGTAGCTTTCCAAACTTATAAGAATGAAGTTGAAAATCATCTTAATTTGAAAATTAAGATGATTCGAAGTGATAGAGGCGAAGAGTATGTTGCTCCATTTAAAGAATTTTGCTCGGAAGCGGGTAGAATTCACCAAACGACAGCTCCTTCCTCACCTCAATCAAATGGAGTTGCAGAACGCAAAACTCGTACTCTTAAGGAGATGATGAATGTGATATTGATAAGTTAAAACTTACCCCAAAACTTGTGGGGGAAGCCATTCTTCTCGCAAACCACATTCTTAATAAGATCGCACACAAAGGTAAAAACGAAACTCCATATGAGTTATGGAAATGACCTAAACCGTCATATAAATACCTCAAAGTGTGGGGGTGTTTGGCTAAAGTCGCGATCTTTCTTAAATAAGTTATAATCGTTCGAAAGACGATTGATTGCGTTTTCATTGGATATGCTAACAATAGTAGTGCATATTGCTTTTTTTAGTGCACAAGTCGGCTATTCCTGATATAAATGAAGTAATGATCATTGAATCAAGGAATGATGTATTATTCGAGAATATCTTTCCGAATAAAGAAAGGAAAGAAGAAAACTCGAATAAAGGAACTTATGAAACTGTAAGGTTACCTCAAAGTGATGATGAAGAGGAACCAAGACGCAGTAAAAGGACAAAAGTAGCTAAGTCTTTTGGTCCTGATTTTCTAACTTATATGTTAGAAAACGAACCCAGAACTATTCAAGAAGCTTGGTCTAGTCCAGAAGCTCCTCTCTGGAAAAAAGCTATCAACAATGAAATAGATTCCATCTTGCACAATAATACTTAGGAGTTGGTTGATCTTTCTCTGGGATGCAAACCTTTAGGATGTAAGTGGATCCTAAAAAGAAGTACACAGTAGATGAATCTATACATAAGTACAAAGCTCAGTTGGTAGCCAAAGGGATTGAACAAAAGGAATGATATGACAGGATACTCTTTATAGGAGACCACCTATGTAAGTGAAAAGTAATGGCCGCTTCTACTTGTAACACTTATGAATCTAAGATATGGTCCAGGGCTGAAATGGACACAACGTGAGAACAAAACGTGTTAGAATTGTTATTGTGTAAGTATTATTGTCTTGGTTTACAAAAATGGCTGAATTGTTCAAGACATCGTGTCACTAAGCAGCTAGTAAATCCGGTAGTACTTTACTAAGGAAGGTTCAAAGCCACAAGCTACCTTCCTGATGCAATAATAGTTCGTTGGAACTTTCGAATGAGTTTGCATACATGCATGCATTAATGTTCATTTATGTGGGGGATTGTTGGAAATTGGTTTCTAATAAATGGGGTTTGACCCATGTTTGACCAATTATTTAAGTGAGATCATTTTATTTATTTTGGAAAATAAATGTTGTAATCGTAATCTACACCGCGGGTAGATGAAATTAGCATTTTGAATTTCTCAAAAACTAACTTCGGGTGAATGAGAAATTAATGCATAAAGTTAGTCAATTAAATGTCTTTTATATAAGATATATAAAAGGGGAATATGGAAACTCATATCCCATATAGGAAACATATTAAATGTTTGACTAGTTTATATAAAGATTTACCACTAATAGGAATAATCAAGTGGAGCTCCATATGGTACACCCTAGTGGGCCATGTCAATTTTGACTAGCCTTTGGCTAGCTCAAACAGCACCGAGGATGGTGCGGAGCACCGACTGAGCTTTGAGGAGCCTTTAAATTTTGACAAATTGAACCATGGTTCGGTCCCGTGGCTCGGTGACGTGGTAGGGCAGCTAAGGTGGCAGTGACTTGGCAAGAGTCATCCGGATGGCGACACATGGCACATGGTTGCGATGGATCGGGCGCACTTTGTTGTAAACACAACTCGCTGTGCGGAGTGTATAGTAAAGGTTGTGTACCTTCGGAAGAGATGCGATCTGAACCATCAGATTGTGCCTGTATATCAGAAGGTACGATCTAACAGTCCAGATTGATCCAGACTAATGGATGCACCTGTTCATAACAGGCATCCAGAAATCATTATAAACAGACCCCCAGGAATTTGTTTTGGACATCAGAAACATACGAAAATTTGCATCTTTCAGCATATTGAGTCTGTCTTTTTTTTTTTAGCACTTTCGAAAGTTCCGAAATACATTAAAGTCGCTGTAAGTTCGACTTTTGCAAGTGCTGCTAAGCCGATCTTGAAATTCGTTGTATCTTAGAGACGATTGCCTAGAACCGTTAGCACATTTGTGCAGGGCAATTTAAATGCTTTGCGGATAGAGAATCCAATTTTGCCCCGACTTAAATATTATGTCCCATTATGCTGTCCTTTTTTCTCGAAAACTAAACATCGCAAACAACGGCGCGAGGCGACATGTTGCAACAAAGAATTAGAACATCGCAAATGAAATGTTGGATAAAAACGTACAAAGAAATTGATCTCGCTTATGTCACACGTGTTGTAACAAATGAAAAACCCCGATTTTTCCGAGCTATTAATCCTTTTGTCGTCTATGTATTTGATCGACTATTTTACCGCGTCACTTTGACGGGTAATTACTAATAATATATATATTTTGTATTTTATTTCATTTTATTTAATTACTAATGATCATGATCATCATTAATTCTATTTCACATTTATGATCACTTGATTGATCATTATTACTATTTTTGTATTTATTAGTCACCTTAGAATTTTAAGAGACTATTTATTTTAGAGACTTTTACCTTATAGAATTAAGATTTTGATTTAGATTAAGTGATCATGAGACTTATAAGTGATCAATGAAATCACTAATTATTTTGGAGATTGATATATTTCATCTATTATCATCAAATTTGGGACAAAAAAAATATATATGGAATTACCAAATTGCCCCTATAGTGGACGGCCATGATGAGATTTTTGGAGTAGAAATATCATCCAACTCTTGTACACTTACACCTTATATTAGTCATCTTGTGTATAATTATACCATTAATTCAAACATTATACACATCATCTTATACATAAATTCTTTATTATTAAAATTGCCAACATGTTGGAGTCTTCCCAACATTCCATTCAAACCCATTCCATGCCCATACCTTTGACCACCAAAATGTCTCCCATGCAAAAAGCAAAATTCAAGACACAAAATTAAACAAAAATCTCTCTCTCTCTCCCTAATGTGGACGGCCACATTGAACAAAAATGAACAAATTTTGTTCATTTCATCCAACACATTTTGATTCTCAAGCAAATTCTCCTCCTTCTGTCTAACCTCTCTCTAAAAATCATTCACATCTTCAAACCTTCAAACACCAACTCTTCACATCTTCAAATCTTCAAACATAAGTTCTTCATATCTTCAAGTACCACTTCTTCACATCTTCAAATATTCAAACACAAGTTCTTCACATTCTTCAAGCCTACCTTCATACCTTCAAGAACATCTTCTTCCTATCATCAAACACTCTTTCTTTCTCCAAACATCTAAACCAAAACAAACAATCTTCCTACACAAAATCAAAAAATTCGAACACCCCCCTATCTCAAGGTAAGAAATTTCACTCCTCAATTCAACTTGATATCTTACTACTCATCACCTTCTCTTATTAATTTAAGTTTGAATTTTGGATTTTGAGGTACTGAGAAGACTACTTGAAGACATGCATGCATGGTGGTGAATTTTTGAAGACTTGAAGAACAAGTGTTAGAGAAATTGGACTACAAGGTAAGATTTGGACACTAGAATCCTTCTTTCTTCTTCTCCCTATTTTTTTCAAATTTTAACACCCCTTTTTCATTTTTGAGAAATAGGGCTGACCTTAGGTGATTTTGGAGTTGAACCAAAAATCCCAAATTTGAAGCTTCAACTAGTTTCAAATCACCTACTACACAAGGTAAAGTCTAGTATTTCCAATTTTCTTATCTTCTTTATTTTTTTTCTTAATTTTCACTCATTTTTCTAACTCCAAATTTTTGATATTTCTTGACTTATGGGCTGACCTAAGTGACCTCATACAAAGTTGTGAAATTATCCTTTTTATTTCACAATTTTCCAAATTTAAGGTGGGTGGAAAAATTCTTTCAACTTCTAGGTGCTTTTGTTAAAATGCATGTAGAGTTTTGATCATGAGTACTTGAGATATATAATTTATGTATTGCATGTCAATTTTATGTATCAAGTCATGAAATTTCTCAAGTGTTGCTCAAAATTGCTATTTATTGAACTTTAGGTGCATGCATGTATAATTTAATGTTCTATGTGATGAATTCTTGTATGAATTGGTCATGCATGTGTATGATCTTTGAAATCCATGTTTTGGATGACTTATAACCTGGACAAGTCGAGCATAATTGATTAAATTTCAATTTTGGACTTAAAAATGCAAAAATAGAAAGTTGGTGGACTAAATTGCAAGAAAACAAATTACGAATTTTGGGACTGTACTCAGGTTCAAAAATGACTTTTGGACATTTTAATAAAGTATTAAGAGTTTTAAGATAAATAAAATCAACCTTTAAAGGCCCAAGGACTAGATTGCAAAATTTTAGAAGTTTAAGGGCTACTATGCAATTTTTGAAACTGTACCAGACCTTAATTTTAAATTTTAAAATTTTCACTCTTAAGGTACTGGAAATGAAATATTTTAAATGTATTCCAAAAATCCAAGTGTTTGGAAAGTAATTTTACTAAAATTGAGGGACCGAATTGTAAAAGATTAAAATTGAGGACCCAAATGCAATTTCCAGGACTTATGCAGCCCATGCACCTGAAAATACTAATTTAATTATAACTTAATTATAGTTTGGACCCAAGGTTCAAATTTCATAACAATTGGACCCCTAAAAGCCTTAAAGGCAATTATTTCAAAATGGGAAAAAAATGAGATTTTCAAAAGTTAAATGACCTACACTTATTTCTTTTAACAACTACTTTTGTCCCAATATCCTACTAACCTTAGTGACATTTTTCAACTGGAATCACATTAAAAGCCCTTCCGGTTTGTGAGTTCTGATTATTTTAAACTTAAGGCCCGAAATGGCAATTTTAATAAATTTGGGGCCAATGTGAGAATTTTATAAACACTCGACCTCAAAACTTAAAAAGAAACTGAATCTCTGAACAATTTGGAGAATTTAGCAACTGACCTCATAATTTTTCAAGGTCGGGATATTTATTTATTTAATTTTTAACCCCAAAAGTATTGGTTTTTACAAAACGGGGCTAAATTGTAATTTTTCTTTTATCAAGGACCTAACTCAAATTATTTTCCTTTTACTAAAACAGCCCTGGACCCTCTGACTTCAATTCTTAATTAGAATATTTTATTTTCTCAAAAATCCCTTGACTTATCGGACCGCTTTGACCGATTAATACCCGATTGCGGGGCGACTTCCTCGTCATGCGATTTTGAACCTATAACGGGACTTATGTTCCAACTAATCTTTCAAGATATCGAAGATTTCTTATCCTTTCGATAATCGTCTTCATTCAATAACTCCACCAACGCCATAATTGCGATCGCGTTTTTTTGAAAATTTTCTGAATCGCTTCCCTGAATCAATAATACTCATCGCTTAGTTGACTACCTGAAATTGTGTTTACTTTCTGCTTGAGTCAACTTGGTGTGTCGAGCTCATAGTCGGAATGGATACGTCGGGGATGGGCCGGCAGGCTCGGCTGCTATTCCACTCTTCGACCCCATCGTCCTAATCCCGCAACTCGGGGACGGAGTCTCCAAGGAAGCGGGTCGTAGTACTTGAGGTATAATCATGATTATGACAAATCCAAGTCTTGCTAGCTCCAGTGTGGATTTTGTCTTTGCCTATGGAGCGATAAGGTGACAAGTCTTGGACCATCTTGCTCGGGGAGTTACAAGGAAGAACGAAGGAATCATCGCCTCGATCCACACGATTCGGAGTTATCGGACCCGTTTGTTAGCGCTACAAATGCATGCGCAACCGCTACTTGTTTTGCATTGGTTGGCGCTACAAATCCGTACGCAACCGCTACTTGTATTGCATTGGTTGGCGCTACAAATCCGTACGCAACTATTATTTGTCTTGCATAGGATTGGCGTTACATTCCGTACGCAATCCTACCTATCTTGCTGAATCACATAGTGCTTGAGTGACCACGAACTATTTTCTTAAATCTGTATAAGTATATTAATTAAATATATTTATCACGACGCTTGCATCGTGTGTGAATTCATGCATCATACCTCACGCGTTTTCATATAATCTGTTTTCTCGCATTAACTATATATCGCCACACTTGCACACGATCACCCCATCCACCGAGATTTTACGTCTCATCCCCATCATTTTTTCTAACCTTTAGATGAGGACTTCGTTGAAGATGCTGAACCGTCCACGGATTGAGCCCTTGTACCCCGCTTGTTGGACCTTATACCTATTGTTGTTTGTCGTTGGACTCGTTTCTTGTGTTTGTTGTTGGACTCTTTTATTTTCTTTTCATTTCGGTCTGTAATTGAAGGGCGTAGGACCCTCTGACTTTTAAGCTGTTATCTTTTAGTTGATTTCGGGGATGTAATTTGGATATTGTGGACTGTAAGTTGTAACTTGTACTTGTTTCTTTAATTCCACTGCTATTTGACTCTGTTCCTTTGGGATTTTGTTGATTTTGTCTAGACTGTTTGGTTACTTGTATTTAAGTTGTGGATCGTCGTCGCGTCCCGTTTGGGGCGTGACAGTTAGAGTGGTATCAGAGCTCGGCTAGTAAGATGGAAACTTACACCGAGCTGACCCGGATAGGACCATCGGTCTGTGTTTTGGGTAGTACCGCGACTTGACTAATTAGTGTGAAATCGATTTCAAATTGGCATAGAACCATACTATTGAGATTTAAACTAAGTTAGAACGTATACTTGGAGATTCCATAGTCATACTTGTCTTGACTTAGTTGATTCTTGACTGACTTTCTTTGTTCCTTCTTTCTTTATTCCTCATTATCTTTCCTTTACCTTTGACTGATCCGCCTTAGTTTTGTTTGATCAGGATGGAGCCGGCGCCACCTTCTTGGTGGGACGTTTTTCGTGCCGTCTTTGGCCGAGCGGTAGTACTACCGGGCACTTATGATTCACTGGCACCGGGAGAGTATTCGAGCGACCTCAGAGCTATCCGAGGAGCGCCAGCGTAACAGGGACTTGACACAGCGCTTGGCAAGGAGCCAAGATGAAAAGAGCGAGTTGACCAATATCATTAAGGACCGCGATAATACCATACGGGCGCGAGAGATCGATCTGAGAATATCCAGGAGCGCCTGGATAATGTGCGAGAGAAAATGAAGAGAGCAAGTGACGGCCGCCAGAAGTGGGAGATTGACGCCCGCATATCTCGCGACACCATTGAGCGCTTGGAGGAGACCCTCATCAAGCAGATGACAGTGATAGAGGACCTTACACAGGCCCTAGCCCAGAGAGACGCTGCTCTGGAGGCTGCTCTGGCAGCTAATGCACAGCCATTGCCACCACCCGAGGTGGAGCCCGTACCCGACGCTGAGGAGGACCCTGAGGAGGACCCCGAGGAGGATCCTGAGGAGGATCCAGTCAAGGTCCGAGAGCCTGAGGCTCTTGAGGCTGCTCCACTTGATGATGCATAGGGATTCGAGTAGTGGTTGGATTTCGTTGATTGGCCTGAGGTCGAGGCGCCACCTCAGCCCGACCAGGCCCCGATTATGGACGTAGCTGATAGTGACGATGATGGCGATCTCACTGATTAGTTAGCTTGATTGTCAGTTTGTGCTTTTGTTGTTGTAGACACTTATTCCATTATGTTGTACCTTACTTTCTGTCGTATTAGATTCAGTTGTATTTTGGTTCAGATGTATCTTTGACTCGGTATTACTAGTGTTGTACTTCGTGGGTGTATTCAAGTTTTACATTAATGGATATGCCTTTGCTATTTATTCAGTGTCTTGTATTTGTTGTTACTTTCCCTACGATATAACTTGCTTTACGCGAATAATTATTGTATTCATTTACTCGTGGATTGCAACTAACAGTTCAAGATACAAAATGGCTGAACATCGTGGACGTGGGAGACCTCGCCGCATTCCCCAAGGGAATGACGACGTACCCAGGGACCGGGTACCCTCCCCTGAATTACCACCGCCTCCTCCACCTGCTGCAGGAGACAACTTGACTGCACAGGCTCTACAACAAATACTGGTTTTCATGAGGCAACAAGCAGAGCCTCAACACTGAGCTCCCGATCCCGCCAGAGAGGTGAACGGTGGCACTTTGGAGCGTTTCCTATGGTTCGACCCACCGGCTTTCTTAGGAGAGCCAAACGACTTAAAGGCAGAAGAATTGATAGAGAAGCTGGAAAATATCTTCAATGCTCTCCAATATTCAGATGAGCAGAAAGTCACACTCGCCATATTTCGTCTAGAATCGGCTACTAGAGACTGGTGGAGGGCAATTGAGAGAAGGTGGGAACAGGACCGAGTAGCCAGAACATGGGGAAATTTCTTGGCCGAGTTCAATGAACAGTACATTCCACAGGTTGTGAAAGAGGCGCGCCGGGATGAATTCCATAGGTTGAGGCAGGGGAACATGTCTGTAGCTCAGTATGAGTCTGAATTTCATCGATTGTCCAAGTATGCTCTGGGGACAATCAGTACCGAAGAGGATAAACTTTACAAGTTCACTCGAGGATTGAAACTGGAACTTCAAAAACAACTGTTGACTGTTGAAATGACAACCTACTCACCCTTGCAGTAAAGGCAGCTCTCCGCATTGAGTCGGGACTGAACCGTATTGGACAGATTCAGCAGAGTAGGCCATCAAACAGTCTTAAGAGGACAGCTGTGGGACAGTCATCTAAGCCGCCTGCTAAGTTTCAGAACGGATCGGTTAATAAGACAGATAAAGGGAAAGGACCAGTACAAGGAAAGCCGGGTCAAGTGTGAGCACATTGCCAGAAACCGGGACATACTGCCAATGACTGTTGGCGTAAACAAGGAAAGTGTTTGCACTGTGGTAGTAATCGACCACCGTGAAAGATTGTCCGGCACGAGGATCAAACCAAACATATGCAGCCGCAGGTCGGAAATGGCCAGGGTAATCGGGCAAGGATGCCCGCTCGAGCATTTGCACTAGCCGGACATGAGGCTCCGGAGGCAACAGACGTGGTGGAAGGTACGCTTCTAGTATCTAACCACTACGCTAAAATACTGTTCGACCTTGGATCAACGCATTCATTTGTTGCACCATATTTTGTATACAAATTACAAGCATGCATGGAACATATGCCTATATGTCTAGAGGTGTCAACTCCTATGGGTGCAAGTCAGATAACAAATATTATCTATAATGCATGCGAAGTTAAGATTGATGAGATAAACTTTCCTGTCGATTTGATCTTATTACTTATATCCGAATACGACGTGATATTGGGAATGAACTGGTTGTCTGCACACCATGCACAAATGGACTGCCATAACAAGTCCATTAAGCTATGTGAACCCAGAAAACCCGAAGTGGAAATTTTGGGAAGGGCGAGTTAAGATTGCCCCAATCATTTTAGCAATGAAAGCGAGGAAGGTGATCACTAGAGGGGCTCAAGGGTACTTGGCGTTTTTAATTAACAAACCCAAGGTTGAGACACAAATTAACCAAGTACCTATGTATCGAATACACGGATATATTTCCACAAGAACTCACCACTTGTCCCTCCAGATAGGGAAGTCGAGTTCACCATCGAGGTGTTACCAGGGACTTCCCCAATTGCCAGAACACCGTATAGAATGGCTCCTCTTGAGTTGCAAGAGTTAAAGACGCAATTACAGAAACTGATGGATGTGGGATTTATCCGACCGAGTACGTCTCCGTGGGGAGCACCTGTGCTGTTTGTCAAAAAGAAAGATGGCACATTAAGACGTGTATAGATTATCGTGGTCTTAATAGCGTGACCATCAAGAACAAATATCCCCTCCCGAGGACAGACGAATCGCTTTTGATCAACTTCAAGGAGCGACGGTGTACTCAAGTTTGATTTACAACAAGGATATTACCAATCAAGATCCGCGAAGAAGACATTTCAAAATTGCATTTCAAACTCGATATGGACACTACGAGTTTGTAGTGATGCTGCTTTTTGGTTTGATGAATGCACCAAAGAACATTTATGGACTGATGCATCGAGTCTTTCAAACTTATTTGGATCAATTCGTAGTGATATTCATTGATGACATACTCGTATACTCTAAGTCTAGAGAAGAGCATGAACGCTCATCCTAAAATCGTTTTGGAGACACTACGAGCATAAGTTGTATGCCAAATTCAGCAAGTGCAAATTTTGGCTAAGTGAAGTCGCGTTCTTGAGACATATAGTATCCGACAAGGGATCACCATAGATCCTTCAAGGTACAAACACAGGTGGTTGAATAGAAACAACCCGAGTGCAACGAAATCGGGAGTTTCCTAGACTAGCTGGATATTATTGAAGATTTATCCAGGACTTCTCCAAGATAGTCGGACCGCTCACTCGACTAACCCAGAAGCAAGTCAAGTTTGAGTGGAATGACAAGTGCGAAGCTAGTTTCCAAGAGCTGAAGAAACGACTTACTACAGCTCCAGTCTTAGCTCTTCCAAAGGGAACAGAAAACTTTGTCGTCTATAGTGATGCATCAAAGGAAGGACTAGGAGCAGTGCTCATGCAGGAAGGAAAGGTCATCGCTTATGCATCACGAAAGCTCAAGCCGTATGAAGCCAATTATCCAACGCATGACTTGGAATTGGCAGCGATAGTGTTCGCGTTAAAGAAATGGAGACACTATCTCTACGGAGCAACATTCACGGTTTTCACAGATCATAAGAGCTTGAAGTATCTATTCTCCCAGAAAGATCTCAATTTGAGGCAACGGAGATGGATGGAGTTGATTGAAGACTATCACTTTGATATTCAATACCATCCTGGGAAGGCTAACGTAGTAGCTGACGCTTTGAGCAGAAAGGCGAGCTTAGCCGACTTATTATTCGAGAGTGGGAATCATTAGAAGAGCCGAGCAATTGGAATCGACAAGAACCAATACTCGATTTCATGTGCTAATATTTCGGTTAAACCCGAACTGCTGAATGAGATCAAGGAAGCACAAGGAAAGATGCACATCTTCAAAAACTGAAGGAGAAGATACTTAAAGGCGAGAGATTAGAATTCTCGGTACATGAAGATGGGGTTATCATATTTTGGAATTGAGTTTGTGTACCGAGTGGCGAGCAGATTAGGAATAAAATCCTAGCAGAGGCACACCGTTCAAAATACACTATACATCCTGGAGGAAACAAGATGTATAAGGATATGAAACGGAGTTATTGGTGGGTAAACATGAAGAACCAGGTAGCGGAGTTCGTTGCGAGATGTTTGACTTGTCAACGAGTAAAAGCAGAACACCAACACCATCTGGTTTACTACAACCATTGAGAATTCCCGAGTGGAAATGGGAACACATAACGATGGACTTCGTGGCGGATCGCCAAGGACCGTGGAGGAGGCCATGATGCTATTTGGTAGTTGTAGACCGACTCACGAAATCGCACACTTCTTACCCATCAAGAAAACGATAGCTTGCGAAACTTGCAGGACTTATATCCGAGAGATCATTCGACCGCATGGAGTACCGTCGACATAGTATTAGACAGACCCGAGGTTTGTCTCCGTTTTGGAAGTGCTTGCACGAGGAATTGGGTACCTCGCTAAGTTTCAAAGACAACAAAGACATCCACAAACCGTTGGGCCGATACCGAGCGAACAATTCAAACCCTAGAAGACATGCCGCGAGCCTCCACGTTGGATTTCCAAGGAAGTTGGGATTCGCACTTACCATTAGCCGAGTTCGCCTACAATAACATTATCAATCCACGATTGGGATGGCACCCTATGAGGCATTATATGGGCGAAAATATAGATCCCCAATACACTGGGAGATTGATGACCAATGGACTCAGAAAGAAAAACGAAGTCGCCCTTGATTCCAAAGGTCGACTTAGTTCAGGAGGCCATGGAAAAGGTCAAGCTGATCAAGGAGCGGATTCGCACAGCTCAGAAGCGCCAAAAGAGTTACGCGGACAAGAGAAGAAAGAATTTGGAATTTGAAGTCGGAGATGAAGTATTTCTCAGACTCTCACCACGGAAAGGATTAATCAATCCGAAGAAAGGAGGCAAGTTGAGTCCGAGATATGTTGGACCTTACAAGATTTTACAGAGAATCGGGAAATTAGCCTACGGACTCGAGTTACCAGTGCCATATGCGGGAATGCACAATGTATTCCACGTATCGAGATTGAAGAAGTATCAACCAGATCCCGAACATATCATCCCTCGTGATACTCCTCCTCTAATGGAAAAATTATCTTACACCGAGAGGCTGATCTGGATCATTGATCAGCAGATACGACAGTTGCGTAATAGGGAAATTCCGATGGTTAAAGTGGTGTGGCAGAACCACAACCGAGACGAAGACGCAACGTGGGGACCAAATTCTTTTAAGGTGGGGAGGATGTGAAGCCCCCGATTTTTTCGAGCTATTATTGATCCTTTTGTCGTCTATGTATTTGATCGACTATTTTACCGCGTCACTTTGACAGATAATTACTAATAATATATATTTTGTATTTTATTTCATTTTATTTAATTACTAATGATCAGGATCATCATTAATCCTATTTCACATTTATGATCACTTGATTGATCATTATTACTATTTTTGTATTTATTAGTCACCTTAGAATTTTAAGAGACTATTTATTTTAGAGACTTTTACCTTATAGAATTAAGATTTTGATTTAGATTAAGTGATCATGAGACTTATAAGTGACCAAGGAAATCACTAATTATTTTGGAGATTGATATATTTCATCTATTATCATCAAATTTGGGACAAAAAAAAATATATGGAATTACCAAATTGCCCCTATAGTGGACGGCCATGATGAGATTTTTGGAGTAGAAATATCATCCAACTCTTGTACACTTACACCTTATATTAGTCATCTTGTGTATAATTATACCATTAATTCAAACATTGTACACATCATCTTATACGTAAATTCTTTATTATTAAAATTGCCAACATGTTGGAGTCTTCCCAACATTCCATTCAAACCCATTCCATGCCCATACCTTTGACCACCAAAATGTCTCCCATGCAAGAAGCAAAATTCAAGACACAAAATTAAACAAAAATCTCTCCCTTTCTCCCTAATGTGGACGGCCACATTGAACAAAAATGAACAAATTTTGTTCATTTCATCCAACACATTTTGATTCTCAAGCAAATTCTCCTCCTTCTCTCTAACCTCTCTCTAAAAATCATTCACATCTTCAAACCTTCAAACACCAACTCTTCACATCTTCAAATCTTCAAACATAAGTTCTTCATATCTTCAAGTACCACTTCTTCACATCTTCAAATATTCAAACACAAGTTCTTCAAATCTTCAAGCCTACCTTCATACCTTCAAGAACATCTTCTTCCTATCATCAAACACTCTTTGTTTCTCCAAACATCTAAACCAAAAGAAACAATCTTCCTACTCAAAATCAAAAAACTCGAACACCCTCCCTATCTCAAGGTAAGAAATTTCACTCCTCAATTCAACATGATATCTTACTACTCATCACATTCTCTTCTTAATTTAAATTTGAGTTTTGGATTTTGAGGTATTTAGAAGACTACTTGAAGACATGCATGCATGGTGGTGAATTTTTGAAGACTTGAAGAACAAGTGTTAGAGAAATTGGACTACAAGGTAAGATTTGGACACTAGAACCCTTCTTTCTTCTTCTCCCTATTTTTTTCAAATTTTAACACCCCTTTTTCATTTTTGAGAAATAGGGGCTGACCTTAGGTGATTTTGGAGTTGAACCAAAAATCCCAAATTTGAAGCTTCAACTAGTTTCAAATCACCTACTACACAAGGTAAAGTGTAGTATTTCCAATTTTCTTATCTTCTTTATTTTCTTCTTAATTTTCACTCATTTTTCTAACTCCAAATTTTTGATATTTCTTGACTTAGGGGCTGACCTAAGTGACCTCATACAAAGTTGTGAAATTATCCTTTTTATTTCACAATTTTCCAAATTTATGGTGGGTGGAAAAATTCTTTCAACTTCTAGGTGCTTTTGTTAAAATGCATGTAGAGTTTTGATCATGAGTACTTGAGATATATAATTTATGTATTGCATGTCAATTTTATGTATCAAGTCATGAAATTTCTCAAGTGTTGCTCAAAATTGCTATTTATTGAACTTTAGGTGCATGCATGTATAATTTAATGTTCTATGTGATGAATTCTTGTATGAATTGGTCATGCATGTGTATGATCTTTGAAATCCATGTTTTGGATGACTTATAACCTGGATAAGTCGAGCATAATTGATTAAATTTCAATTTTGGATTTAAAAATACAAAAATGGAAAGTTGGTGGACTAAATTGCAAGAAAACAAAACTTAAAGGACCCCTCTGCAAATTATGAATTTTGGTACTGTACTCAGGTTTAAAAATGACTTTTGGACATTTTAATAAAGTTTTAAGAGTTTTAAGATAAATAAAATCAACATTTAAAGGCCCAAGGACTAGATTGCACAATTTTAGAAGTTTAAGGGCTACTATGCAATTTTTGAAACTGTACCAGACCTTAATTTTAAATTTTAAAATTTTCACTCGTAAGGTACTGGAAATGACATATTTTAAATGTATTCCAAAAATCCAAGTGTTTAGAGTTTAGAAAGTAATTTTACTAAAATTGAGGGACCGAATTGTAAAAGATTAAAATTGAGGACCCAAATAATATTTCCAGGACTTATGCAGCCCATGCACCTGGAAATACTAATTTAACTATAACTTAATTATATTTTGGACCCAAGGTTCAAATTTCATAACAATTGGACCCCTAAAAGCCTTAAAGGCAATTATTTCAAAATGGGACAAAAATGAGATTTTCAAAAGTTAAAGGACCTACACTTATTTCTTTAAACAAATACTTTTGTCCTAATATCCTACTAACCTTAGTGACATTTTTCAACTGGAATCACATTAAAATCCCTTCCGGTTTGTGAGTTCCGATTATTTTAAACTTAAGGCCCGAAATGGCAATTTTAATAAATTTGGGGCCAATGGGAGAATTTTATAAACACTCGACCTAAAAAATTAAAAAGAAAACTGAATCTCTGAACAATTTGGAGAATTTAGGAACTGACCTCATAATTTTTCAAGGTCGGGATATTTATTTATTCAATTTTTAACCCCAAAAGTATTGGTTTTTACAAAACGGGGCTCCTTTATCAAGGACCTAACTCAAATTATTTTTCTTTTACTAAAACAACCCTGGACCCTCTGACTTCAATTCTTAATTAGAATATTTTATTTTCTCAAAAATTCCTTGACTTATCGGACCGCTTTGACCGATTAATACCCGATCAGCGGACTTCCTCGTCTTGTGATTTTGAACCTATAACGGGACTTATGTTCCACCTAATCTTTCAAGATATCGAAGATTGCTTATCCTTCCGATAATCGTCTTCATCCAATTACTCCACCAACGCCATAATTGCCACTCGCGTTTTTTGAAAATTTTCCTGAATCGCTTCCCCTCGAATCAATAATACTCATTGCCTGGTTGACTACCTGAAATTGTGTTTACTTTCTGCTGAGTCAACTTGGTGTGTCGAGCTCCCATCCGAATGGATACGTCGGGGATGGAATCGGGCAGCTCGGCCGCTATTCCACTCTTCCGACCCCATCGCCCTAATCCCGCAATCGAGGGACGGAGTGTCCAAGGGAAGCGGGTCGTAGTACTTGAGGTATAATTATGATTATGACAAATCCAGTCTTGCTAGCTCCAGGTGTGGATTTTGTCTTTGCCTATGGAGCGATAAGGTGACAAGTCTTGACCATCTTGCTCGGGAGTTACAAGGAAGAACGAAGGAATCGCTTTCGATCCACACGATTCCTCGGAGTTATCGGACCCGTTTGGTTGGCGCTACAAATGCATGCAACCGCTACTTGTTTTGCATTGGTTGGCGCTACAAATCCGCACGCAACTACTTGTATTGCATTGGTTGGCGCTACAAATCCGTACGCAACCATTATTTGTCTTGCATAGGATTGGCGTTACATTCCGTACGCAATCCTACCTATCTTGCCTGAATCACATAGTGCTTGTGTGACCACGAACTATTTTCTTAAACTGTATAAGTATATTAATTAAATATATTTATCACGACGTTTGCGGACTGTGTGTGAATTCATGCATCATACCTCACGCGTTTTCATATAACTGTTTTCTCGCATTAACTATATATCGCCACACTTGCACACGATCACCCCATCCACTGAGATTTCTCCTCATCCCCATCCCCTTTTCTAACCTTTAGATGAGGACTTCGTTGAAGATCTTTGAACCGAATCCACGGATTGAGCCCTTGTACCCGCTTGTTGGACCTTCTACCTATTGTTGTTTGTCGTTGGACTCGTTTCTTGTGTTTGTTGTTGGACTCTTTTATTTTCTTTTCATTTCGGTCTGTAATTGAAGGGCGTAGGACCCTCTGACTTTTAAGCTGTTATCTTTTAGTTGATTTCGGGGATGTAATTTGGATATTGTGGACTGTAAGTTGTAACTTGTACTTGTTTCTTTAATTCCACTGCTATTTGACTCTGTTCCTTTGGGATTTTGTTGATTTTGTCTAGACTGTTTGGTTACTTGTATTTAAGTTGTGGATCGTCGTCGCGTCCCGTTTGGGGCGTGACAGTTAGAGTGGTATCAGAGCTCGGCTAGTAAGATGGAAACTTACACCGAGCTGACCCAGGATAGGACCCTCGGTCTGTGTTTTGGGTAGTACCGCGACTTGACTAATTAGTGTGAAATCGATTTCAAATTGGCATAGAACCATACTATTGAGATTGAAACTAAGTTAGAACGTATACTTGGAGATTCCATAGTCATACTTGTCTTGACTTAGTTGATTCTTGACTGACTTTCTTTGTTCCTTCTTTCTTTATTCCTCATTATCTTTCCTTTACCTTTGACTGATCCGCCTTAGTTTTGTTTGATCAGGATGGAGCCGGCGCCACCTTCTTGGTGGGACGTTTTTCGCCCGTCTTGAGCGGAGTACTACCGGCACTTATGATTCACCGCACCGGAGAGTATTCGAACGACCTCGAGCTATCCGAGGAGCGCCCGGTATGCAGGGGACTTGACCGACACGCCGCTTGGCAAGGAGCCAAGATGAAAAGAGCGAGTTGACCAATATCATTAAGGACCGCGATAATACCATACGGGCGAGAGGTTCAGATATTGAATATCGTGAGCGCCGGATAATGTGCGAGAAAAATGAAGAGAGCAAGTGACGGCCGCTTGAAGTGGGAGATTGACGCCCGCATATCTCGCGACACCATTGAGCGCTTGGAGAGACCCTCATCAAGCGGATGACAAGATAGAGGACCTTACATAGGCCCTAGCCCGAGAGACGCCGTCCGGAGGCTTCTCCGCGGCTAATGCGGCCATTGCCACCACCCGAGGTGGAGCCTGCGACTGACGCCGAGGAGGACCCCGAGGAGGATCCAGCCAAGGTCGGAGAGCCCGAGGTACTTGAGGCCGCTCCACTTGATGATGCATAGGGATTCGAGTAGTGGTTGGATTTCGTTGATTGGCCTAAGGTCGAGCGCCACCTCACCCGACCTCCGTCCCCGACATGGACGTAGGCGATAGTGACGATGATGGCGATCTCACCGATTAATTAGCTTGATTGTCGGTTTGTGCTTTCGTTGTTGTAGACACTTATTCCATTATGTTGTACCTTACTTTATATCGTATTAGATTCAGATTGTATTTTTGGTTCGGATGTATCTTTGACTCGGTATTACTAGTGTTGTACTTCATGGGTGTATTCAAGTTTTACATTAATGGATATGCATTTGCTATTTATTCAATGTATTGTATTTATTCAAGTTCAAGATACGAGAATGGCTGAACATCGTGGACATGGGAGACCTCGCCGCATTCCTCAAGGAATGACGATGTACCCAGGGGACCGGGTACCCTCCCTGAATTACCACCGCCTCCTCCACCTGCTGCAGAGACAACTTGACCGCACGGCTCTACAACAAATCTTGGTTTTCATGAGGCAACAAGCGAGCCTCAACACCGAGCTCCCGAACGCCGCCAGAGAAGCAAACAATCGCACTTTGGAGCGTTTCCTACGGTTTGACCCACCGGCTTTCCGAGGAGAGCCGAGGCGACTTAAAGCGAGAAGAATTGATAGAGAAGTGAAAATATCTTCAATGCTCTCCAATATTCGGATGAGCGGAAAGTCACACTCGCCATATTTAAATCTAGAATCGGCTACTGAGACCGGTGAAGGGCGATTGAGAGAAGGTGGGAACATGACCGAGTAGCGAACATGGGGAAATTTCTTGGCCGAGTTTAATGAATGACATTCCACAAGGTTGTGAAAGAGGCGCGCAGGATGAATTCCATAGGTTGAGGCGGGGGAACATGTCTCGTAGCTCGATGAGTCCGACTTTCATCGATTGTCCAAGTATGCTCTGGGGGACAATCGATCAAGAGGATAAACTTTACAAGTTCACTCGAGGATTGAAACTGAACTTCAAAAACAATCTGTTGATCGTTGAAATGACAACTACTCGGTAGTGGTAAAGCGCAAACCGCATTGAGTCGGGATCGAATCAGTATTGACAAATTCAGCGAGTAGGCCATCAAACATTCTTAAGAGGACAAACACCTGGGGATCATCTAAGCCGCCGCTAAGTTTGAACGGGACCGGTTAATAAGACAGATAAAGGGAAAGGACCGGATCTGAGAAAGTCGGGTCAAGTGTGTGCACATTGCCGTAAATGGGACATACGCCAATGACAAGCGTAAACAAGGAAAGTGTTTACGCTGTGGTAGTAATTAGCACCAAATTGAAAGATTGCCCGGCACGAGGATCGAACCAAACAGATGCAGCCCATGGCCGAAATGGCCAGGGTAATCGGGAAAGGATGCCCGCTCCAAAGATTTGCACTAGCCGGACATGAGGCTCCGGAGGCAACGGACGTGGTGGAAGGTACGCTTCTAGTATCTAACCACTACGCTAAAATACTATTCGACCCTGGATCAACGCATTCATTTGTTGCACCACATTTTGTACACAAACCGCATGCATGCATGGAACATATGCCTATATGTCCGTGAGGTGTCAACTCCTATGGGTGCAAGTCAGATAACAGATATTATCTATAATGCATGCGAAGTTAAGATTGATGAGATAAACTTTCCTGCCGATTTGATCTTATTACCTATATCCGAATACGACGTGATATTGGGAATGAACTGGTTGTCTGCACACCATGCACAAATGGATTGCCATAACAAGTCCATTAAGCTATGTGAACCCGGAAAACCCGAAGTGGAAATTTTGGGAAGGGCACGAGTTAAGATTGCCCCAATCATTTCCGCAATGAAAGCGAGAAGGCGATCACTAGAGGGGCTCAAGGGTACTTGGCGTTTGTAATTAACAAACCCAAGGTTGAGACACAAATTAACCAAGTACCTATGTATCAGAATACACGGATGTATTTCCACAAGAACTCACCACTGTCCCTCCAGATAGGGAAGTCGAGTTCACCATCGAGGTGTTACCAGGGACTTCCCCGATTGCCAGAACACCGTATAGAATGGCTCCTCTTGAGTTGCAAGAGTTAAAGACGCAATTACAGAAACTGATGGATGTGGGATTTATCCGACCGAGTACGTCTCCGTGGGGAGCACCGTGTCTTTGTTTGTCAAAAAGAAAGATGGCACATTAAGACGTGTATAGATTATCGTGGTCTTAATAGCGTGACCATCAAGAACAAATATCCTCCCGAGGATAGACGAATCGTTTGATCAACTTCAAGGAGCGACGGTGTACTCAAGTTTGATTTACAACAAGGATATTACCAACTGAAGATCCGCGAAGAAGACATTTCCAAAACTGCATTTCAAACTCGATATGGACACTACGAGTTTGTAGTGATGCCTTTCGGTCTGACGAATGCACCATCAACATTTATGGACCTGATGCATCGAGTCTTTCAACCTTATTTGGATCAATTCGTAGTGATATTCATTGATGACATACTCGTATACTCTAAGTCTAGAGAAGAGCATGAACGTCATCTAAAAATCGTTTTGGAGACACTACGAGAGCATAAGTTGTATGCCAAATTCAGCAAGTGCGAATTTTGGCTAAGTGAAGTCGCGTTCTTGAGACATATAGTATCCAACACCGGGATCACCGTAGATCCTTCGGAGGTACAAATAGTGGTTGAATAGAAACAACCCGAGTCTCAGAATCGGAAATCGAGTTTCTAGACTAGCTGGATATTATCGAAGATTTATCCAGGACTTCTCCAAGATAGTCGGACCGCTCACTCGACTAACCTGCAAGCAAGTCAAGTTTGAGTGGAATGACAAGTGCGGCTAGTTTCAAGAGTCAAGAAACGACTTACTACAGCTCGATCTTAGCTCTTCCAAAGGGAACAAAAACTTTGTCGTCTCAGCATGCATCAAAGGAAGGGCTAGGAGCAAGTGCTCATGCGGGGAAGGAAAGGTCGTCTCTTATGTATCACGAAAGCTCAAGCCGTATGAAGCCATTATCCAATGCATGACTTGGAATTGGCAACGATAATGTTCGCGTTAAAGATGGAGACACTATCTCTATGAAGCAACATTCACGGTTTTCACAGATCATAAGAGCTTGCGATCTATTCTCCCGAAAGATCTCAATCTCGAGGCAACGAAGATGGATGGAGTTGATTGAGGACTATCACTTTGATATTCAATACCATCCCGAGAAGGCTAACGTAGTAGCTGACGCTTTGAGCAGAAAGGCGAGCTTAGCTAGACTTATGATTCGAGAGTGGGAATCATTAGAAGAGTTGAGCAATTGGAATCTGACAAGGACCAATACTCAGATTTGATGTGCTAATATTTCGGTTAAACCCGAACTGCTGAATGAGATCAAAGAAGCACAAGGGAAAGATGCATATCTTCAAAACCTGAAGGAGAAGATACTTAAAGGAGATAGATCAGAATTCTCGGTACATGAATAAAATCCTAGCATAGGCACACCGTTCAAAATACACTATACATCCTGGAGGAAACAAGATGTATAAGGATATGAAACGGAGTTATTGGTGGGTAAACATAAAGAACCAGGTAGCGGAGTTCGTTGCGAGATGTTTGACTTGTCAACGAGTAAAAGCAGAACACCAACGACCATCTGGTTTACTACAACCATTGAGAATTCCCGAGTGGAAATGGGAACACATAACGATGGACTTCGTGACGGATCTGCCAAGGACCAGAGGAGGCCATGATGCTATTTGGGTAGTTGTAGACCGACTCACACGAAATCGCACACTTACCCATCAAGAAAACGATAGCTTGCGAAACTTGCACGACTTATATCCGAGAGATCATTCGACCGCATGGAGTACTACGACATAGTATCAGACAGAGACCCGAGGTTTGTCTCCAGATTTTGGAAGTGCTTGCACGAGGAATTGGGTACCTCGCTAAGTTTCAGCACATCAGCACATCCACAAACTGTTGGACAGTCTGAGCGAACAATTCAAACCCTAGAAGACATGCTGCGAGCCTGCACGTTGGATTTCCAACGAAGTTGGGATTCGCACTTACCATTAGCCGAGTTCGCCTACAATAACAGTTATCAAACCACGATTGGGATGGCACCCTACGAGGCATTATATGGGCGAAAATGTAGATCCTTACTACACTGGAAGATTGATGACCAATGGACTCCAAAAGAAAAACGAAAGTCGCCCTTGATTCCAAAGGTCGACTTAGTTCAGGAAGCCATGGAAAAGGTCAAGCTGATCAAGGAGTGGATTTGCACAGCTCAGAACCGCCAAAAGAGTTACGCGAACAAGAGAAGAAAGGATTTGGAATTTGAAGTCGGAGATGAAGTATTTCTCAGACTCTCACCACGGAAAGGATTAATCAATCCGAAGAAAGGAGGCAAGTTGAGTCCGAGATATGTTGGACCTTACAAGATTTTACAGAGAATCGGGAAGTTAGCCTACCGACTCGAGTTACCAGCACCATATGCGGGAATGCACAATGTATTCCACGTATCGAGATTGAAGAAGTATCAACCAGATCCCGAACATATCATCTCTCCTCCTCTAATGGAAAATTTATCTTACACCGAGAGGCCGATCCACATCATTGATCAGCAGATACGACAGTTGCGTAAGAGGGAAATTCCGATGGTTAAAGTGGTGTGGCAGAACCACAACCGAGACGAAGACGCAACGTGGGAGATGGAAGAGGACATGAGGAATCAATATCCAGAACTATTCTGAAGAGAATTTGGGGACCAAATTCTTTTAAGGAGGGGAGGATGTGAAGCCCCCGATATTTCCGAGCTATTATTGATCCTTTTGTCGTCTATGTATTTGATCGACTATTTTACCGCGTCACTTTGACAGGTAATTACTAATAATATATATATTTTGTATTTTATTTCATTTTATTTAATTACTAATGATCATGATCATCATTAATCCTATTTCACATTTATGATCACTTGATTGATCATTATTACTATTTTTGTATTTATTAGTCACCTTAGAATTTTAAGAGACTATTTATTTTAGAGACTTTTACCTTATAGAATTAAGATTTTGATTTAGATTAAGTGATCATGAGACTAATAAGTGATCAAGAAGATCACTAATATTTTGGAGATTGATATATTTCATCTATTATCATCAAATTTGGGACAAAAAAAAAATATATATGGAATTACCAAATTGCCCCTATAGTGGACGGCCATGATGAGATTTTTGGAGTAGAAATATCATCCAACTCTTGTACACTTACACCTTATATTAGTCATCTTGTGTATAATTATACCATTAATTCAAACATTATACACATCATCTTATACGTAAATTCTTTATTATTAAAATTGCCAACATGTTGGAGTCTTCCCAACATTCCATTCAAACCCATTCCATGCCCATACCTTTGACCACCAAAATGTCTCCCATGCAAGAAACAAAATTCAAGACACAAAATTAAACAAAAATCTCTACCTTTCTCCCTAATGTGGACGGCCACATTGAACAAAAATGAACAAATTTTGTTCATTTCATCCAACACATTTTGATTCTCAAGCAAATTCTCCTCCTTCTCTCTAACCTCTCTCTAAAAATCACTCACATCTTCAAACCTTCAAACACCAACTCTTCACATCTTCAAACATAAGTTCTTCATATCTTCAAGTACCACTTCTTCACATCTTCAAATATTCAAACACAAGTTCTTCAAATCTTCAAGCCTACCTTCATACCTTCAAGAACATCTTCTTCCTATCATCAAACACTCTTTCTTTCTCCAAACATTTAAACCAATACAAACAATCTTCCTACTCAAAATCAAAATATTCGAACACCCCCCCTATCTCAAGGTAAGAAATTTCACTCCTCAATTCAACATGATATCTTACTACTCATCACCTTCTCTTCTTAATTTAAATTTGAATTTTGTATTTTGAGGTACTTAGAAGACTACTTGAAGACATGCATGCATGGTGGTGAATTTTTGAAGACTTGAAGAACAAGTGTTAGAGAAATTGGACTACAAGGTAAGATTTGGACACTAGAACCCTTCTTTCTTCTTCTCCCTATTTTTTTCAAATTTTAACACCCTTTTTTCATTTTTGAGAAATAGGGGCTGACCTTAGGTGATTTTGGAGTTGAACCAAAAATCCCAAATTTGAAGCTTCAACTAGTTTCAAATCACCTACTACACAAGGTAAAGTGTAGTATTTCCAATTTTCTTATCTTCTTTATTTTCTTCTTAATTTTCACTCATTTTTCTAACTCCAAATTTTTGATATTTCTTGACAAAGTTGTGAAATTATCCTTTTTATTTCACAATTTTTCAAATTTAAGGTGGGTGAAAATATTCTTTCAACTTCTAGGTGCTTTTGTTAAAATGCATGTAGAGTTTGATCATGAGTACTTGAGATATATACTTTATGTATTGCATGTCAATGTTATATATCAAATCATGAAATTTCTCAAGTGTTGCTCAAAATTGCTATTTATTGAACTTTAGGTGCATGCATGTACAATTTAATGTTCTATGTGATGAATTCTTGTATGAATTGGTCATGCATGTGTATGATATTTGAAATCCATGTTTTGGATGACTTATAACCTGGACAAGTCGAGCATAATTGATTAAATTTCAATTTTGGACTTAAAAATGCAAAAATGGAAAGTTGGTGGACTAAATTGCAAGAAAACAAAACTTAAAGGACCCCTCTGCAAATTTCAAATTTTGGGACTGTACTCAGGTTCAAAAATGACTTTTGGACATTTTAATAAAGTTTTAAGAGTTTTAATATAAATAAAATCAACCTTTAAAGGCCCAAGGACTAGATTGCAAAATTTTAGAAGTTTAAGGGCTACTATGCAATTTTTGAAACTGTACCAGACCTTAATTTTAAATTTTGAAATTTTTACTCTTAAGGGACTGGAAATGACATATTTTAAATGTATTCCAAAAATCCAAGTGTTTAGAGCTTGGAAAGCAATTTTACTAAAATTGAGGGACCGAATTGTGAAAGATTAAAATTGAGGACCCAAATGAAATTTCCAGGACTTATGCAGCCCATGCACCTGGAAATACTAATTTAACTATAACTTAATTATATTTTGGACCCAAGGTTCAAATTTCATAACAATTGGACCCCTAAAAGCCTTAAAGGCAATTATTTCAAAATTGGACAAAAATGAGATTTTCAAAAGTTAAAGGACCTGCACTTATTTATTTTAAAAACTGCTTTTGTCCCAATATCCTACTAACCTTAGTGGCATTTTCCAACTGGAATCTCATTAAAAGCCCTTCCGGTTTGTGAGTTCCGATTATTTTAAACTTAAGGTCCAAAATGACAATTTTAATAAATTTGGGGCCAATGTGAGAATTTTATAAACACTCGACCACAAAACTTAAAAAAAAAACCTGAATCTCTGAACAATTTGGAGAATTTAGGAACTGACCTCATAATTTTTCAAGGTCGGGATATTTATTTATTCAATTTTTAACCCCAAAAGTATTGGTTTTTACAAAACGGGGCTAAATTGTAATTTTTCTTTTATTAATGACCTAACTCAAATTATTTTCCTTTTACTAAAACAGCCCTGGACCCTCTGACTTCAATTCTTAATTAGAATATTTTATTTTCTCAAAAACCCATTGACTTATCGGACCACTTTGACCGATTAATACCCGATCGCGGGGCGACTTCCTCGTCTTGCGATTTTGAACCTATAACGGGACTTATGTTCCACCTAATCTTTCAAGATATAGAAGATTGCTTATCCTTCCGATAATCGTCTTCATCCAATAACTCCACCAATGCCATAATTGCCACTCGCGTTTTTTTGAAAATTTTCCTGAACTGCTTCCCTGAATCAATAATACTCGACTGCCTGGTTGACTACCTGAACTTGTGTTTACTTTCCTGCTTGAGTCAACTTGGTGTGTCGAGCTCACAGTCGGAATGGATATGTTGGGGATGGAACCGGGGCGCTCTCAGGCCGCTATTCCACTCTTCTGGCCCCATCGTCCTAATCCCGCAACTGAGGGACGGAGTGTCCAAGGGAAGCGGGTCGTAGTACTTGAGGTATAATCATGATTATGACAAATCCGAGCCTTGCTAGCTCCAGTGTGGATTTTGTGTTTGCCTATGGAGCGATAAGGTGACAGGTCTTGGACCATTTTGCTCGGGAGTTACAAGGAAAAAAAACGAAGAAATCGGGCTGTCGATCCACACGATTCCGGAGTTATCGGACCCGTTTGGTTGGCACTACAAATCCGTACGCAACCGCTACTTGCTTTGCATTGGTTGGCGCTACAAATTCGTACGCAACCGCTACTTGTATTGCATTGGTTGGCGCTACAAATCCGTACGCAACCATTATTTGTCTTGCATAGGATTGGCGTTACATTCCGTATGCAATCCTACCTGTCTTGCCTGAATCACATTGTGCTTGTGTGACCATAAGTATATTAATTAAATATATTTGTCACGACGCTTGTGGACTGTGTGTGAATTCATGCATCATACCTCCGCGTTTTCATATAACTATTTTCTCGCATTAACAATATATCGCCACACTTGCACACGATCACCCCGTCCACTGAGATTTCTGTCTCATCCCCACCTATTTTCTAACCTTTAGATGAGGACTTCGTTGAAGATGATGAACCGTCCACGGATTGAGCCCTTGTACCCCGCTTGTTGGACCTTCTACCTGTTGTTGTTTGTCGTTGGCCTCGTTTCTTGTGTTTGTTGTTGGGGACTCTTTTATTTTCTTTTCATCCCGGCCTGTAATTGAAGGGCGTAGGACCCTCTGACTTTTAAGTTGTTATCTTTTAGTTGATTTCGGGGATGTAATTTGGATATTGTGGACTGTAAGTTGTAACTTGTACTTGTTTCTTTATTTCCGCTGCTATTTGACTCTGTTCCTTTGGGATTTTGTTGATTTTGTCTAGACTGTTTGGTTACTTGTATTTAAGTTGTGGATCGTCGTCGCGTCCCGTTTGGGGCGTGACAGTAACATCCCAATTTCATGAAATTAAAGTACTATTTAAGGAAAAAGAAACATCATTAAGAAATCATGAGTTTATAAGTTAAAGTGCGCCCAATAATTTCCTAAAGACAATTTAAAATTTTTAATCCTAAATAAAAAAAAAAGTGCTAATAATACTAATAATAATACATCTTCCAAATTAAAATATCCAACAGTTATCCCGAGCATAAAACACAAAAGTTTAAGTCATATCCAAAATTCAATCTGATCGTAATTATTTAAAATTATAAATATAGCATGATTCATTCCATCATCCACAACATCATATCTTCAACCGGATTCCTCAACCTGAAAGCCATGGTAATAATAGGGGTGAGCTTCATTTCACTCAGTTGGGATGTATATGTCAATATTTAATATAACATGAAAAACATTCAAATAATTATAATAATTAATTAATTAATTTTCTCTTTTTCCTCTGACTGGTAGAGCTGACAAAAGCTCGGGCTGACCTAAAATACATTTTTATGTGTAAAATGTGTCGGGTCAGTCGGGCTTGGGGCATATCAGGCCGGGCCAAATTAGGCCCAAAATGTAAAAACATAGCCCAGTCCAGCCCAGACCTTGCCTAATTCTCGGGATGGTCGAGTCGACCCATGGACCGGGCTAAAAATTTTCAGCTCTATAGTGACTGGCCAGTTACTGCATATAGTGATGCAGGTCACCTCGATGATACTTTTGATCCCAAACCCTTTTAAAGGACCCTGACATATATGAATTTATTTCCTCTTGACATATATTGCAATTAATGAAATACAATCATGAAACATTAAATAAATACAAATAATATTAAAATCTCTACCTTAATAATTGCAGATATTCGATGTAGAAAATAAACGATAAAAGTTCTAGTCCTCAATTCCCTCGTTTTCTATTGTAGAGATTTGACAAAATTGTGAAAGATTTATGTTGGATGTTCATTTATTTATAGGCTAATTTTAACTCCTAAATTAACCCATAAATTAACTCCTAAATTAACTTATAATTAAACCCTTAATTAAATCTTGGTTATCACATTCTACTCTCCTTAAATATAATTTTATCCTAGAAATTCGATATCTTACCTGAAATTGAAAGACTTGTGTACTTGACACGAATCTCCTCTTCACGTTCCCAAGTAACTTCATTTTTGCCATGGTGTGTCCACCACATTTTTGATTAGAGCAACATCTTTATTTCTCAGATGGTGAATCTTGCTTTCCAAAATAGTTTCTGGTGCTTCCTCGTAAGTCAAGCCATTGTTGATTGTTAGATCCTTATTATTCATGATGTTACTTGGATTGTGAACGTACTTTCTTAGCATTGAGACTCAAAAAACATTGTGCATAGTTGATAGACTCGGTGGTAATGCTAGTTTATAAGCTAAATCTCAAACTCGTGTAAATTTGAAACAGTTCAATATATCTCGGCTTCAGTTTTTCCCTTTTCGCCAAATGAATAACACCTTTGACAAGAGCTACTTTCAAGAATACTTTTTCTCCTTCATCAAACTGTATGTGTTTGCTTCGTCTATCAACATACGACTGTTGCCTATTTTGAGCTATCTTGATTCGATCTTGTATCATAACTACCTTTTCTACGATATGCTGAATCAATTCAGGCCTCCAAAATTTTCTTTCACCAACTTCGCTCCAGTATAATGGTGATCTACACTTTTTTCTGCATAACGCCTTGTATGGAGCCATCTTAATAGTCACTTGATAACTATTGTTATAAACAAACTCCGCCAAGGGCAATAATGCAACCAAATTACTTCCAAAGTCGAGCACACATGCTCTCAATATATCTTCCAATATTAGTATAGTTCTTTCAGACTGTCCATCTGTTTATGGATGATAAGCCGTAATAAATTTTAGCTTATTTCCCAAAGGCACTTTGCAGACTTTTCTAAAACATAGAAGTAAAAAGCGCATCTCTATCTGAAACAATTGATACAGGAACTCTATGAAGTTTTACAATCTCCTCGACGTAAATTTGTGCTACCGCTCCATACTAAACGCCATCTTAATGGGTAAAAAATGAGCTGACTTTATTAATCGATATACTACAACCCATATGGCCATATTTTCCTTGACTAATGGTGGAAGACCTACCACAAAATCCATAGTATGTGCTCCCATTTCCATTCTGGGATGTTAAGTGGTTTGAGCAAAGATGACGGTCTTTGGTGTTCGGCTTTAACTTGCTGACAAGTCGAATATTTTTCCGTAAAAGTTCCAATACCTGTTTTCATACTTCTCCACCAAAATAATTCTCTTAAATCAAAATAAATTTTTGTACCTCCAGGGTGTGCTGTATATGGCGTATAGTGAGCTTCTTCGAGAATTTCTTTTCTAAACCCTTCTTCTTTCAGAATGCATAATCTCCCTTCATAAGTCAAAATACCATCATTTGTTATAACAAATCCTTTTACACTCCCCTCACGAGCTCATTTCTTTATTTTGATAAAAAAACTTATCTCTATGTTGAGTTTCTTTTTGTCTTTTCTCTCAGAGTAGATTGCATCATCAATCTTCGTGTTTTTTTTGTGGTACTACTACTTTTATTCTTATCCTGGCGAATTCTCTCACAAGATGTTCTTGTTCAGATATCAAGCTTGACATCTCTCCTTTTGTTTTACGACTTAATGCATTGGCTACAACATTAGCTTTACCCGGATGATAGCTGATAGTGCAATCATAGTCCTTCACCAATTCCAACCACATTCTTTGCCTCATGTTTAACTCCTTCTAAGTAAACATATATTTCAAGCTTTTGTAGTCGGTGAATATTTCACATTCTTTGCCTCTTTAATGCATGCATTACAACACCTCACTCTAGGTTTTGAGTAGGTTTGTTTGACTCATATAGATTTAGTTGCCTTGAAGCGTAGGCAACCACCTTGTCATATTGTATTAGCACGCATCCCAAACCTTGTTTTGATGCATCTTTTTAATAACAAAATCTTTAGGGGGTTAGGAATTGTCAATATTGATGCAGAAGTTAGCCTTCACTTTAACTCCTAAAAGCTTTCTTCGCATTCCTCATTCCATTGGAACTTCTCCTATTTTCTTGTCAGTCGAGTCATAGGCGCAACTATATTTGAGAATCTTTAAATAAATATCCGACACTAACCTGCCAAACCTAGAAAATTGCGAACTTCATTCGCATTCATAGATTCACTCCATTCATTAGCCGCTTCAACTTTAGTCGGGTCCACTTCAATTCCTTGAGCGGTGATTACATGTCCAAGAAACACTCGGTCTAGCCAAAACTCGCATTTTTAGAATTTCACATATAACTTCTCCTTACGAAGTGACCCTAGCACTATTCTTAAGTGCTCATTATGTTGTTCTCTATTCATTGAATATACAAGTATATCATCTATAAATACTATGACGAATTAGTCTAGATACAGATGAAACACTCTATTCATCAAGTCGATGAATATTGTTGGTGCGTTACCTAATCCAAATGACATTACTACAAACTCTCATAATGTCCCTATCGGGTTTTAAATGTCGTTTTTGGAATATCACTTTCTTTAATTTTTAATTGGTGATCCGGATCTCAAGTCAATCTTAGAGAAGGTGATGACACCTCTCAAATGATCGAAAAAGTCTTGAATCCATAGGCATCAGGTACTTGTTCTTCATTGTGAGTCGATTAAGTTCTCTATAATCGATACACATCCTCGACCCGTCTTTCTTCTTTACAAACAGAACTTGTGATTACTATTATATATTAACCATATTATATAAATATCAGTAAACTAATTTAACGATTTTTTCACAGATTTTGACGTAATGGTTTTTATTCTTGCAAAATGATATCCAAGCTCGTCACTTTCCCACCGTACCAGATTTTCAGAATCTTTGACGAATCCCTAATAAATTAGAAAGAGAGAAAAACTAAATTATATAAAACAAACTCAAATGCTTTCGGAAACAACTTAAATGTTGAATGAATATCCCGAGCTACAACGATAGCTTCAAGATGCGAGAGAATGATAGTCGTGAAAAAAAAAAAAACTCAATGCTCGGTACAATCGACACATGGAGCTTATGTATTCAAGCTCCACAATTATTATTAATCATATCAACTAGTTTAGTGCTTTTAAGTTGTTCATGTCTACCTATCTAGACTAGAGAGGTACGATTGCTCTCTACGGGCATAAACAAGACATTTATATTTTGATGTCCTATGTAGTGAAACTTATGGTGGAGTTTGGTTATAGATTTGACTTCACGCCGTGTTAGGTGGACTAATTTCTATTTCATTATAGTTTTTCTTCGTCTTGTTGTCGGGTGAGCTTGAACAAGAAATGATAGTCGGTTCATGGTTCTTGTATATTATTATGTAATCGAGCTCATTATATCCCTTTTATGTTATGTACTGTTACATAACAAAAAAAACTCTCTTATTTGGTGGCCCCAACTTGTTTGTTTTATTTTTCTTTTTTCTTTCATAAATTTTATCACTTGCTTAGACAACATATGAAAAGAAAATTGTTTCACCATAGCTTTTAAATTTCTATATGAACTCTTACATGAAAGGTGAAAATGGAGATATATATTATCTAACATAAATGTGAAAGGTAAACATGGAGATATATATATATATATATATATATATATATATATATATATATATATAGGGAGGGATCCTGTGAGACCACCCTCCTAGGTGAGACCGTAGGAACAGATCTACACCATGAAAAATAGAAAATCAATGGCCAAGATTAAACAAAATATATACAACAATTGGAAGGAAAATATACACTTGTAGGGGTAAAATAGGGATAGATGACAAACAATCATAACCGTCTCCTACAAATTATGGACGTGATCTGTTATTGATCATGTCCCCCCAATCACGCGATCCACCCTCTCTTCTTTAGCATCAAGACTTTGAGAAACGCCAAAGAAAAACTCAAATAATCACGAAAAAATTGTTCCTAGGACTATGTTCCTAATATGCTTCATAAATATTAATTCCAATTAACATTCCATCAAAATTAGTTTCTGTGTATTTATGGGTTCAATTTTTAAGACAGTTTATTCTCTCTCCCGAGTACAAACAAACCATAGATAAATAAGAATTTCTAGACATGGAGATATATATTAACTCACATAAATGTGAAAGGTAAATGTGGAGATATATATTAACTGAAATAGATGTGAAATGTTTGATAAGACCAAAGCTATTTCATAAAATTAGAAAAAAAAGAATCTAATTAAAGAAATTTTATTGCATACATTTTTTTTATTATAATGTTAAATTTAATAAGTATGTATTTTTTCTCGCAATAGAAATCATGGAGCAGTTAGCCTCAAAGTTTGGAAGTGTATTTTCTTGGATCGAAAGTGCATCATAATTTGAAGTTTGAAGAGAGGTTCGTTTACTTTCCAGACTTGGACAAACTAATTTTTGTTTTCGTCTATTTTATTTTTTTATTTTTTTATTTTGTTTCACACCAGTAGTTTGTTCAAATTGACTTCTTAAATGAATGTTTATTTGTAAATTGTAAGGTTCACATCATGACCAAGAAATAACACATTTGATTCACTTGAAGTTCAAATATCATAAAACATGATAAACTAATAATTCTTTCATTTTCAAAATGAATTTTACTTCTATAATTTTCATCTCTAAAATACTTTCTTAATTTCTAATTTTAGAAAATTGCGTTGGACAAACAGTGAGGGTTCCTAAACCAATCAAATGATAAATTGCACAACGGAAAACATGATATTGCTGTCGATCAGTCGGAAACAGTTACAAAATCCGGGGTTGATAAATTTCGAAAATCGTCAAAGAAGACCTCAAAGTCGGGCAAATTGGTTCACCATTTTCTCTACAAAGGAGGAGGGACCCAACGACCTCAAAATCGATCAGGTGTTTGTTTCTAAATCCTCTTCCCATTCTACTTGTTAATTATGTCGATTAAATTCTTAACTTGGAATGTGAGGGGTATTGCTAATCAGGGTAGTCAGCGTCATTTGCATGCGTTAATTACCCATCATAAATTGCCTTTTGTTGCGCTCTTAGAACCTATGACTTCACTTGAGTTTAGTTTCTATTGTCGTAGATTTGGCTTGGATAATGGTTTGAGTAATTGTTCTAATCGTATTTGGATTATGTCTATTGCTTATTTACATTTTGACATTCTTGTTGATCATGCACAATTGTTACATTGTAGGTTGACGTCTGTTATGTTGCCTCAGCCTATTTATTTAACGTTTGTGTATGCTAAATGTGATAGGGTAGCTAGATATACTTTGTGGGACACCTTGCGTGAAATTGCGATTAGTATGGAGGGGTTGCCTTGGCTAGTTAGCGGGGACTTTAACATCTTTTTGCATGATCACGAGAGGATTGGTGGCACTTCTGATAGGTCTGATGAGATGTTAGATTTTGCTTATATGATTGCGGATTGTGAGTTATTTGATGCGGGGTGTGAGGGGCCTATCTTTACGTGGGCTAGAGGTGGGCTTCAGGAGAGACTTGATAGGGCTTTGTATAATGAACACTCGGGCGATGTGTTTACTTCTCTATTGTTATGCATTTATCTCGTGTTTGCTCGATCCTGCTCCTTTACTCACATCTTGTCGATTTGTACCGCACGTGGCTCGTTCTTCTTTCCAATTTCGACATATGTGGATACGTCACCATACTTTTTTGCGGTTGTCAAGGAAGCATGGGGACATCCCACCGTTTTTTGGAATGAGGAGCTTGCGGCCTAAGTTGAATAGGGTCAAGCGCACTCAAGATTTGGAATCACCAGACGTTTGGTAATATTTTTGATCGGGTTAGACTGGCCGATGAGGCGGTTTCGGTGCTTTCTCGAGGTTGTATATGATAGTGATCCGTCTCCGACTCATCGGGCTGAGCTACATCGTTGTGTGGCTGAGTACGAGCTACGTTTGAAAATGGAGGAGGATTTTTGGTGCCAGAAAGCTGCAGTTAAGTGGGCAGTCGAGGGAGAGCGCAACACTAAGTTTTTCCACGGATTTGTTAAGCAGAAGCGGTGTCGCGCTAGAATTCACTCGATTGACAATGATAGGGTGGTGATCACACAGGATTCTGAGATTCGGAAGTCGGCAGTTCAGTTCTTTCAGTCTTTATTGACTTCTGACTTGGAGTATCTGACTCCCCCTGTCGATGAGTTCTTTCCCCGGCTTCCTGATTCCGTTGATCTAGATGGACTATGTGTTATGCCGACGGCTCAGGAGGTTCGCGATGCGGTGTTTGGGATTGATCAGTCTAGTGTTTCGGGGCCTGATGGATTCTCATCTCTGTTCTTTCAGCACTGTTGGGATTTCGTCAGATCGGATGTTGAGGATGCGGTGGTTGACTTTTGCTCGGGTAATCTCATGCCGTCCACGTTCACGGCGACATTTATAGTTCTCATCCCGAAGGTTTCTCACCCTCGGAAGTGGACTGAGTTTCGGCCAATTAGCCTGTGCAACGTGACAAATAAGATTATCTCTAAGATTATGAATGCTTGCGATTGGTCTCGAGCACGCTTTTGATTGTGTCGCCGAATCAGAGTGGTTTCACACCCGGTCGTGTCATCTCGGATAACATTTTGCTCGCGCAGGAGCTTATCCATGATATCAGCTTAGCCACGAGACTCCTAATGTGGTGATGAAGCTGGATATGGCTAAAGCTTATGATAGGGTGCAATGGGATTTCTTGTATACAACTATGATTCACATGGGCTTCCCTATTCGGTGGATTGATATGGTTGGTAGCTGTATTGAGCACTGCGGCTTCTCTGTTTTGGTTAATGGTATCCCTTCTGGATATTTTCCTTCGACTCGGGGACTGCGGCAGGGGATCCTCTATCTCCTGCCTTGTTTGTTCTGGCGGTGGAGTATTTATCCCGGGGATTGGATTCCATTATTAGACGACACCGGGATATGATTTATCGGATGCGACGGGGTTTTCCGGTGACTCATTTGGCCTATGCTGATGATGTTGTTATCTTCACTAGGGCGTCTGACGATGGCCTCGTCACGTTGAGGCACTTTCTGGAGCACTATTCTGCTACTTACTTACGGCGGTGGTCGATGTCCGTAAGAGTAGATTCTTTCTCGCCCCACGTTACATTGACGGGCCGGGAGCACATGGTTCATGAGTGACGAGGCTTTGTTCGCGATGACTTGCCGATGACTTATTTGGATGTCCCTTTGTTCAAGGGGCGAATGGCGAAAGAGCTCTTTCTCCCGAATTCGAGAGGATGTTGGATAGAGTTCTTTGGGTGGTCGCATCGACATCTCTCCTTTGGTGGTAGGCTCGCTCTTTATTCGGAGCACGCTAATGGCCACCCGGTTGCATATTCTTGTGTCATGCGGCCCAAAGACAGATTCTGCAGCTTTGGAGCAGATCATGGCTAAATTCTTCTAGGGATCCTATGCGGGACGAAAGAAGACTCATTGATCGATTGGGATATTATCGCCCATCCTATTTCGAGGGTGGGTCAGGGGTTGCGCCAACTTTCGGATATTGCTGACGCCTTCCGATTACAAGTTGTGGTGGAGGTTGCGCGAGGGCCATTCGTTGTGGGCTCAATTCTTGATCGCCAGCAATCTTTATTACAATGGGCTTTGGTCTCCCCGTAGAGCCTCTGTAACATATAATCATAGTCATCATCGGAGGCGCTTGAGGCGGATCGGTATTCGAGCCCAGGAGCGGATTTTTTGATCTATTGGCGGTGGTAGCCGTGTCGGTTTAGGATGATATTTGGTTTGGGCATAGTCCGCTTGCGGATCATTGTTTGGATCGCCGTTGGGTCATATGACGGTTGATTGTTCATTCGCGATGGTATATGGGATAGAGATAGATTGTATCGGTCTTGGTCTCCGGATGTGGGCTTCCCGAGAGTCTCATTGAGGATATATCCGGGTTCCGATTCTTCCGGGGTCGAGGATATCATGCGGTGGATGTTTACCTCTCATGGTGGGTTCTCTATGTCTTCTCGCTGGGATTCTCTCTGGGGTAGAAATTCTCGTAACCTTCTCAGATGGTGCCATTTGGAACAATGCTCTTATTCCTACTATCTCTATTTTCCTTTGGCGCCTCCTTCGTAATCGTCTTCCTGTGGATATCAAGCTTCAGGCACGTGGCACTTCCCTTGCCTCACGTTCTTTGGTGTTGCTTGAATAATCCACATTCATCTCCTCGAGTCAAATCTATCCCTCACCTCTTTTTGATGAATAATACTTTGTTCATCCGTGTTGAATCACTTTCTTCCTTGGTTTGACACTACACTTCCACACACCACTGATATGATATTGTTCCTTTCATTTTGGAGGAATCGCACACACGGATCACACAAGAGGCACTTGAGTTTCTTGGTTCCCCGCTTGATTTTATGGTTTGTCCGGACGGAAAGGAATAGTGTCAAAGATCGACACATTCATTTCTTGGCTTCTCACATTATTTGGCGGTGGAGCGGTATCTCGGATTCTTGTTTCGGTCGGCGTTTGAGCCCTTCGGATTAGTCCGGATGCCTCCCTAATGTGATTTTTTTGCAGGGGAATGCTCCACCACAGGTTTCACGCAGGCCTAGGTTGGTGATTTGGCGAGCCCCTCGGTCTCCTCGGATCAAGCCGAACACGGATGGTTCATTTGATCGAGACACCTTGATTCTTTGTGGGCAGAGGGGATTGATTCGAGATCATTCGGTAGACTTATGTTGGCTTTTCATTGTTCTCTCCGGGCGGTGTCTAGCTTTCATCTTTGAGCCGAGCTACTAGCCGGAGATGGGATCTGCGGCATGCCCGTCGCTTTTCTCTTGATTTGGATCAAGTTGGGCGCAGTGGCGGTGGTCACCACGATCACTTCTCGTGGCCTCGCTCTTCTTGCGGTTCAAGACACCCGATTCGCATTCGAAACATGTTTGAAGGACCTTGATTCGATGTCCCACATACACAGAGAGGGGAATCGACCAGCAGATCACCTAGCAGAGTTGGGAATTGAATAACATGATCTTTTTATTTATTATTGGGAACTGAAGTTATGTAATTCTCTAAAAACTAAAAAGAAGTTGAAAAGGAAGGAACATAGATAAGTACTTATTATTATATATTAACCATATTTATAAATATCACTAAACTAATTTGATGATCTTTTTTATTATTTTAGTTGTATATGTCGGTCTAATTTAAAAAAAAAAAATAACATAGAAACCACAAAGCTTTGACATAATGGTTTTAAAAATTTACTCTTTCAATTCAAGACAAAAATGAAAACAAGAAACATATTTACTTAACAAAAACAAAGGAACAACATTAAAACAAAACTCAAAATATATCTTGAAAAATATTATTAATCTGAACAAAATCATGGGAGATGTAACAACTCCCATTTAATAAAAATCAAAAAATTAGGTCTTAACATCATTTCTAAAAAAATTGAAGTAACTTAATGCTATAATTTCCTTCAAATTAAATGTTTTTGGTTTTCATAGCTAAGCTATGTTCTTTGAACATCTTTGCAAAATTATTGCGGGGTCAGCGATACTCCAAAAGATTGAATGGGCGAAAAGTTTTTGACTGAAAACACTTTGCCAACGACCATCAACCTGAAAGGCGAGCATTGGAGATGTGTACATCAAATTTAGATTATATAATTATTATTTTTTTGATTTTTATTCCCCCTCTCTTTTTATTTTTGCTAGAAGTTTGGTGATGCATGCTCTATTCCCTAGTTTTAATTTATCGTAGGATTATTTATCTTTAATTTGTTTTTGACAACGAGTATAATGCTTTTGTGAATTGTTTTAGTACTAGTAATCCACCCGTGCGATGCACGGCGTGTATATCCAAAAAAAATTATAATTTTTTCAGAGATTCAATTGAGTAGAATGTATATAAATAACAAAATGTTAGAAAAAATTGAATGAAATTATAGAATTATAATTATACGCCAAGAAAAAAATATTAAATAATTTAAAACTCTCATTTTTAAGTAAAAGGAAGATTTAATAATACAACCATACATTAATGGGAAAAAATCTATTATAAATTTTGAAAAACTTCTTTAAATACAACATTGGTCGTTGATCCTGTATGCTCATTACTATCACTATTACAAATCAAAATTTTAAGGCCTTTTGGATCTGTAACTCGATACAAAGAACATATAACTGCCCGTGACTAAAAACAGATTTTTTTAGAAGTAGTCCTACATTAGACAAAGATTGACCCTGGCTTTTGTTGATAGACATTGCATAAGACACCATCAGTGGAAATTGTCGTCGTTGAAACTTGAATGGAAGTCTTGGATCGGAAGGTGTCAACGACATTCTTGAATAAGGACTTTAGGGCCAAGATCGCCCATGGTAAGAACTTGTCCTTCTATAATATGGTTGCCAAGTCTGGTAACAATCAATCTGGTGCCATTGCATAATCCAAGAGAATGATCTATGTTACGTAGTAACATAATTGGTGTTCCAACCTTCAAATACAACTCATGATTCGAAGTCCTCAACATTTAATTCCATTTAAAAATTCGGTGTATGAACATCATTCAAAAGACCAACATTTCTATCGAATGGCATGGTGAATCGAACTCAAATACATTTTTCCATCGAATTATTCATCCCAACCATATATTCATTTACAGTTGAACGACATCAAGGGTCGGAGCTAGTATAGCTCTGTTCAAAATATGATGTGTCGCCAATATTACTTCCAAACAATGGATATGTACTCTTCACGATTGCCGCAATTGGATCGGTGAAGTCTTTCAAAAAAAACTCATCCGGAATATCAATTGTAGCACATCCATCATTTGGTTCCCAAGTTTTCCATCTCCAATCTTTGCAATCCAATCTGCAAAACGTTTGAATTCTTCACAACTATCACCGATTTTGTATTTTGTAATCTCATATTTTTGTCAATCTCAAAACAAGACAATGTCTCCACAAATGCGAAGAATTTATAGTGGCATTAACTATATCTTGTCTTTGCCTTTAGGGATAACAGCAATATCGTGAAAATCTCCCCGAATACAATTGTTTTGCCTCCAAATGGAATTTCATTTCGATAGGATCGACTTCTTTCATGATATCCTCATAGTTTTTTCCAAAGCTTCAAAACAATACACATGTGCATCATTGGAGCCTCATCCCAAATAATAAGCTTCGACTTAAGTATAAGCTCTGCGCAAGAGGGCTCCCTAGTTTTTGCAACTTGAAGCTTCATCTGGAGTAAATGGAAGTGCAAACCTAGAATGCGCAGTCCTCCCACCAGGTAGCAGGAGAGATGCTATACCACTGGATGCCACATTTAATATGATACCTCCTTTTGACCGCAACCCAGCAGATAGGGTCTTCCATATAAATGTCTTTCCAGTTCCTCCATACCCATACACAAAAAAGATTCTTCCAATATCTGAATTAACTGAATCAATGATGGTATCGTAAACCCGACGTTGCTCATCATTTAAGTTAAACGAAGTTTTTGTGTTCTTCTCGTTAAACTTAATCGATCATAACACATCTCATCGTGTATTAACCTATTACTTGAGAATTGGAAAAATTATCATCCGAAATGGCATTGACTAAAATTCACGCAAACTTTTTCCATAACTCCGCAATATCTTCTCAATTTCCACAAGCGCGTAACTTTTAATATCATTATCGTGCAATTGCAAATCTACAATATTAATAAAAAATATTAAATAAAGAACACATTTAAATGAATAAACTAATAATTGAGTCATACCTTGATGTTGAAGCAAATTACGCTGCTTATATAAAATATCATCAGATAGATAAGTCCAGCATGACTCCCACACCACTTCAGGACGACTTATAGATTCAGATATTAAAAGTGTAGCAAAAAGAACTCTCATCGATTGTGCCGATGCCCACTCACTTGCCTCAATGATAGCATCGATGTATTCTTTATCATCATTTAACAAACCTAGTTCATAGCAAGCATCCCGAAAAGAAAGGTGTTGTACCCCATTAATTGAAGATATATCATCGTAGCATGTGGCACCACGAACTACATTTAGAAGACATCTCAGGTGGTACATATCACCACAACCTGGAGGAACAAAGAATATTCGCCCAATTGCAAACCCTCTTTTTCTTGGAGTCCATTCACGTAAATCCGACTTCCAAACAAACTTCATTGGAAATTCAGCATATGTTAGCTCTCTTGCTTCAGGATACTTCTTATTAGCTTCCATCCATGCCAAAAACATGCTCGATTAATCGTTTGCCGATTTAAAACAAAGATCAATATTATCAAAATCGAGAGAAAATGACATTTTGTTCATTTGGAAGATGAAAATCGAGACGCTCTCGGAGGGTCTCTATATCGTATCTCAAATCCAAAGATTCTCCAAGCGACCTCACATGAGGAAATGTATCTACAATCGTAGTACAAATTTACCTCATCGATAGTCTTCTCCAAATTATCTTCATTTGAGCTCGGTAAAATGAGGCGGTGACACGATCGTTTCCTTTATTTATGTACTTGAACAAATATTTGATCGCTCTTGATTGGTTACACCACTCAACATTCATATGTGCTCCATATCGAATCAATAAGTATCGATTATGAGGAACAACATATCTATTATCCAAATAAATTCCATTCTTCAAAATTTTTCTTCCACTATCTCTACGCTCGGTAGATAGGATAACCGCCATCGCCTATTGAAGTCACATCGATGTACTTTTTCGGAAAATGTTTGGAGCAACGACCATCTACCATGCAAGAAGAATTTCTTCTATCATCACCACATGGACCGTGTATCATAAAATCACGAATCGCAGATAATATATCTTTGGATCAACATTTTCATCCGGTATTTACGCAGAAATAATACGGTCGATAGCATCTGATGTTGGGAATTTGTCATCTTTAGATAGGAAAAGTAATATATGAGCATGAGGCAACCCTCGTTTCTGAAACTCCACTGTGTAGATTACTGCAAAACAAAAACAAATATTTGTTAGTTTACATTTGTCGTTTTAAAAATAAATTATATTTTTAATAAATAACACATTCTTTTTAAAAATAGTACCTGCTTTGACATTTCCGAAAATTTTATTCTTACGAAGATCTTGAATCAATCCATCAAGCTTAGCTTTAAATACTCTACACACAATATCCGGGCGATCTTCGGCTTCAATCCACGACTATCAACAAACCTAAGAATTTACGCCACTTCGGTTACACGTAAAAGTAATAAATAAATGATAACCCCGCCCATTTACATATAGCCATGGCATCTTGATAATTTTGAATCATATATCTAGCCCCTCCAGTAAATGATGAAGGCAATATGATTCGCTTTCCTTGAGTAGACGCATTGGTTTCACCACGTAACAGAGCGTCATGTAGTCCTTTATACATTTCACAACGTAACTGTTTTTGATGCATTCTAATATAAGATAACCGTGCAGATTCAACCATAGTGTATGCATCAACAACAAATTGCTGAAAAAGCCTTCCAGAAGACAAAATCGCTGAAGCTTCACAATTCCTCTCATGCATTCTATAAGCGAAAAATTCCCTTATACTTACTTTTTTCCGGCCAAGTGTTCCCGCTCTTGAATCAGAAAATGGTATATCCTCCCTATATCCATCCTCACCATAGGGAAAAAGTAGGGGATATTGAAGTCCAAGATATGCAGCATTCAACTCATTTATACGCTTAAGTTGTCCTGTTTGGGTCTCTACTAAGATGTCTCTTTCACCCGCGCTTCATCAAAATCTCCGACAACTAATGCAAAGAACTTCGATGATGTTGGAAGATTATATCTTCTTGCATCCCCACTCCGCCTACCAATCAACTTTAACTTGATGTCCGATTTTTCTTCTTGGACCATTTTATCCTTTGCCATTCGAAATGATTTAACCAAAACATTATTTCTGTCTAACATGGACTTTAAATCAGATACAATTTCAAAGATGAAGATCATTAGAATTTGGATCTTGCACGTAAATAAAAATTATTTTATAATAATATAAGAGACAATAAATATAATAAAAAATTAAATAAATATAAATAATCTATATATTTACCTAACAAATTTGTAATACGATTAGCAATTTCATTTTCGATGTCGTAAATATACAATCGGGCAAACTTGAGTTGCACTGCCGAAGGTAAGAGACTTCCAATCAAATGATAGTTTTGTCCATGAAGTTTAAAAATGGGAGGAGATCCACCTTGATTTATTTGGGTGTCTATTTTTCCTCCCATTGAAGTGAAACAAAACATGTTATTGTAAGAACGTATATTTTGGCGAAAGTGTCTACTCTTATCCGAGTTTCCAAATAATAATTCTTGCAATTCTTATGGGGGTTTGCTTTAAAATTGGAAGTGGATTTTTCCTTGCATACAACATAAAGAGTACTTCGATTGGTCGCTTTAAAATGGCGAGATAACCTCTCCTCATACCAAAACATAGCACCACAATAATTGCATTTGAATGTTGCATCACCAATATCACAATAATCTAAAAAAGAAAACATATATTCAAAGACAATATTTAAAAATCTAAAAACATATATCATTGTATACGTCATTGATCATTGAACTCGAAATGGTTTGGTCTTCATTAACACATGATACTTGTACATCAAAACTTTCATTTAAATTTATTGTAGTCGGATGATGGATGTTAGCTGCATAATAAACAAATAAAAAATTTCAAGAGCTTCATTTAAAAATGTTATATACATGAATCATTTAAAATTATACAAAAAAAAAATAGTATGATTCCAATAAAATTTTATTGTTTCATAATAACATTATTTTGTCTAAATTACTTTTAGACTGGTATAAAAAAAACCACCAATGTAAGGAGAATGTAAACCGGAAAAAGAGAGGATAAATTGGAAATCCGATAAAAATCACATAAATATAAATAAAAATTTATATAAATTGACAAACATTTAGAAGAAATTGAAAAAAGTTTACATGATCGTTGTCAATAGCATAGTCAACTCACGAAAATAGGGTTAGCCAAATGAAAAAATAAAAAAAATTATATAAATTATAACTTATTTTTTTAAAAAATAAAATCAAGTAATAAAAATTAAAAAAAAAATAAAAAGAGGAGGGTGAGCATGTTGGTCTGCTACCTATGCCATTGACCGTTGCTCATTTTTTTATCCATAATACAATTTATTTTTTGAAGTTTACGTAATAAACACAAGTAAAAAAACGGACATTTTCTAAAAATATACGACAATTTCAAAATATTACATTTCGTTACAAATGGTTCTTTGTCTAATTGCCTTTTCTTTTTCTTAATGGCACTATTGGATGTGTTAGAACATTCTCCCTCTCCTGTAAGATCAATAATCGTAGAAAAATTTGTGGATGTAAATGGCGACATCCGCTGCAAATGACAATTTTTTGTAATCCGTAATGATGGATTACCTGCAAAAAAAAAAAGAGAATGAGAAATCTTTTCAAATACTTTTTTATAATATTAATTTAAAATTTTGGCAAATACCGCATCGTGTGATATCAGACAAAGGAGTAATTGATACCGGATGTATCGAATGCAACATGCTTGTCATAGAACCTTGAATATTACAATGTTGAAAATCAACATTTTCTGCAATTTAAATTATATAAAGCTCGTGAGTTAAATAAAGACACATAAATTAAAAATCAAACAATCTAATTTAAACTAAAATTAATGCAAAAAAATATTTTAAAGCATTCTGATAAATCAAACTCTTAAAATTCATTTTTTTCTCAAATACCTTTAAAGGCTATAAATAGTTTGCAAAAAAAAATACTTGAATTGTCTTTGAATATATGGACTTGTCATACATGGCCTGACCATATCAATACATCGTTAAACTTAAAAGAGACTATACAACATTAACTAATGTATATGGGCCAACAAAGATGGCCCAAATACCACTTACGAAAACACATTACACATATACAACTCAAATCATTAACATATATCCAATATTACACTTGCTATATTCGTTTTTTTTTTTTTGTATATGATCGAAAATATTACAAAGTGGAAATATCTATATATAAAGCTAATTTGTTTTTCAAATAATAACATCACTATTTGAAGGAGAAATTATTACATTATGATCGACTACCTTGTTTTCTCAGTTTTGTGGTGTGGATAATCTTTTAATTAAGATCATGCCGCTTTTGGTTGAGTTTCTCAATATCATTGCTTATTTCAATGGGATTTTGATGTATTAAAATAGTTGGAATAATTAGGCTATCCAATGTTGATAATGTTATGAACGTGTAAGGTGCACATTAATTTTAATTAAATTAAAAAAGAAAAACGCACAAATGATGAAAGAAAAACTAATGCTCAAATTGTTGTTGGACTATAAAACATATCAACATAAAACTAATTGGTCCAAACATGCAGGCCGAAAAAACTGGTTAATTGAAAAGGGCCCAAATGCATAAAATATTTCCCAAAAACAGAAGAAAAACCTAACCCTAGAATATAAATATCTAACACATCCGAAAGCAAAATTGCCTCTTCTCCATCACAAAGAAAGACACAAGTTGACTCACAAACATGAATATTCATTATCGTAGTGAGATTATCGGTTCACCATTTTTTTAGTTTCTTCCTTTTCGAGCATACTTTTACGTTTTTTTTAAATACTTACAATATTTTGCAATTTGTTTTTTGGTTTATGTACGATTTATGCATATCATATGTTCATTTCTTGCTAAATCTCTAATTTCTTCGAGTCGATTGCATACGAAATCGGTAAAAGTTTACGGTTTCACTTTTATTCAATTATATGAAGAATTAAACAATTACATTCCACATCTGTGATTTTTTTTAAGATCCGTAATTTTAGTTTAAAATTTTAAGATTAATTAAATACCAAAACTATTTTTTTTTGGTTAACTCCTGATTTGTTTACGCTTTTAAGATCTCGTGATTTTTTTTTGCAATTTCTTCGGATCTAACGAAATTATATATCCAGATCTGTGAAAAGATCTTTAAGATTTGTAGGTTGATGAACTTGAGCTACACTTGCCACGCTACAGTCCTCGTCAAACTTATCAAAAATTTCGATTAGTTTGCGGCCAAATGCCTTTTCGACGGTGCTTTTCGTATAGGCAAAGCTATGTGCCGGTGCGTTGGTGTGAAGTTCAGCAAGCTCATTGCATAGATCATTTGGGAACAGATCGCCTCGCATTGCCCCACGGCCCCATTTGATGAATGTTGGGCCAGCCTTTTCTAATGTCATCATTTGTGTAAAGTTTTTAACAAACTTTAATTAAGGGATTACAGCTTTCAATTTATATGATTCCTTTTTTTTTATTAGAATCACTTGTTGCATTTTTGTTCATTTTCGGTTTTTCAATAATATATTCCTTTTTTCTATTTTCAGTTTTTGTTAATAATGAAAAGGAGAAAATTTACTAATTTTTCAAAAAAATCCGTCTCTGAAGCATAGATTCATTTATGCTGCATGTTTAATTTTTTTTATATATTAGTTATATAGTTTTTTAAAATATAGTTTTCTTATGGTAATTGAATATAGTTTTCTTAAAACAAATAATGCATGTCCCTAGAGAACAAATCCAGTTAATATCATCCACTCCTAAACATCTATCTAAGAAATTTTTCGCTAGAAATAACCCGGATCTTAGAAATCCTGATGCTTGTGATATAAATGCTTTTCCACATTTAGTTAATATTATGTGTGTTTCTCATATATCTAATGTTAACTTTTATGAATTATTATCAAGAAACAATGGAGACTGATGCAGAAAAAGAAACATACTCAAGGGCGCTGGCAGGCAGAGACAGAATAAAGCTAAGAACAAAAATATAAGGTAAGTCAAATGATCTGTTTTCGTAATACAAATTAAAATAATGAAATCATTGTCTGAAACATGTATTTTTTCATGTCAAATATTCAAGAAGATTAACAGAATGCAAGATGAAAATCATTGCACATTCATAAGGTTAGTGATTTTATTTTATTACAAAAATTACAAAGTATCTGGAAAAATAGGAAAAAAACTCACCTTTTGATGAACTATCATTTTTAAAGCGCTTGGAAATGATGGTTGATTTTGTGATCTTCATAGTACTTCAAATCTATGAATGTGCCTTTCTTCTTCTATTTGAGATATTTGTTTTTTTAAGTTGATGAATCTTATTTCGCATGCTATGACCATAGAATAATGAACAAACACGAGAAAAAAAAATTGAATTTTATGATAGACAATAAAAGGTTTTTATACTTGAGGGTAATTGTATATAAGATATAAGTCTAAATGGGAAAACTGATAATTTAATTTGAAAGAGTATTTATAAGGATGTTGACTCAATAAGGTGTTATATTTATTGATTTCATTGAAAAAATAAAAAACTTATATGCCGATAATACATTTTTTGGAAATGTCCATTTAAATAAACAAAATGACTCCTTGTTTATATTCTTTTTTTTTTTTTTAATAAGTGCATTTAACATACATATTTTAAAATCTGCAAAATTAATTAAACAAAATGAGACTCTTTGAAATATGTGCCACAATACATATTTTGGAATGTGTGAATTACAAAACAAATTGGGGTCTCTTTGGAATATGAGCCATTAATACACCTATTTTGAATTATGCTAATTACAGTAAACAATAGGGTATTTAGAAATATTGTATATGTTTTTGTTACTAAATTTTGTGAATTACACTAAATAAAAAAAACTTATCGATTTCAATAATATTTAGCTAGATATGTTTTCTATATTATTTTTTAATTTGATTTCACTTTTTAGATTAGTTCAATTTTTCCTAATTTAGTTACATATATATATTATGGTCTTTGGTTAAAAAATGTGAATCAGTTTGATGTCATTGGCAATATGGGCCAGAAAACATCAGCTTGGCCCATATGGGACCATTTAACATGATCTAATGAAAATCATTTGAATATTAGTTAAAATTCACTAATCAATTATATGACGATATAAATAACTATTATATTTCAAATTTGTGAACAATTATTTAAGATCTGTAATTATATATTAAAATTTTAAGATTGAATAAACACGAACTATGTTTTTGTTCGACTCGATTTATTTATAATTTTTAATAAATAATAAATTTAGATTTTGTTTGCATTTTTTTTTTTTTTTGGTTCGATTATTCATATAGTATGTTCATCTATTAGGCAATTCCATTTTCTTCAAGTCGATTTGCATATTTTAAGATTTTTCCACTTCAAATTTGTATCCTTTTTTTTTAGCATTCGGATCTCATCGAAATTATATTCCGGTATGTGAAAAGATGTTTAAGATTTGTAGATTTTTGACACATGTGACTTTTAGTTAATTAAGATTGATTACACACCAAACTAATATTTTTGACACCTATAATAATATAATTTTTGGAATTATAATAATATTTAAACTAAGACAACCACCAAGATAAATAATAAATTTAAAATCCATAACAAAGTCCGACACAAAATAAAAACATGACAAAGCTCATACTAAAAAAATTGGTGTATGGGAGAATTTTGTTGATTAATTAGTAAATTATTTGAGAAATCATCTTTGCATATGAGGACCATTTAACATGATCTAATGGAAATTATTTGAATATTTTTTATAATCCACTAATCAATTATATGACGAATTGAACAATTAATATATTTCAAAATTTTAAGATTAATTAAACACCAAAACTATGTTTTTTGTTCAACTCCTGATTTGTTTATAATTTTTAATAAATAATAAATTTAGATTTTTCTTTGCAATTGTTTTTTAGTTTTCGGTTCGATTATTCATATACTATGTTCATTTGTTAGGAAATTGCATGTCTTAAGATTTTTCCATTTCAAATTTGTATCCTTTTTTTTGTTGGCATTCGTATCCTTTTTTTTTGCAAATCTTTAAGATTTGTCGATTTTTGACACCTGCGACTTTTAATTAATTAAGATTGATTAGACACCAAACTAATATTTTGGACACCTATAATAATATAAAATTTTGAAATTATAATAATATTTAAACTAAGACAACCACCAAGATAAATAATAATTTTAAAATCCATAACAAAGTCTGACTCAAAATAAAAACATGACAGAACTCATAATAAAAAACAATTTGACCAACAATTTAGTACTCATAAAAGATTATTCACTTAATTAATAATGAATTTCATTCCTTCTCTTTCTTCAATTCAATCTTCAATGTCTTGTCCTTTGCGCTTGATGAGAACTCATCAATAAGTGATCTTTTCAGGTTTGAGTCAATCACATCTTCTTTCGAGATTAGGGGTTTCTTTCCATTTAAGGGTGTAGTAGCATCATCCTCGTACGAACGGAACTGCGAAAAATGCAACAACAAAAATACTAAGTAAAGAGAACAAAAATAATAAAAGGGACAATTAAAAAAAATATACCTCATCTCCAACATCCAATTCTGAAGACTTTAGCTTTGAAAACATATCTGATTCTTGAGTATCAAATGCCAACCCACAATATTTTGAGATAATAGAATCATCGGTGGTTAACTTTCTTCTTCGGATACGGATTATGTATACCAATCGCTTCGGATTTTATCCGAATTTTGAACAAAACTTTGATATCCACCGATTTTCTATTTCAAGAGGAATACCCTAGAATACATGAAAGAAATAATTAAAATAAAGTCAAAACTCTTTTTCATTAATTATTGTTCATTGAATTCGTCTAAATACAACATTACATTTTCCTCCGTAGTAGCCCTCAAGTCAAATGCGGTTTTCCCAATTAATTCTGTACACTCCTTGTCCCACATTAGGAACACAACATTCCCAGTTGTATCAATAACACGGACATGAATTTTGTACCTACTCAAAAAATAATTATTATGTACCCGCTTAATCAAACAAAACATATATATTATTTTAATTTAGATTGAATTTTGTAACCTTATGTTTCCACTTTTGTCATAACGCTTGCATTTCTCACAATAAAATTCCCCACCAACATCTATTTTCTTAGCACATCTCCAACATGCTAGATACCACCAATTAGAACCGGTTTCCACAGAAACAATTGTTGCGAAAACCCAATAATTCCCAGCCTGACAAACAAATACAACAATTAGTTATTTTATAATATTAAAACGTTAGATTATTACAATTAAGTATTTAAACGTACCTCTTGGCCTTCAACAATTTCCTCAATTGTCCTTATTAGATCTTTCTCACCTTGAAATTCTTCAACAATAGATTTCGATGTTGCCGATGATATATTACTAATAGGGGTTGATGTGTTCTGTAGGTCCCAAGGGGTGTAAGTGTAAGGTTTAGAAGGGGGTTGAATAAACCTTACCAAATTTTCGATTTAGTCCTTTTAAATCTCAGAGTTAATTCTACACAATTTGTGTCCTTGATGGACAATCGAATTAGTCACTCAAGAGAGTTAATCTTTCAACGAACTCACCGAGTCATTGATGGAGTAACTTTCAATTTGTTGGCTACAATTTAACTTTCAAACAAGTGGTTTTATTTTCAGAAGAAGACTTAACACCCTTAAGTTTGATTAAGCAAGTTTTTACACTTGATTTAGTACTTGTAAATTATCAAATGGATAGCAAATTTATCGTTTGATATAAGCAATTAAAAGTGCGAGAATTTAAATGCTTTGAAATGTAAATGACACAATAAAGTTTTTATAGAGGTTCGAAGATGGGGTAATTCTTCTACTCCTCTCTTCTCCAACTCCTGGAGGAATCCACTAAGTAATGATCGGTTTACAAAGTGGTAGCAGTCCGGATACAAGTCTTGATCACAACAATGACTTGATCCTTTGGGACTCGATCCGAGACGCCTTGATCACTCACCGTGGCTTCTCGTTCGACTCGGCTTCTTCACGGGCGGTGCCTTGCTACTACACTCACTTGCTCAAGCTCTTTGGATTTGATCACGAAGCCCTCCAAATGCTTAAGACTTAGTTCAACTTTGAACTTTTCTACAATCCTTCCCGGAAAGTAGACCCCTTGTTTTCAAAGGTTTCCTCTTCAATCAAGTTGAAGCTCTCTTTCCTTCACGAGGTAAGTGTTGGATTGATGTACTTCGAATGTAGGCTTGAGGATTGAGATTGTTTCGCTTTTCTAATGTGCTTGTATATCTCACGTATGTGTCATTCATGCATCTTTTTTTCTCAAACAAACTCCTCGACCTTTTATAGTGAACTTTCAAAAATTTGCCCGTTGAAGAGATAGGCTTATTTTTGAAAGTCACTTTGCGATCGTTGGCTTGCGCTTCTTGGAATTCTTTGTTTCCTCGTATGAATTGTTGTTTCACCTTTTCGAGTTCGACACGGTGTAGTGCTTCCCATTGGTTCATTCCAATTGCACGCTTCGGGGTGAGCACTCAGAGAAAGGTGGTATGGAGATATTACTTGTTTAAGTAAATCTCTTGATTTACGTGCAACGGTTCTTTTCTGATTATCTCGACTTGCTTTTCCTTGCTTTCCCCAGGTGACTTAGAGTCGACTTCCAATCATTGGATGACTCTTACATCACTTGACTTGAGACTTGGCTTCTTTGAGTTGACTTGGCGATGTTCCACTCACCGTTCTCTCCGCTTCTTCACGAGTTCTGTCTGCTCTTCTTCTTTGTCAGACTCATTTGTCTCTCGAGATTTTCCTTCAAGCCTTCGATTGTCTTCTTGCATGTTAGGGCGTAGGCGACTTAACTCGGCTTGCCAGGCTCTAATTGTTAGAATACATTTTACTGACAAGAATTGGGGTGCCAACTTTCTATTCTAAGTTTTACATGGCATTCATCAAAATCTAAACAATAAAATTCCTAACAATTTCCCCCTTTTTGATGATGCCAAAACTTAAATCATACAACGATGCAAATAACAAAGATACATACGAGATAGTGTATTGACATAGAATGTATGCGTAGAATCAATCTTTTTATTGATCATATCATTCTTGTACTTAACACAATGTTTTTACGAGGGTGTATCGAGTATATAACTCTTTCTTCAAAAAAATTTAACTTTATTACGAGAAGACTTACATTGTATGTATTTACATAATAAAATACATGAAGGGGTTGGACAAAGAACACTTCATCTCCTTCGCTCATTGTCTCCTTCTTTCATCTTGATCAAGATCTTCTTCTCTTCTTCTCTTTTTCTCGTCGTCACCGCCTTCTTTTTCTTCTCATATGCCTTCTGGCGACTTCATCTTTCCTTAGTCTTTCTGTCTCTCCCCGCCATAGCCGAGTTTGTCTTTTGTTTTCTTCTTCTATTCTCTTTACATACTCGGCGTTAGTTTTAGCCACTCGCAAGTTTGCCACTTGGTCAAGCCCGGCCCATAGATCCCTCCTTTCTTTCCTGGATCTACGTATTCAATATTCTTGGGCGAGGCCTAGGTCCAAGCTTCTTCCTCCACTTCTTTGCTTCTTCCTCTTCCTCTGGGCGTATCTTGTCTTCGGGCCTTCTTCTTTCCGGTGATTGACTAGCGAGTGACCAGCAGAGCGATATCGGAAGTCTGGCCGTCTGTCGACTTCTTCACATAATGTGAGGCCCTTTTCCCAAGACAAGTCCCAAGCTTGAGCCATGGACATATTTGCAAAGTAACCTTGATTCGAGCGTTTTGAATTCGTCAATCGATCTTGCTCTGTCCCGACATCTTAAATGGCATACGTGTCTCTGTCAACCGGAATGCCTCCATGTTCTTTCAAGATGTTCATCACCCTGGCATCCATTCTTCCTTCCACCTCCTTCATCCCTGCTTCAATTGCTTTTCTCTTCTCGGCCATAGATACAAGAGTGTTGGAGTGGCGAGTCACTGGGGTTTCTTTGCTTATAATGTCACCGTGGCAGACCCTGTTGGGGGTTTGTGCAATCATCAAGGTCATATCTTTTGATCCTTCCCCCTCAGATTTTCCTTTCTTGATTTCAAAATTTCCTTAGTGATTTTTCCTTCTCGGTTTGTTCCCTTCTCACCGCTCCTTTCTTTTCGGCTTGATTTTGTCTTGCTTTAAGGTATTCCTCTTCCCCCTTTTTGGCATCATCAAAGGATAGAGGAACCCCGGGAACATCTTTGGCAAGCATGAAGTCGAGTCTTCGATGGTTGAATTTTGTTTCAAGTCTGCTGCGTTGTATGCGGCACGAATTGAGCATCCGAGTAGCGTTGGATTCTCACGAGATCGGCTTCATCTCGGCCATGAGAAGGCTGAATTTTCTTGTCATGTGTTCTTCCAAACGCCAGTATATCATTTGCATTACGCTCACGCAGCGACTTGATCTCGGCGGTGTGAGCTTCATGCATATGTTCAATGTGTTCCCTCGAACCGTTTTCACATCAACATTCTCGACTCTCCACACTAGCGGCTTGTTGAACAAGGTTCTCAAGTATCTCACCTGTTCCACACGCATTGATTCTTCTTTGTTGCCACCATTCCCTTATCCGAATCAAGTTATGCCTCTTAAGTCACTGTAAGGGTGGCATCTCTGTTGTCCAATCGCATGTCCAAAGAGGCTGATGCCTCTCCATCTTTTCAATTTCAAAGAGTGCCTTGAACACTTCTCGTGCCGATTCTTCATTGCGGTGATGGCCATACAAACGTCGAAATCAAAATCGGCTGGAACAATGGTGCCTGAGTGAAAAACAGAGCTGGTCGTGATAACGAGCTTGCTCGTTTTCGACTCTTCATGGAGTTCGGTATCTCCAGTGAGAAAGGGAAAGATTCTACAAAAGATTCATCACCGCCGAGGATCTGTTCGATGATGAGCGGTGCGCGTGAAGTTCTTTTGGGAATCGATCCACCTGTAGCTTGAGTCGGAGCGAGTGGTTTTTAGGTTCACTGGGTTTGGTTGTGAAATAGACCTTCTTGAGCCTCGGTATTTGTCTTAACGACCGTTGGTCTCACATTTTTCCATTTCATGAGACTTGTCCTCGGCCTTATCGCCGTCATCGGACGATGATGAGATTTCTAGTGGTGGCTCATCATCAAAGTGAAAAGTTTGACGAGTAGTCTTGGGATCGAGACTTGCTCGTGCCTGGAACATCCGCAGCTGAGTCTTTTGGATTTGTCATGGGGTTGACTCGGCTTCTTCATCGCCTTCGATCCCCGGAAAAGTGACATCGGGGTTGTCCTGGGAATCATGAAGTGCGCTGATCTCCTTCTCGAGATGGGTCGATGATTGCGGGAGGGATGTTCTCTACTTGACCTCTTTACCCCGGGAAGTCTCAACCTCCCGTGGGCCTTCATTTCCTCCAGTCTCCCCATTGCTGCGAGGCATTGTCCTCCCTTTCGACGATGTCGATTGTCTTAGGGTCTTCTACATGGCATCCATTGGAGTCTCAACCCCATGGATTGCGCTTTCATCGCCAGTGTTAACTCCCGTACATTCCTTCCTGTGCCTCGACGCATCGGCAGCGTCATTGGCCTTGAGCGGTTGGCACCTCAGTGAGACAGTCTCAAGCGTCGAGCTTCGTTGATGGCAATTTGCTGTTCTTCTTGTGATTGTAATTTCTCTTCTTCGCCTCCTTGCTTCTTTGTGGAGTCATCTGCAGCATCCTCCGACCTTGCCTGCGGTGGAGGAGTTTCCCCTCACCCGCGCACCAGGTGAGTGACTTGGAGTGGGGTCACTCGTCTCCGGACTCCCGGCTGTTGCAATTGATGGTTCAGGCCGTTGGGCGGTGGTAGAACACCTTCAATAGGGGTTGGCTCGATGGGGTCCCCACTAGCCCGGTTTCATCGCCGTTCCTTATTGCCTTCTTCCGAGTGAGTGGGAAGTGGTAGCGGCAACATCGGTGGCTATTTGTTCTTTGAACCACTCCCATTGGATCGATTTCAGCTGTGTTTTGGAGGACTCTCCTGGTCCCTCCATCGGTCTTTGCTCGTGAAGGATTCTTGATTCATGCGAAAGCTTGCTGCATCTGCAACTCTTCGTGGCGGCATTCTCCTGGTTCCTCATCACTTTCAGAGAAGACATCAAGAAGAGGATGGAAGTGTTACGTGGTGCCGGAGATAGGCGGTCTTGCCTTCTCACGTGCTTCGGCTTCTTCTTACTTGCTTTGCTCTCTCCCGTCCTTGTAGATTTGCGGGATGTCTAAGCGATTGTCCTCATCAAGTCTTTGAGCACACGATAGTCGATCGAGAAATTTAGCAGTTCTCTTCTTCTTCTATGAATTGGTCGTTGGAACTGTTCCCTTGACTTGCTCAACTTCCATTTTCTCCACTCACGCAGACGATTTTGGATGTCGGGTAAGGTGGAGATAGGATCATTACATCACTATCCGCTTGGTGGTTCTTCTTGAGTTTGTTTGTGTGAGCTACAACAGTGTCTTCGGGTTGCCTCTGTGATCGCCTTCAATGGAGACTTGGCTGTTTCATCAACTACATCTGGAGACTCTACTTCTCCCGATAGTCTCCCGTGTTTGTGCTAGCCTTTGTAATGTAGCGGCTCGATTGGTTTCTCTGTTCGGACCGCTGACGAGTCTTCTTCGTCTCTGGTTTGTACCGAGGAATTTACAGTTCGAGGCGGCGTCCTCTCTCGAGTCTTGGCGCGGGGGCAGTGCTTGTGTTTGTTTATGAGGAGCTGGCCGTCTAGGCTTGTCGATTCTCCTCCTTTTGACGATCGGAGAAGGTATTTGTGAGTCCTTCTCGACCACGGCTAGGGGCAGGGTGACACGGGCTGGGGCGGTGACTGACTCGCTGCGGGGCGGGAGCATGTTTGGTTTTCTTTCTTTGCAGGGCAGCGTGATCTTCTTAGCGGTGCGCAGGGCAGCTTTCTTCTTAGGCCGGAGAGGAAGCGGTTTGTATCTTGGTCACCGATTCCCCTCACCGTGTCGCTCTCTTGGCATAAGCTCGCCGAGCACCGAGAGGTTAGCTCGAACATCCTCTTGTTGACATGGAAAGCCTTCCCATGTCTAAGAGGTACTCCTTTCACCTCCGATGGCCAGAAGCAATCACTAGGCCATATCCTAGGATCCTCCAAATGTGCCATCTTCTTTGAAGGACTTGTTCCCCACGTTACGATGGCAGAAATAGAGATAAACTTCGGCCGGTTTATCTTCTTTTCTCGATGATTGCGGCCATCACAATCGGCTTTGCCTTTGATAGTTGGTCAAAGCCGCCAAATTTGATGTCGATACATTTGGCAACTATGTCCAACAATTTGTGATAATCCTCCTTCAGCGATCTCTTGTTTTCTTTGTGTATATAATTTTATCGGCAAGGTCGGACTTGGCTATTTCTTTCCATGCGTCGGCCAAGTTTACATCGGCTTCTTTAATCTCGATTTGCTCCTTCTGGGTAGTGAGCAATATTCACCAAATCATGGCGTTGATAGTCACCGCTTCCGTGAGCAGATGACTTGATTCCTTCGTCGTGAATCTCGGCATTCACGTAGAATTGTGCGACCTCCTCCACATAGGTCATAGGATATTCCAGCGTTAGAAACGGTTTTAGTCCGGACGTTTCCAACTTTTCAGCAATTTTCTTCACCAAAGTGTCGTCGGACCCCTGCTTCACCATTCCGTCGAAATCCACGGTCGGCGGTGTGGATTTGCTTTCCTAGCTTGGTAAAGTCATAAGTTGGTGCCATTTCTCGGGATGATATCAAGAAAAATCTCAAAATTGATTTGAATGTTGGTAGGGTTTCGAGTAGTTTGCCTTTGCTTTTGAGAGAAAAAGATGAACAGTTTTTAGAAGTGTGAGAGAGAAACGGGCGAAAATGGTTTAAATATGGTTTATGAAAGGTCGTGCGGAGGCGGTTTTGAATTGTGATCGAAATCAACGGCTTGGATTTCGCACGCCTATTGAGCATTTCACGTCTCGTATTTAATGCGGCAAAGATTTATATCCAATCATAAGCTTAGTGTGCGGCTTTATGTCGTACACATCATCATTATCTTTGACGTGTTCCTTAAAACATTCCCGCTAAGTTAAAACGATTTGCGTTTTTGTCACTTTGCTCATGAGTTATTCAGACTTATCTCTTAGGCGATTTAACTCTACTCTCTGATTCTCTTGGTGACTCACATTATCACCGACTCGGTGTCAGTTGTCTTCCGTCTGGTGATTCTTGAGTTGATTTTTGTTTTCACTCTTTTTCACTTCTTTTCTTTTCTGTTCCAATACTCTTCTTTGATTTGTCCGAGTGTCGGCTCAATTTCAATTAACCCCAACTCATGCTTGAGTTCTTCAAATCTTGACTCACATAATGGTTTTGTGAAGATGTCGGCTAGTTGTTTATCGGTTGAGATGTATTCCAAGATAATGTCCTTCTTTTCAACATGATCTCTTATGAAGTGATATCGACATCTATATGTTTTGTTCTTGAGTGCAACACAGATTTTGAGTGATTGCAATGGCACTTGTGTTATCACACATGATTGGAATTTCTTTTCTTCAACTTCATAGTCTCTCACCGTTTGTCTCATCCATAGGACTTGGGCTGCAAATGCTGCCCTATGTATTCTCGGTCACTCAATTTGTAGAGGTGGCTATTGAGTTTTGCTTCTTGCTAAACCAGAAATTAGTCTGTTTCCTAGCATTTGACAGTGCACAAGTGCTTTTCTGTCCCACTCTGCATCCAAGATAGTCGAGTCCGAATAGCCATTAGTCTCGAAACCACCTTCCTTTGGATACCATAGACCTACTTCTTGGCTTCCTTTCAAGTATCTCTCTTTTAAGATTCTTTTTAGTCATATGGCTCTCTTTTGGAGCAGATTGAAATCTTGCACATACACCTACAAAGAAAGGTGATGTCCGGCTCCGCTTTGTGAGATAGAGCAAAGTGATCCAATAAGTGCTCAGTATCTTGTTTGATCTGAGCTTGCCATCCGCATCCATGTCCATTTTGGTGATGTGTTCATTGGTATTTTTACGAAGACTTCTCTTCCATACCAAACTTCTTCATTAAATCTACGGTATATTTTGTTTGACTTATGAAGGTTCCATCCTTCACCGTTTCACTTGAAGTCCAAGGAAAAATGTCGGCTCTCCCATCATGCTCATTTCAAATTTGCTTTGCATGAGGTTTGAGAATTTTTCACACATGACTCTTTGTTAGTGGATCCAAAAATGATATCATCCACATATATTTGAACAAGCGGTATACTCTTCTTGTCTTGAATTACGAAAAGTGTTCTATCTACTTTTCCTTTTGTGAATCCATTTTCAAATCGGGAATTGTGACAGGGTATCATACCATGCTGCTCTGGGTGCCTGTTTCAATCCGTGCAGGGCTTTCTTGAGTTTGTATACCTTGTCTCCAAGAGTCTTCTGCTCAAATCCTGGTGGTTGTTCAACATACACTTCTTCTTCCAATAACCCGTTCAGAATGCACTTTTTACATCCATTTGATATACGGTGAAATTCTTGTGAGCAAAGATAGGCAAGAAACATCCTTATAGCTTCCAATCTTGCTACGAGGGCAAATGTTTCATCAAAATCTATCCCTTCTTCTTGGCAATATCCTTTGGCTACCATCTTGCTTTGTTTCTTACCACGTAACCTTCCTCGTTCATCTTATTTACGAATACCCATTTGGTTCCAATAACATTTTGATGTATGGGTCTTTGCACTAGTTCCCATACTTTATTTCTCTCAAATCGATTGACTCTTCTTGCATAGCTTGAATCCAATGTGTGTCATCCAATGCTTGTGACACATCTTTTGGCTCTATTTGCGAAATGAAGCATGTGAACATAGCTTCTTGTTGAGTTAAGGATCTTGTTTTGACACATTCTCTCATATCTCCAATGACAAGTTCTCGTGGATGGTCTCTCGGCCATCTTACATCGGTTGGAATGAGTTAGCGGGATTCATCGACTTGCGTACCGTGTTCTTTGTGGTCGACTCTTTCGTGGTCACTTAGCCGCAGATTTTCCGCTTTTGAGATTCAACTATCTCATCTTCTTACAATTGATAATCCCCGCCTACTTGACAAAGATAGGACTTTTACGTAAGGTTGGATGATTCGACTTATCACCGATTCTTCAATGTCTTCCCATTTACATTTGGCTCATCGAATACTACATGAATGGATTCTTCGTAACCATAGTTCTTTTATTGAGTATTCAGAGGCTTTACTTTCACCGAGTATCCTAAGAAGATACCTTCATCGGCCTTAGCATCAAAAGCCTTTAGGTTGTCTTTGCCATTGTTGTGGATGAAGCATTTACATCCAAATATCCTGAAATATGCAACATTTGGTTTTCTTCCATCCGGATCTCATAGGGAGTCTTTGTTAGCTGTCTATTTATCATACATCTGTTTTGGGTGTAGCAAGTTGTGTTAATTGCTTGACCCCAAAATCTTTTGGTAACCCCGCTTGACTAACATGGTCCTTGCTCCTTCTTTGAGGGTTACTCGTTCCTTCTTTCAACTCCATTCTTTGTGGAGTCCTTTGCTGCCGATAATTCATGACCAATGCCATTCTCAACACAATCTTGAGTTATTATTCCATTGACAAACTCGGTTCCTCTATCCGATCTTATTTTGATAATGGTTTGACTCTTCTCATTTTGAATTCTCTTCATCACCGTGGTAGTTTTTGTAGAGTTTCTTTCTTCTTGCACATGAATATTGTCCATGTATATCTTGAGTAATCATCTACTACCACCAAGGTGTATTTCTTTCCACTTATGCTTCTTTGGTTCCACTGGCCAAATAGATCCATATGAAGTATATGCAATATTCTTGTTGAGGATGGGCATGTCTTTTCTTTGAATGACGACTTGATTTGTTTTCCCTTCGACATGCATCACATATACTTTCCTTCTTGTATCGAGTCCGGAAGTCCTTCTACAAGATGACTTCTTGCTAGCTTATTAATTGTTTTGAAGTTCGGGTGACTCGACTTTTTGTGCCACAACCAACTTGATTCAATTTGTGCTCTTTGCTAGTAGGCAGTCTTGGGTGTTGCGATTGACCAATCCACTACATACATATTTTTCTGTCTATTTCCTTTGGCAGACAACTTCATTTGATTCAATATCTTTGATTTGGCATATTCCCATGTTGAATCCAACATTGTAGCCCTTGTCACGAGTTGACTGATGCTTAGTAAATTGAAGTTTAGTCCTTCAACATATGCAACATCTGTGATTTCTAAACCATTCCTTTTGATGGATCCAATGCCTCTTATTTCACCGGAGCTTCATTTCCTCCAAATATGACTTTTGCTCCTTTGACTTCCTTGAATTTTTGACAGATTTCTCTTATTTCTGTCATATATGTCCGGAATGACCACTATCCATGTACCAGGTTCCTTGGCACTCACTGTTCCTTGAACTGCAATCAAGGAAATTAAGTTTTAGGTACCCATTCTTGTGCGGGTCCCGAGGGGTTAGAATTGTAAGATGATCCAACCAACCTATAGCCAAATGATTTGACTCTAAGGGGTTGCCATCTATCGATGCCATAATCATAATTAATCCTGGCAAATTGCTTGGGGAGTCTAGGTTCATACAACTGTCTCTTTTGTCTGTATGCCTGCATATGTGTTTTAGCAATTGCCTTTCTTGGGTAATTGTGGTGTCTTTGAGTGTAGTGCTGGGTGCATATGTGTCTTTGATGAAAGCTCTTATGCTTTTGGAATGGCCTTTGTTGAGTTCTAGGCCTTTGCCATTTGGGCTTGTATTCCATAAGTCTAGCCGATAGTTCACATTATTCGATCGGCTTGGCTTGGATATTTTCTACCATTCCCATCATATGTATTTCTTTTATGAGTTTTAGGGATTTTTGGTAGCTCTCCGCTTCTTCTTTCTGAGTATTTTACGTTTGGAGTCTTTTGAGGACTCGGTGAATTTCTTCTCACTTTGTCCTTTCAAACTCTCAATCGGTCGTTTTCCTTTTCCTTTGTAACCAAGGCCAATTTGCTTAGTATTGTGCTTTGGATTGAAAGTGTGTGCAACATTTAGAGTTTTGGATTTTTCAGACTCTTCATGACTTGAAGATCCTTTTTCCAAAATTGCTCTTGGGGTTTGACATGGCACAAAGGAATTAAATCTAAGCTTTGTCTTGTCTCCACATTCTCTTTGACTCATTATAAGATCATCCAATGATTTAGATGCCTTAGTGAATGAGGCAATAACATTTTTGAGGTCATTCTCCCTCTTTTCTATAGCGGCAATTTACTCGCTTATTAATTTAGCATTTTCACCTTTAAACTTTTATTCTCATCGACTACTTGACTTAGAGTACTCGGCTCCTTAGTCGGCTTTGAGTTTTGACTTTTGAGTAGGTTTGTTTTCCTCATTCAATAGTGTGTGTGAGGTTTTAATGTGCTCAAAATCTTTCATCATTTTGCCTAATGAATCATAAAGATCAGTGGGTGATGAAGTGTGTGTGTCACGATCACTATCACTAGTGTCCGAGCTTGTTGAGTTAGATTGTACCTCATCTTCTTGATCTTGTTCTTTGGCCATTAAGCGGTCGATCAAGGCTTCTTCTTCGTAGTCACTCGAGTAGTCGGCTTCACTTGCTCTCGAGTCACCGTCTCTCTTTGACTTGGTTGTCTCGATCTCTCTAGACCATCATTGCCTTTTTCTTCTCTTGTCTTCTTTCTCTCAAGACCTTTCTATCTTCTTTTTACGTAATTGTTGACTACGGGATATGAGCAATCAATGGCATAGTGACACTGGTTGTCTACAATTCCAACATAGATATTCAGACCTTTTGATCGACTCTTTCTATTCTTGAGTTGTCGGTCCTTTGATACTCAACTTGTTGATGATCATTCTCTTGGTTGGCCTATCATCCCTTGATTTGGAGGAGCGTGTCTTCGGAGGATTCACCCTTTCTCTCTTGTAGTTCTTGTTAAAGAACTTGTTAAATCTTTTAACCATCGGGGCTATTTCTTCCGTGTCAATTGCTTCTTTGACCTCGGCTCTCTTCCCATCTTTGACAATTAGAGCATTTGCTTTGGGTACAAATTGTCTCTTCCTGGTCTTTTCTTTTCACTCAAACTCATAGGCTTTGAGGTCCGAGAATAGTTCATGGTTGGATGTCTTTGATAGGTCCATGGAATGTCTCGGTGCCATGACCTTCATTTCCCATTCACCGAAGACTTTTTAGGATCTTCATACACATTTCCTTCTGTGTATATTCCTTTCCAAGTGTAGACTGCTCATTTGTGATTTACGTAAACCGAGCATCCAGTTGGTCCAGATTCTCTCCGAGATCATTTTGAAATTTTCAAACTTACGTACGACTCTTGATAATTTGTTTTCTTTGATTTGCTCGAGCCTTCACAAATCATGTCACTTGTCCCGCATTTCTTTAGCCGTTTTGCATGATTTGACTTTGTTGAACATGGCTTTGTCCAAGGTTTTGTAGAGGATGTCCTTGGCTACATTATCCAGGTTGTATCTTTTTCTGTCATCATTTGTCCACTCGGTTCTTGGTTTTCAACCATGATCGTGCGGGAGCAACATCTTCTTCTCCTTCACCGCAACTCTTCGTGCGATTGTGTTCACCTTTAATATTTGTAGAGGCCCATCTTCTATCACTATCCACATCTCATCATGTAATCTTTGATAGATGAGCACCGCATACAATTTTCCAATCATCAAATTCTTCAATGGTGAACATAGGGATGCGTGTTAGATTTGCTTCCATGATAATGACTTTTAATAAAAAGAGTTTTGAAAGTTTAAGTACTAAAGCGGACTTTGAAAAATTTGGAGATCTAGTTGAACTTGGTCGGAGGGTTCAATGAACCAACCGCTCCGATACCACTTGTAGGTCCCAAGGGTGTAAGTGTAAGGTTTAGAAGGGGGTTGAATAAACCTTACCAAATTTTCGATTTAGTCCTTTTAAATCTCTGAGTTAATTCTACACAATTTGTGTCCTTGATGGACAATCGAATTAGTCACTCAAGAGAGTTAATCTTTCAAATGATTTCAAATTTGAAATAGTTGATGGAGTAACTCAAATTGGCTACAATTTAACTCACCTTGTGGTTTTATTTTCAGCGGAAGACTTAACACCCTTAAGTTTGATTAAGCAAGTTTTTACAGACTTGATTTAGTACTTGTAAATTATCAAATGGATAGCAAATTTATCAAATGATATAAGCAATTAAAAGTGCGGAATTTAAATGTTGAAATGTAAATGACACAATAAAGTTTTTATAGAGGTTCGAAGATGGGGTAATTCTTCTACTCCTCTCTTCTCCAACTCCTGGAGGAATCCACTAAGTAATGATCGGTTTACAAAGTGTGGTACCGACCCGGATACAAGTCTTGATCACAACGGCCCGACTTGATCCTTTGGGACTCGGTCACGGAGACGCCTTGATCACTCACCGGCTTCTCGTTCGACTCGGCTTCTTCACAGGCGGCCGCTTGCTACTCTGACTCACTTGCTCAAGCTCTTTGGATTTGATCACGAAGCCCTCCAAATGCTTAAGACTTAGTTCAACTTTGAACTTTTCTACAATCCTTCCTGGAAAGTAGACCCCTTGTTTTCAAAGGTTTCCTCTTCAACTCGTTTGAAGCTCTCTTTCCTTCACGGGTAAGTGTTGGATTGATGTACTTGGAATGTAGGCTTGAGGATTGAGATTGTTTGATTTTTCTAATGTGCTTGTATATCTCACGTATGTGTCATTCATGCATCTTTTTTTCTCAAACAAACTCCTCGGCCTTTTATAGTGAACTTTCAAAAATTTGCCCGTTGAAGAGATAGGCTTATTTTTGAAAGTCACTTTGCGATCGTTGGCTTGCGATTCTTGGAATTGTTGTTTCCTCGTATGAATTGTTGTTTCACCTTTTCGAGTTCGACACGGTGTAGTGCTTCCCATTGGTTCATTCCAATTGCACGCTTACGGGGACCGAGCACTCAGAAAGGTGGTATGGAGATATTACTTGTTTAAGTAAATCTCTTGATTTACTCGTGCAACCCGCGGTTCTTTTCGATTATCTCGACTTGATCGCTTTTCCTTGCTTTCCCCCCAGGGTGACTTAGAGTCGACTTCCAATCATGGATGACTCTTACATCACCCGACTTGAGACTTGGCTTCTCTTGAGTTGACTTGATGATGTTCCACTCACCAGTATCTCACCGCTTCTTGATCGAGTTCCCGTCTGCTTCTTCTTCTTTGTCACTCAATTTGTCTCTCAAGATTTTCCTTCAAGCCTTGATTGTCTTCTTGCATGTTAGGGCGTAGGCGACTTAACTCGGCTTGGCACTTAATTGTTACAATACATTTCTGACAAGAATTGGGGTGCCAACTTTCTATTCTAAGTTTTACATGGCATTCATCAAAATCTAAACAATAAAATTCCTAACGCTTCCCATTATGAATCAACCTAAATTGAAATCTATAAATGAGACTTTTGATCATTTTAATAATAAATTATTTAAAATAAGCATAAGAGTTATGCAATTTTGTAATACCTTCGACGAAATTCATTTATTTCATCAATATTGCTGTTAATTATCATCTTTGTGACATAATACGCATTTGAGATACGTACTTCACCCTTGTATTTTTTTGCTCGGCACATTTGCATAATAATTATCACTGGCTCATCAGCAGCATTATTTCCCAAATAATTCACTAATTCATCAACAAAATTCTCCCATAATGTACATGACAATGAGTTACCCCTGATAAGATTTCCAAATTAATCCAAATATTTTTCAACAATTATTAATGAACATCATATATATCAAACTTTAAAAATATGAAATATTACTCATGATCTTCCAAGATAATATCCATCAACTTGGTTGGACGCCCATTAAAACTTTGTTTTCCGGATCATTTTTGCGAAAAGTTTACCAATCACATCTACAAAAACATATTTTTTATTAGATAACATATAATTGAAATATATATATATATATAATATTAGAAAAAGAAAAAGTATTATCCGAAAGAATTACCTATAAGCATAGATTCATCAACACCATCCATATTTGCCAAGCTATCAAAAGTCTTGAAATCGTACATCATCCTCGGAAATGAGACGCGTCAAAAATCTCTCAAATTAGTCTTAGGATTGAAATTGATTTTATACTTTCCAAAGTTTTGTTTTGTACTTCATTTTATATTCACCCACCGCAAAATTTTTCAATGCATACAAATGATTTTCCTTTAGAAGTGGCTCGAAATCTTCAACTTGGTTACTTTTAATGGTTGCATGAATTCGGTTCCCTAAAGAAAAAAAAACAAAAATAAGCATCGATGAATAGAACAATTAAAAACAAACATAGACAAACATAGATGTTTTACAGTGAACACATATAATATTTATATCCCATATAAAAATTTATATGGAAAAAATAAAGATAAAATAACATGCAGAAAGCCAATTAGGATACATGCATGATATGTAGAAATTGGCATAAATATTTGGCTAAAAGGCATATTTCTTAATTTTTTTTCATACTGCATAATACATACAATAAAAAAATGGACAAACCTCTCTATCATGGAACACGCACTCCAAACTCGGAGAGCTTGAACTGCTGCCAAAACCAGGAAATTTGTAGATGCGAATAAGTCGTAATTTTAATGCCCAAAACCATTTGGATGGATTGATATCCTTAATCAAGCTGAACAGAGGAGGCATTGTTTCTATTCTCTTTTGGATTATTTATATTGCCTTTTGGATTTCTGCAGAACTCTTAATCTTTAGGTTGTAGTTTTTTGATTTCTGGCTGCAGGATGTTGCTGCTATTTATATGAGTTTAGCACATGTTACCATGCAACTATATTTATTTTAATTTTTTATTTTGTGGAATGTATATGGCTGTACTGCTGATTTTCGATACAAAAAATTAGTTGTTCCATGGTATTCAAATTTTTGATTACAATGTAATTGAGTCTGGAAATTTGCAGACATTTATTACATGATGATTATCAAATTACAGTTGTATTCTCAAATTTCTGTAATTAACTACTATTGATTAAAGAATATAATTTATTGATTTTCAGAACATTAACATTATCATATTTTATTTCTGATGTGTTATCATCTTATAAGTTATAATGCTGAAGCATATGTACTATCCAATTTTTTATAATTTTTATTTTTATAATTGAAAACGAAATTAATTTTTAATTCTCATATATTATTCAAAGATTTGTAATTTCATTAATTTCGAGTTATTTATTAGGTGATTTAAATTAGACAACTTTTAAAGTAAGCTAGATAGTGAAATTTGTCTAATTAATCATTACCGATTAATGTGCCATATTTATTTCGTGAAGTTTGATTTGGCTTACCAAATGAATAAAATTTGGTTTGGTCAGTATATGTTACCAATACTGAAAAAAACAGAACATATAATATATATTATTAATCGGGCATATATTTCAAAGTCAAAATTAATTTATTTTAATTTCCCAAGACTTTCCATTTTTGGCTAAAACATTTTGGCGGGAAATTACTATATATACCACTATTCTCGCTTTTTATATATTATATAGATGTGTGTTGAGCTCGAACTCATTTCCATTGGGGGCGAGTTTTGCCTCCTTTGATGGTATATTTCTTCAACTAATTAATACTAGCTCTAGTAATAAATGAAATAAAAGTAATCAAAATTGAATAGAAAAAAATATAAAATAACTTTTATAAAGCAATACACTATTTTCATTAGTAGCCATCAATGATTGATTCTCTTAATTAGATAAGGGACAACTAATCACTAGTTGCTGAAACAAAAAATGCAATTGTTGAGGCGTCTTGAGACGTTTTGAGCTTCAAATAGACTTTGAGTGACTAAAGAAATGAACTATTCAACATATAAGCGTCAGTTGTAAGCCTACAACCAATGCCTATAATTATCTAATAGACTTTAAGTGTTGGTTGTACAACTATAACATACGCTTATAGTAATTTAATTTTCCTTTTAAAAAAATACAAAGATTATGAGCATCGGTTGTAGGCCAACAATCAACATTTATAAGCTATAGCTATGTAATTAAATAATTTTTTTATTGATATCAGGATGAAATGGTTCTATATAATGGATTTCAAATCATTGGAAATAATTTTTGCAATTTTGGAGTAGTTTAAACCCTTCTTATTTGAAGTTATTTGAAATCATTTCCTCAAATCTATATCCTCACATCCAAACACAACTTAAGTGATTTTTGTATCAACAACGCTTCATTCAATAAAACATAGATGTATACAAACGAGGACAACATTTACTATCAAATGGTATTGAGAATATAAGATGTCTATATACTATGTGGGTTTTCTTCTATTTGAATGTGGAGTTGGCTTAATTATGTTTAATTTATTGCATAGTTCCAACTACTATATTAGAAAGAAAACACCACATTTAGAAAATTTCTCATATCAATAAACAGAAAAAGTGATATTTTTTGATATCATGATACCGGAAAGAACACTAAATAGTTGTATCATCTCTAAGCATGTGCACCTGTAGGCAAATCCTGAACTCTGCATGATCGAAACTACCTAAAAAAACTATTAATTGAATAACATGGTCTTTTTATTTATTATCGGGAACTGAAGTTATGTAATGCCCTAAAAACTAAAAAGAAGCTGAAAATGAAGGGATAGAGATAAATACTTATTATTATATATTAATCATATTTATAAATATCACTAAACTAATTTAAAGATCTTTTTTATTATTTTAGCTGTATATGTCGGTCTAATTAAGAAAAAGTGACATGCTTTTGCAATAATGGTTTTTATTGTCACGCTCAAACTTACGATATTATAATAATCAAAATCTATTATCTATTAACAAAAGAGCGTAATATTCGTATAGTTATTACAAGCCAAACGTACATCGTAACAAAATTACAAGAAAGAAGAAAAGCTGACCAAGTCCCCAACCCCTATAAATAAAACTATTATTACAATCATTATTCTGGCCAAAACACATCATATATATATATATATATATATATATATATATGTATGTATAAGGATGTCGTCAAGGCCTTTAGCAAAACGCTTCTGTTCTGGCACTAGCTAATCAGTTCAGGGAAATCCCTCAACTTCTTCGTTGTAGCTTGCATTATCGCCTGAAATATTTTTTTAGAAAAATATGTACGTGAGGGGAAAACCTCCGTGAGTGGGTGCGGTGTGGATTTCGACTATTTATCCCACTCAAGGGTGCGGTGTGGCCTTTTAGAAAAATTTAACGTTAAGAAAGATTGATTAATTTTTATAAGTGAATTCATTTTCGATTCAATAACAACATACACTCAATCAATCAGAACACAACTATTCAAATGTCACATTAATGGTGGGACCGTCCATTAACGGTAAGTGATCCCCGTTCTCTCTTATCACTCCTTTATTGCGTTAGCATAAAACCTTACCCCCTTATTGCACCACACTACGGCTCGACTCTCCACATCAAGCTCGTGAAGCCGGAGAAGTCATATTCGAATATACCAATCCTACGACCAACTTCAACCCTTGGAACACTCCATCCTTAGGCGCCGGGATTTGGTTGTGGATAGCGAGGAACCTTTTAAGACCACAAGCCCTTGCCTGACCAAACAAACCCAGCCCTATCCACACCACACCCGGGGCCCGACACTTACCAAATAAACAACACACAATATACCTTAGTTGTAATTAATGAGACACAAGTTTAATATATAATTGCGATTCAATTTATCTCACGAAACTGAAATCATGCTTTGGTAGGTGAAACAATGCATTGAACTCTAATAAAAGACATTTTCCTATTCACTGCATATATATACGTTCTAATTTATAAATTAATACAATAGCTAAGTGAAATAGTCAATAGTACAATACAACTAGTTTCTGCATCTAGTGGCCAACTTTTAAAGTTGATTGTTAAAATAATATGAACAAACCCTATTTAATTATTAGATAAAAGATGTTTTACCAGGTGATAACATTGTTTAATTCTACTAGCTACCTCAAACAAATAATAGGAATTTAGTTTTAGTTTCATGATGTAAACTTGTAATGCACTAATTTATAAGTATTAAGTGTGAGTAACCGATTTAGACATGCTAAATAGATTAAATCCTCTTAAGTGTAAGAATGGTAACCTAGTTGATTTCATATATATATAAATTCCAAATTACATTCTAATATGGTACTTAAGTCAAACGATGATAAGTTAGTGAAACCATAGCCCCTGTATTCTACAATTTAACATAAACATATGATTTGGACAAGGATATTAAATTATATTACTTAATATCATACTTAACTCATAAATTAATATAATAGAAATTATCTAATATATTAATCAAGGTATCTTTATGAACTCCTGCAAATTACCAATATGAATGATTTTCTTAATTATAAATTAGATCTTTTTCAATTATAAAGAAACTTATGCTAGTACATCTTAAATTTTAAAATTTTGAAACTATCTAAATTCTTACACTTGGCTATTAGCTTAGGATTAATCATACTCATTATATGCATTGGTTAAGCAAGATTCCTAATTATTCTCTACACACGCTATGGCAAAATTAAATCTTATTATTACACAATAAAAGTTTTTGTAAAAATTGAAGGATTTAAACACATCAAGAAATTAAGGGTACAAAACCACTCACCTTTGGGCTTGAGATTTAACTTTGTTGTTGGGCTCTCTCTCTCTCTCTCTCTCTCTCTCCATTTGTTTTTCCTACTTTTTGTTTTTCCTACTTTTCTTCTTGCATATCCCCCCAGCATCTCTAATAAAAATATATGTTTGTTTATTTAAGAGCTTCCCTTTTTTTAAGTTATTCATCATACGTGGTTTACTCCTAAGCCAATTTAGTGTAAATATGATGAAGAGGTGTCGAGAGTGGAGTCATCCACAATTAAAAGGTATTATATTCAATCTTATCTCTATTAGATACATATCTATGCATATATTATATTTGTATATTATATATATTTACCCCTATGAAAGTTGTCTGCAACAGATTAAATTTTAGTAAATAACATTTCCAATCCAAGCCTAAAATATTAATTACTTTAGATTTTTACACTCCTTAATAAATAACCTCTAACTTATTAGGCTATACTCGAACCCAATATTATAAGAAAATATCATGAAAAAAAAAATAAATAGATAATCTCATGCACAAAATATTATAAGCTACAAGTAGTCGAAATTTCGGGGTCCTACATTCTTCCCTCCTCAAAAGATTTTGGTCTCCAAATTCTCTTCTTGAAACAGTTTTGGGTAGTGTTTCCGCATATCGTTTTCTGTTTTCCAAGTGGCTTCTTCTAGCTTATCGTGGTTTTGCCACACTACTTTAACAAGGGAATGTTTTTGTTTCTCAACTCTCGAAAATGACGATCTATTATTCGCAACGGTTTCTCCTCGTATGTCAAATTATCCATTACTTGAGGAATGTTGTCCTTGATTATGTTCTCTGGATCAGGATGATATTTCTTTAGCCTTGAGACGTGAAAGACATTGTGCATTCCTCGCAGTTTTGGCGGAAGCTCTAAAAGATAAGCTACAACTCCTTTTTTCCAAAGATTTTAAAAGGTCCAATGTATCTGGGACTTAATTTTCCACCCTTCTTGGAATGAATCATACCCTTTCGTGGAGACAATCTCAGAAATACTTCGTCTCCAGATGCAAACTCTAAATCTTTTCTTCTTTGATCTGCGTAGCTTTTCTGGCGGCTTTGAGCTGTATGGATCCGTTCTCGGATTATTTGAACTTTGTCGATAGCTTCTTGCACTAGATCGAGCTTGGGAAACGGTGACGACGTAGTACTTTTCTTCTTAGGAGTCCATTTATCATCAATTTCCCAATAAACGGGCGATCTACACTTCCTTCCGTATAGAGCTTCATAAGGCGCCGTCCCGATTGTTGCTTGATAACGGTTGTTGTACGCGAATTTTGCTAGGGCTAGATGGAAATCCCAGCCTCCTTGAAAATCTAACGTACATGCTCTAAGCATATCTTCAAGTATTTGGATAATCCTCTCAGATTGTCCATCAGTTTGAGGATGAGCACTAGTACTAAAGCTTAGCTTAGTTCCCAATGTTTCATGTAGGCTTTTCCAGAATCGGGATACGAATCTTGTACCTCTATCAGAGACAATGTTAGTAGGTATACCGTGTAGTCTCACAATCTCGTTGATGTATGTTTGAGCTAGTTTATGGAGACTATCTGTCTTTCTAATAGGAATAAAATGTACTGATTTGGTAAGCCTATCAACTATCACCCAAATTGCATCATGACTACTTCTAGTTCGAGGCAAATCGGTAACGAAATCCATAGTTATATATTCCCATTTCCATTCTGGTATGGGTAGAGGTTGTAGGAGCCCAGAAGGTCGTTGATGTTCAGCCTTCACCTGTTGACAAGTTAGACACCTTGAAACATATTCAACAACTTGGTTCTTCATATTTGCCCACCAGTAATGTTGCTTCAAGTCATTGTATATCTTGTTTCCACCTAGATGAATTGTATACCTCGAGCGATGAGCTTCAGCAAGGATCTCTTTCTTTAAAGTTCCGTCGTTTGGTATACATACTCGATTTCTAAATCGTATGATTCCATCATTCCCTATATTAAACTCAGGTCTCTTTCCTTGCACAATTTTCTCTTTTAATTTCTGGAACTTGAGATCTTTCTCTTGTGACACCCTTATTTCTTCCAACAAGGTAGGTCTTATTGACAAGTGAGCACATAAAAGATGTGTACATGTTATTTTAGGATTCCAAAAACTCAATTCTTCTAACGCTTTCCATTCTCTGATCATTAGTCTAGCCAAACTTGCTTTTCTACTCAAAGCATCTGTCACTACATTGGCTTTTCCAGGATGATATTGAATGGAAAAATGATAGTCTTCTAAAAGTTCCATCCATCTCCTTTGCCTTAAGTTTAATTCCTTTTGTGAAAATAAATACTTAAGACTTTTATGATCAGTGTAAACCGTAATGACGCTCCATATAAATAATGTCGCCATTTCTTCAAAGCAAAAACGATAGAACCTAATTCTAGATCATGTGTTGGATAGTTCATCTCGTAAGGTTTGAGCTTCCTTGATGCGTACACAGTTACCTTTCCATTCTTCATAAGTACAATTCCCAATCCTTCCTTGGAAGCATCACTGTAGACAACAAAGTTTTCATTTCCTTCAGGAAGAGCTAAAATAGGTGATGTTGTAACTCGTTTCTTCAATTCTTGGAAACTATATTCACATTTATCGTCCCACTCAAATTTAACTTGCTTCTGAGTCAACCTAGTTAATGGACTGGCTATTTTGGAAAAATCTTTGATAAATCTACGATAGTATCCAGCCAGACCCAAAAAACTCCTGATCTCCGTTACATTCTCAGGTCTTTTCCAACTCACCACACTACGGCAAGACTCTCCACACTAGGGCTCGCAAAGCCCGGAGAAGTCATATTCCAGAATATGCCGATCCTACGACCCACTTCAACCCTTGGAACACTCCGTCCTTAGGCGGTGGGATTTGATTGTGGATAGCAAGGAACCTTTTAAGACCGCCCTTGCTTGCTTGACCAAATTAACCTGACTATCCATATCACACTCGGGCCCAACAATTACCAAATAAACAACACACAATATACCTTAGTTGTAATTAATGAGACACAAGTCTAATATATAATTGCAATTCAATTTATCTCACGAAACTGAAATCATGCTTTGGTAGGTGAAACAATGCATTGAACTCTAATAAAAGACAATTTCCTATTCACTGCATATATATACGTTCTAATTTATAAATTAATACAATAGCTAAGTGAAATAGTCAATAGTACAATACAACTAGTTTCTGCATCTAGTGGCCAACTTTTAAAGTTGATTGTTAAAATAATATGAACAAACCCTATTTAATTATTAGACAAAAGTTGTTTTACCAGGTGATAACATTGTTTAATTCTACTAGCTACCTCAAGCAAGTAATAGGAATTTAGTTTTTGTTTCATGATGTAAACTTGTAATGCACTAATTTATAAGTATTAAGTGTGAGTAACCGATTTAGACATGCTAAATACATTAAATCCCCTTAAGTGTAAGAATGGTAGCCTAGTTGATTTCATATATATATAAATTCCAAATTACATTCTAATATGGTACTTAAGTCAAACGATGATAAGTTAGTGAAACCATAGCCCCTGTATTCTACAGTTTAACATAAACATATAATTTGGACAAGGATATTAAATTATATTACTTAATATCATAATTAACTCATAAATTAATATAATAGAAATTATCTAATATATTAATCAAGGTATCTTTATGAACTCCTGCAAATTACCAATATGAATGATTTTCTTAATTATAAATTAGATCTTTTTCAATTATAAAGAAACCTATGCTAGTACATCTTAAATTTTAAAATTTTAAAACTATCTAAATTCTCATCACTTGGCTATTAGCTTAGGATTAATCATACTCATTATATGCATTGGTTAAGCAAGATTCCTGATTATTCTATACATACGCTATGGCAAAATTAAATCTTATTATTACACAATAAAAGTTTTTCTAAAAATTGAAGGATTTAAACACATTAAGGAATTAAGGGTACAAAACCACTCACCTTTGGGCTTGAGATTTAACTTTGTTGTTGGGCTCTCTCTCTCTCTCTCTCTCCTTTTTTTTTTCCTACTTTTCTTCTTGCATATCCCCCCGCATCTCTAATGAAAATATATGTTTGTTTATTTAAGAGCTTCTCTTTTTTTTAAGTTATTCATCATATGTGGTTTACTCCTAAGACAATTTAGTGTAAAGATGATGAAGAGGTGTCGAGAGTGGAGTCATCCACAATTAAAAAGTATGATATTCAATCTTATCTCTATTAGATACATATCTATGCATATATTATATATATTTATCCCTATGAAAGTTGTCTGCAACAGATTAAATTTTAGTAAATAACATTTCCAATCCAAGCCTAAAATATTAATTACCTTAGATTTTTACACTATTTAATAAATAACCTCTAACTTATTAGGCTATACTCGAACCCAATATTATAAGAAAATATCATGAAAAAAATAAATAGATAATCTCATGCACAAAATATTATAAGCTACAAGTAGTCGAAATTTCGGGGTCCTACATTTATCCTTCCGAAATTATATTCAAGCTCATCCTACCGTACCAGATTTTCAAAATCTATGATGAACCCTAATAAATTAAAAAGAGAGGAAAAACAAATTTTTTTTAAAAAAAACTTAAATGCTTTCAGAAATAACACAAAATGTTGAATGAATCACCCGTACTACAACAAAAGCTTCAAGATGCGAGAGCTCGGTACAATTGACACATGTAGCTTATGTTTGCAAGTCCTACAATTGCTATTAATGATATCGACCAGATTAGTGCCTTTAAGTTGTTCATATCTACCTATCCAGAATGGGAGGTACGGTTGCTCTGTGCAGGCATAAACAAGATGAGTAAAACTCTACATATCAAATAAAATTGACATGAGTTGTTTTATGTTATTTACAAGCCTACAACCAAGTCCTATAATTATCTAATAGACTATGAGTTTCGGTTGTAGGACTATAACAATTGTTTATAGTTATCTGACTTTTATTTTAAAAATTAAAATATTATGAGTATCGGTTGTAGGCCAACAATCAAAATTTATAACCCATAGTTATTTAATTTTTAATTTTAAAAATTTACTCTTTCAATTCAAGACAAAAAAGAAAACAAGAAACATATTTATTTAACCAAAACAAAGGAACAACATTAAAACAAAACTCAAAAGATATCTTGAAAAATATTATTAATCTGAAACAAAATCATAGGAGATGTAACAACTCCCATTTAATAAAAACCAAAAATTAGGTCTTAACATCATTTCTAAAAAAATTGAAGTAACTTAATGCTATCATTTCCTTAGAATTAAATGTGTTTGGTTTTCAAAGCTAAGTTATGTTCTTTGAACATCTTTGCAAAATTATTGTGGGGTCATTAATACTACAAAACATTGAATGGGTGAAAAAGTTTTTGATTGAAAACACTTTGCCAACGACCATCAACCTGAAAGATGAACATTAGAGATGTATACATCAATCAAATTTAGATTATGTAATTATTATGTTTTGATTTTTATTCCCTCTCTTTTTTTATTTTTTTTTAGAAATTTGGTCATGCTCTATTCCATAGTGTTAATTTACCGTAGGATTGTTTATCTTTAATTTGTTGTTGACAACGAGTACAATGCTTTTATGAATTGTTTTAGTATGTGTGTTGAGCCTGAACTCACTTCCATTGGGGCGCGAGTTTTGCCTCCTCCGATGGTATATTTCTTCAACTAATTAGTACTAGCTCTAGTAATAAATGAAATAAAAGTAGTAAAAATTGAATGGAAAAATATAAAATAACTTTTATAAAACAATACACTATATTCATTATTAGTGAGCAATAAATATTACAATCATGATGCATTGTTTCTATGCTTGGTTTCAAAGTTTGTCTCAAAGTAAGTAGAAAGTAAATCATATATTAACTACATCATTGGCGAACGAAATCACTGTTGAAATTATTCGGTCCTGGATCTAATCCGGGCCAAATAAGATCCGACTTTTCGATCTAATCGAGCGGAAGCGGAAGCGTGGGATTTCAAAAATCAAGTTTTAGATATAAGAACACAAGATCATGCTTATTAAATTTATTCAAACTAAAGGAAGAAAAGAAAATTTACCTCTTTCGATGATTTTCTTGTTCTTCGCTTTTTCTCCGTCAATCCTTTGAATCCTCGAAGCTCGTAGACACCGCGATCTTCCAATTCGAACCTCCCTATCAACGGCAGTGTGTGGGCACCCAAATAATAATTCTAAGTTCCTAACTTTTATTATCCTACAATGTACTCAACTCATGAGATCGTAGGATTGGGCTAACTGGATAGGAGGGGAATTGAACTAGGCTTAAAATCGAAGCACAATTCCGCATGGATATCACACAAAAATTAACCCTTAATAAAATTGCGTAATTCAAAAAAATCCAATTGAATTGATTTGGCTAAAACAATATTTCTTTTGCAATTGAATTGACAAAACAATTGTTTTTCAAATTGATTAACCAAAACTCCTTTTCTTTTTGATAAAGATGGGCAAAATTCAAGCAACTAATGCTTGGTCAAAAAGTGGGGCCGCGAGCTGTTGTTTAATTTGAACAATGATGGGAACTTTTCAATTGCAAAAGAACTGTTCAAATTCGTAAATTATTTTTGGCCAAAATCTCTTTGTAATTTACGAACATAAACACTATTCAATAGTTGAGATTCAGCGGCCGAAAAATTGTTTTTTTCAATGGTGAGATGTGGTCCTTTTATGGCTGGTTGAATCGGTTTCCAATCCAATTTGGTTTTCTATCTAATCTAGAATTCTTAATTCTAGTTAGACTCAAACTCTAATTGATAATTATCCAATATAATTATCAATTTAATAATTATATTAATATTATAAATATCTTATATTTATTTAATTCCGTATACTGATCAAAATCGTAGAATATCATATATTCCCTAATTAACTAATATTAATATATTAGCTCAAATATTTTGGAAAACTCTTTTTCCAAAACCCATAGAACATAAAATATTATTAACCCGTTTACTCTAGGAAGGCGAACAGGGACCATGGACCTATAATTATAAGCTCCAATAAATCGAATAAATAATTAACTCTTTAATTAATATATCCGACATATTAATTCGATATTACTCCACTATAAATTCGGATTGCACTCTTATAAATATAGAATATCTTACTCTACGAAATGAGCAAATTCCATCGATATAATCATTACATATAGATTAATCCTCCATAGACAATTCATAATTGAAGCTAGGTAGTATCCGTTAAACCTCTTCAATTACCTCTTATCCTCATTTACCATTAATTCACTAGCGAATGGTTAATTTATAATCGGATTATAAATTAGAGATCTCAAACCATTCGGTTCTGAAATTAACAAATGAGGGAATCGTCTTTCTACTTCTCGCAAGAAGGAATGGATTCCATATCTCAGAATTTATATTTCCGGCTATTTAATTCAAATGTGAATCTAAAATGCAAGTGTTGGGAATGTCGTAGGACAAACTTAAACGAGCAAATTAAGAATCACACCGAAATAAACAGAGTCTATAATCACTCAGGATTAAGATTTATCCATATATGATCATCTAGTGATTTAATTTGATTTTCCATTTCTACAACGGAATTTGTATAGAAAATTCAAATTAAATCGGTCCAAGTCCTATATGATCAAATCATATATAAATGCCCCCACTAAGATGTCTCCACATCGACGGTCCTGGATAAGACAAATCACATTCAAAATGTTCTCGGGTCGCATTAATGATGTTTTAATTAAAGATCTCATACTTTAATTAATTTCATCACGGACTTATTTTTTTAGTTTATTATCCATAATCTTAATCCTCTTGTATATAACTCTTATATACTAAGATTATGGTTACAATAAATAAACTAGGGATTTTCATGATGTTCAAGAAAATACATACAATATGCAAAAGAGTTCGAAAATAAATGTCGCTTTTATTAATAATCAAAAACAATTCATAATTGCTTTAAGGGCACAATCCCTAACAATCTCCCACTTGCCCTAAAGCATATGGGACATGTCTCTCAATTAGTAGAATGTTATCTACGTAAATCACTAAAATTGCCACTTTACATCATTGATCTGCTTGTATACACAAGGCTCATCAACACTTTGGTCAAAACCAAGACTTGATCATCTCATCAAATCTATGGTTCCATGACCTTGAGGCTTGCTTTAACCCATAAATGGATCTAAGCAATTTGCAGACTTTACTCGCTCTTGACCTTCGGCTACAAAACCCTATCGCATTTAATCCATTTCTTGGTTCATAGCTTCAAGCCACCTCGCTATATCGTAAATCCTCCATCACTTGTCGAAAAGACAATGGATCATCGTCTACCCTATCAAAGACTGCAACATTTGCCTCTTCAATTTGACGATAGCGGATTGGTGGTCTTATCACCCTCCCACTGCGTCGAGGTATCTTGACATTCTGATTAGGTATAGTGGTAATTTTTAGCGATTTCCCCAACAACTCTTGTTGGTTGTGGTCTGATCTCATCAGAAAGTAACTCCTCGAGTACAACTTTACTTCGAGGTTGGAAGTTTTCTTTATAATCGTTCTCAAGAAAAATAGCATTAGTCAAAACTATTACTTTCTTTTCTTGTGGATTATAAAACAAACTTCCTCTCGTTCCTTTGGGGTTTCCAATGAACAGATACACTTCTAAACATGGATGCAACTTTCCAATCTTTCCTTTCAGCACATGTGCTGGGCACCCCCATATGCGGAAGTGGTGTAAACTAACTTTACTGCCATTCCACAACTCTAGTGGTGTCTTTTGGATTGACTTAGATGGAACTACATTCAAAATGTAAACCGTCGTTTGCAATGTATACCCCCAAAACGAATCAAGCAGTGTAGTTCATCATCTACCTAACCATATCAAGTAATGTTTGGTTTAGGAAGTTCTAAAATATTTCGGCATTTAGCAGTGGTTGTTCATTTGGCTTAATTAAATAGAGTCCGTTTTCCAATATTGCACTAAAATATCACGCACATTTTTAGAAATAATAATCGAATTATTATTAAAAGATAGTGAAAATAAATGTTCATAGCAACTTTGAAACAGAAATCAAATTTCTACGAAAACTAGGAATGAAATAAACATCGTTTAAAATTAAAATCCTATCTCTAATATTAAGCCTAACTACTCCCACTGCTGTTGCCGAAACCACTGCACCATTGCCAACTTGTACTGTGAAAGACTCCTCGGCAAGCTCTCCATAAGAACTAAGTATCTGAAAAGAAAAACACACATGATTAGTAGCGCCAATCAACTACCCAAAGAGAAGAATCTTTAGCTACCAAACAACTTTCAAGAATAAGTAAATCATATTTACCTTTCTTTTTCTCCTTTAATTCGGCGAGGTACTTGGGGCGCTTCCTTTCCAATGTCCCTCTTCTCCACAAAGGGAAACACTTTCCCTTTGGTTTGGAGGAACCTTTCTTCTTGCCTTTGGAACTCTTCCTTTTCTTTTGTTTTGATTCACCCTCTTTCTCCTGGCCCTTCCTCTTCTTGGAGGAAGTTGGCTTATCCTCAAAGAACATTTGCCTCTCCTTCTTTGACCTTTCCAATGGAAATGGCCTCAAAAGTTTGCAATTCATTGAGTAATTGTGTCAATGAATAAGACAATTTATTCATGACATAGTTGCTCTTGAATTGGAGGAAAGCCGTGAGAGTGATTCCAAAATCATACTCACTTGTGTACGATCATCAATATTTGCACCATGGATCTCAACTCAAGAAAATAGTTGATCATGTTCAAAACATGCTCACCTACCGACCGACCCTTCTTCATCTTAGCATTCATAGCCATTTTCACGACTTCATGCCTTGATTGATCGGAAGGTCGACCAACATAGCTTGCAGATAGGGGTGTTCATCGAATCGAATTTGAATTCTTCGACTTCCTCGAATCGAATTTAATCGAATGAAAATTTTAAACCTCAATTCGAAATTCAATCCTAATTCGATTAATTCAATCGAATTTAAACGAATTGGATTTTTCGATTTCCGAATCGAATTCGAGTCAATCCAAAAATCCAAATTTATCGATAAAGTGAATAAGGTTTGGATTCATAACATAATTCTTTTGGACTATACCCAATAAAATTACAGATTTTGTTTTTTCAAAATTATAAATTATCGACTAACCATTTTTCATTGTTTAATTTACCTAAAGACTATTATAAATTCATAACGAGCTCCCTTATATAAATTTAATAAATCATTTTGTGCCAATTTTATACCAACACTAGTTACTTGATAAATAATTTTTATACTCGAGTATGAGATATAGTGTGTGTTATCATATAATTTATTATTGTAATATGATATGAAGATAAATATATGTAATATAGTGTATAAATATATAATGTATAATGCATATTGGAATAAGAATTTAAAACAAAGGAAAAAAGTCAAAGACTATATTGTATAAATGTATAATGTATGTTGTATAGTGTATATACACAAGTTTTGTACTTTTCCATACAATGGATATGGGTGATGGAATATTCTTATAGATTATTTCACCACATGCCCTCCACGTGAGACTGTAAGAGCGAAACAGTTTTTACCGAAATATATTTTCTAGCACAAAAATGATTATTTGAATATGGTCTAAAGATAAAAATTTGAAGTAATGTAAAATGTATTTCATATACTATTAAGTATAATCATTTCTAATAAAAACTAAAAAAAAACAAGAAGGAAAGAGCATAAATTTATAATTTTACATTTTCACTTAAACATTAGTGTTTTATTCATTTATACATATTATAAATGCAAGTGTATAATTTACATATATACAATAAATAATTATGTATAGTGTGAAATATATGCATATAAATTTCGAATTGAAATACTGAATTCGAATTGAAATAAGAATTGAATTGTAATACGAATTCGAATCGAAATACGAATTCAATCGAAATACGAATTCAATTTAGTCGAATTTCACCTCGACTAGGATTTTCGAATGAATTCAAGAAAAACCTCAATTCGTTATTCGATTCAAATATTCATATTCGAAATTCGAGTTGATTCAAATTCGATTCAAAATTCAAAAATCCTAATTCTAAACTAAAATTCGAATTCAACCGAATCGAATTTCTGGATCCATTCAAAAATGAACACCCCTACTTGCAGAGACTCCATTATCTCATAATCGGTCTCTCGTGTGCTCGTGCTTCAACCTAAGCACGTCGTTCATGCCGGCTAATAAGTAAGCCCGAGCTTTGTTATTAGCGGCAATCCATTTTTCATATATCTCTACGCACAATCGCGTGCGGCATTAATGGGGGTTCGGAGGACATTCTTCCATCAAAACAAATTTGAGGTTCTCACAAACAAGTGCAATGTTCATGTTACTTTTCCACTTAATAAAATTATCTCCGCTTAACGTAACATTCAACAAAGGCAAGCATAGACCGCATACATGATTGCTTTAAAATAAAATAAAGCGACATAAATAAGCGAACGAACATCATAGAACATTCAATTTAGGAATCATAAACATGATGCATGAAAGCAATAAAGTTTATCCAACCAATTCCAAGGTAATTTAATCTCACATTTGAGAAGCCGCCGTAGGTAGGTCAAATCAAATGACGATTAAATCGAGACCATCTCATATTAATAAAATAAATAATCAAGACATCTCATATCTTCATTTATTAATTAATCACCTTTTAATTTAGCCTAGATACATCCAAACTATTTGATTGTATCCTTATGAGTGTTACCCATTATTTCAATTTTAAAAATAACTCAAAATCGCCGCCGTAGGGTAGGAAAATTAAGAGTTAAATTTTAAATTCCTATCCTTTCGGAGATTAAGCCTTGATTATTGATTTAAGTGAAGGCCATCCGTAGGGGGACGAATCTGGGCGTCGCGAGGCGTCACTTAAATCTCACGGTGCTTTGATCAATAATGGAGGCTATAGGATTTATTGTCATGAATCCTTCTCCCACTCATTATTTTATAATAAATGTTTCCTAAACATTTAAGTTATAAAAACATCTTATGTTTTAATAAGTCAAGTCCAATCCTATTGGTCTTTTGATTAAAATTCTCTAATTTAAAAATCCAACTATTAGAAATTAAATCATAATTTTAATCAACTTTAAAAACCCCTAAATTATCAAAATAATTAAGGGAATAGGGATAAAACAAATATTTCATGAAAGAACAAAGAAAACAACACGTAGGCTGAAAACGGAACCTGCCGGCCCTGCCCGAGACCTGCCCAAACTGCCCGAAATTGCCGGGACCTGCCCAAGCTGCCCGGGACCTGCCCGGGCTGCCCAGGCCCTGCCCGGGCTGCCCAGGCCCTGCCCGAACTGCCCAGGGCTGCCCGGCGCCTGCCCGGGCTGCCCAAATGCGAATCCGAATAATTTTTGTTTCTAAAACATGTAATTCGAGATTTTTCATGAAAATCGGATCCAATTTTCACAAAATTAATTCCAAACAATTATCCCAATCTTTAAAATCATATAAACACTTTTATACAAAATTTAAAAAATTATATAAAACACTTTTATACAAAATTTTAAAAAATTATATAAAACACTTTTATATCAATTTTAAAAACCATATAAAACACTTTTATATCAATTTCAATCCATCTCATAGATCTATCATAACAATTAAACAATTCAATTATCATGATGCATAATATGCTTGGGAGTGGGTTCCATGAATGACATATCAATATGCATGGCACATATATCACATATACATCACATAAATATTAATCCGCGAAATAATAAATATGACGATTTGAATCGATGCCTTAAATTCAAAAACGCCCATGCATCCATATATCAAAACATGCAAGATCAAATCCTAAAACCACTCCAAAATAAATTTAATAAAGTAGATCTAGTTCTTATATCAAAACCAAATGGCTCGATACCATTTGTTGAAATTATTCGTCCCTGGATCTAATTCGGGCCAAATAAGATCCGACTTTTCGATCTAATCGAGCGGAGCGAGCGTGGGATTTCAAAAATCAAGTTTTAGATATAAGAACACAAGATCATGCTTATTAAATTTATTCAAACTAAGGAAGAAAAGAAAATTTACCTCTTTCGATGATTTTCTTGTTCTTCGCTTTTTCTCCGTCAATCCTTCGAATCCCCGGCTCGTAGACACCGCGATCTTCCAATTCGAACCTCCCTATCAACGGCAAAGTGTGTGGGCACCCAAATAATAATTCTAAGTTCCTATCTTTTATTTTCCTACTATATACTCAACTCATGAGATAGTAGGATTGGGCTAACCTGGATAGGAGGGAATTGAACTAGCTTAAAATTAATCGAAGCACAATTCCGCATGGATATCACACGAAAAATTAACCCTTAATAAAATTGCGTAATTCGAAAAAAATCCAATTGAATTGATTTGGCTAAAACAATATTTCTTTTGCAATTGAATTGACAAAACAATTGTTTTTCAAATTGATTAACCAAAACTCCTTTTCTTTTTGATAAAGATGGGCAAAATTCAAGCAACTAATGCTTGGTCAAAAAGTGGGGCCGCGAGCTGTTGTTTAATTTGAACAATGATGGGAACTTTTCAATTGCAAAAGAACTGTTCAAATTCGTAAATTATTTTTGGCCAAAATCTCTTTGTAATTTACGAACATAAACACTATTCAATAGTTGAGATTCAGCGGCCGAAAAATTGTTTTTTTCAATGGTGAGATGTGGTCCTTTTTATGAGCTTAGTTCAATCAGGTTTCCCAATCCATTTGGTTTCTATCTAATCTAGAATTTTTAATTCTAGTTAGACTCAAACTCTAATTGATAATTATCCAATATAATTATCAATTTAATAATTATATTAATATTATAAATATCTTATATTTATTTAATTCCATATACAAATAAAATCGTAGAATATCATATATTCCCTAATTAACTAATATTAATATATTAGCCAAATATTTTGGAAAACTCTTTTTCCAAAAACCCATAGGAACATAAAATATTATTAACCCGTTTACTCTAGGAAGGCGAACCGGGACCATGGACCTATAATTATAAGCTCCAATAAATCGAATAAATAATTAACTCTTTAATTAATATATCCGACATATTAATTCGATATTACTCCACTATAAATTCGAATTGCACTCTTATAAATATAGAATATCTTACTCTACGAAATGAGCAAATCCAACGATATAATCATTACATATAGATTAATCCTCCATAGACAATTCATAATTGAAGCTAGGTAGTATCCGTTAAACCTCTTCAATTACCTCTTATCCTCATTTACCATTAATTCACTAGCGAATGGTTAATTTATAATCGGATTATAAATTAGAGATCTCAAACCATTCGGTTCGAAATTAACAAATGAGGGAATCGCCTCTTCTACTTCTCGCAAGAAGAATGGATTCCATATCTCGTGAATTTATATTTCCATATTTAATTCAAATGTGAATCTAAAATGCAAGTGTTGGGAATGTCGTAGACAAACTTAAACGAGCAAATTAAGAATCACACCGAAATAAACAGAGTCTATAATCACTCGGGATTAAGATTTATCCATATATGATCATCTAGTGATTTAATTTGATTTTCCATTTCTACAACGGAATTTGTATGGAAAATTCAAATTAAATCGGGTCCAAGTCCTATATGATCAAATCATATATAAATGCCCCCACTAAGATGTCTCCACATCGACGGTCCTGGATAAGACAGTCACATTCAAAATGTTCTCAGTCGCATTAATGATGTTTTAATTAAAGATCTCATACTTTAATTAATTTCATCACTTTACTTATTTTTTTAGTTTATTATCCATAATCTTAATCCTCTTGTATATAACTCTTATATACTAAGATTACGGTTACAATAAATAAACTAGGGATTTTCATGATGTTCAAGAAAATACATACAATATGCAAAAGAGTTCGAAAATAAATGTCGCTTTTATTAATAATCAAAAACAATTCATAATTGCTTTAAGGGCACAATCCCTAACAATCACATCAGTAGCAAAAAAATGAACATCAATTGACATTGATGATATTATTAATGTACAATGACTGTATATTTTAACCAATAAAAAGAACAATTAAAAGGTGACATTAGTCAATAGACAACTAGTCCATTATTAATATTAAGTGTGTCATGATTGTATTCAAACCCAAAATTCTTTCTCAAACTTAGTGGAAGAAAAGATTGGTTTTCATTTCAATCACTCACAAGCAACAACTAACCACACATGGAGTGAAAATTTAAAACGAAGGAAAATCAAATAAAATAATCAAATTCTAACTATTCAAGATGCTCATGTCTTTCACAATATTAAAGCAAGAAATTAGCATAATAACCATGATCGTGTAAAGTTGATCGAAATGTAGCTGCATGATTTAAAGAAAGTAAGTCTCATTAATATTAATGCAATTTAGCGTTAAGAAAAAACAGAAAAAATATAATCAAGGATCTACAATATAATGTTAGAAATAAATCGTCTTTAATGAATATTTGACATTTAAATACAACAAATTGAAAATATATTTCATTAGTTCTAAAATGATTAGGCACTAAATCTTATTATTTCGAGCAAGATTATTAGTGATGATTAAACACTAAAAGAAAGATGTATTATGTGATAGTAAAATTAATTTTTCAAGTATTGGTACATTGAATATATTAATAATCAATCATGTATATGTTTATAGTTATCCCATAAATTAAAAACATCGGTTATAGACCAACAACTGACACTTATAGTTATCTAATTTTTATTTTCAAGTATGAATACCATAACCATTGGTTGTAGGTGTTCAATTGATGCTTATATTCTATTGTTATCTGATTTTTTATTTTAAAAATATGGAAACTATAAGTGTCGTTTCTATGCGTAGTACTCACGTTCATAGTCTATACTTATTAGATATTTTATTCGAAAAATACGAAAACTATAATATATATATATATTTAATGTAAGGATCACACCGTGAACAAGAAATGACACATTCCATTCACTTGAAGTTCAAATGACATAAAGTATGATATATGAAATAATATTCATGTAATTGTTTAAATGAACTTTAACTTTATAATTATCATCGATCTCTAATATAATATTGCAGTTTTCAATTTGACAAATTTCTGTGGAGTAACAATCAGAGTTTCTAGATCAATTAAAGGGTAAATTGGTAGATGTAGATGAAAAATTGGTAGGTTAAGAGGATAAATTGAAAGTATTTATGGAAAGAATTCAATTACAAAAAAAACATAATTAAGTGAAAATATTTATAAGAAAAACTCAATTGTCGGCCTACAACCGATGCGTATATTTATTTTATTTTTTTTTAAATACGAAATCTATAAATGTCGGTTGTATGCCTACAACTGAGGCTTATATAGTGCTATAATGTATGCACACAAAATAATTAATAGTAGCAAATTAAAGATGATCGCATGAATATTTTGATTTAGTCTTATTTTTGAAGTCGATCGCACAAGTATGGTTGTCCTCGAATGAATCGTGATGACCAACACTACAACATAAATGACATTAGGTAACACAAAATTGTAATACTTTTTATATTAAGCACACATTATGCGACACATGTTTTGTAACACCTTTATATTATAATATTTATGTAACACTTTTGTAGCACTTTATAAATATGTAACACTTATTTGTAAAAATTTCAAATAAGTAACACTTTTTAAGTATCACCTTTTTTTTTTTCCTTATTGTTGGTAATACAAATATGTATCACTTTGGCCCAATAACATTTCAAGAATACACTATATTTAATTAATTGTAACACTTTTTTGTTATAGTTTGGTAACACAAAATTATGTCGCTTAATTAAATAATGCTAACGATTTATTTAGTTAATTGATATCCTAAATATTAATAAATGCCAAATGTCCTAGATTTTTTCCTTTATTTTGTCTCTTTATTGTATACGAGATTTTAATTAGTTTACATGTAGCCTTAACATAATTTCAGATTTCATAAATTATAATATATTGATTATTTATTTGTTAATTTTTAACATATTGCTATTAATTATATTATAAGGAGTATATATATAAGTGATACACAATCAATTGCTAAAGGTTATATGATATTACAAGAAACTTATAGAATACCCACATATTTTATCGATGGAAAACATTCTTAGGTATTACCGAAGTTTTTTTTATTTTAGCTTTTTTTTTTAAAAAAATAATTTACCAATGTAATTAATTCCATTACAATATGTACAAAAAAATCCCTAGGTGAATTTATTTATCTTATTTAATATTTTTAATTTTACCTAATTTCGTCAGCAACTTTATTTTCTTTTAAAAAATTACCAACAAAAATTGATGTCATCGGTAATTGCTTATGGATTTTTTCCGTTAGTAAATTAAATTTTTATTTCTATACGTCATTTTTTTAACTAATGAAAATTAACTCGTTGAAAATTTATTTGGTATTTTTATTTAATATTTTTACTATGTTTTAATATATAATATAATTTCGTGAAGCCCCGATTTTTCCGAGCATGTAATTGATCTTTTGTCGTCTATGTATTTGATCGACTATTTTACCGCGTCACTTTGACGGATAAATATTAATAATATATATATATATTACAATTTATTTCATTTTATTTATTACTTGTGATCATGATCATTTATTAATTCTATTTTCGCATTTATGATCACTTGAGTGATCATTATTATTATTTTTGAATTTATTAGTCACCTTAGAATTTTAAGAGACTATTTATTTTAGAGACTTTTACCTTATAGAAGTAAGAATTTGATTTAGAATAAGTGATCATGAGACTATAAGTAATCAAGGAAATCACTAATTATTTTGGAGATTGATATTATTCATCTATTATCATCAAATTTGGGACAAAAACAAATATATGGAATTACCAAAATACCCCTAGGCGGACGGCAATGATGGAGTTTTTGGTGTAGAAATATCTCCCAACTCTTGTATACTTACACCTTATATTAGTCATCTTGTGTATAATTACACCATTAATTCAAACATTATACACATCATCTTATACATAAATTCTTTAATATTAAATCTTCCAACATGTTGGAGTCTTCCAACATTCCATTCAAACCCATCTCATGCCCATACCTTTTACCACCAAAATGTCTCCCATGCAAGAAGCAAAATTTAAGACACAAATTAAACAAAAATTTCTCCCCTCCCTCTCATTGTGGATTTAAGATGGCCAAAATGAACAAAATTTGTTCATTTCATCCAACACATTCTAATCTCCTAACTAATTCTCCTCATTCTCTCTAATCTCGCTCTAAGAATCATTCACATCTTTAAATCTTCAAACACCAATCCTTCATATCTTCAAATCTTCAAACACCAATTCTTCATATCTTCAAATCTTCAAGTACCATTTCTTCACATCTTCATATCTTCAAACACAAGTCCTTCACATCTTCAAGCATACCTTCATACCTTCAAGAACATCTTCTTAATATCATCAAACACTCATTCTTTCTTCAAACATCTAAACCAAAACAAACATTCTTCCTACTTAATTCCAAAAAATTCGAACCCCCCCTATCTCAAAGGTAAGAAATTTCATTCCTCAATTCAACTTGATATCTTACAACTCATCACCTTCTCTTCTTAATTTAAGTTTGAAATTTTGATTTTGAGGTACTTAGAAGACTACTTGAAGACATGCATGCATGGTGGTCAATTTAGAAGACTTGAAGAATAATTGTTAGAAAAATTGGACTACAAGGTAAGATTTGGACACTAGAGCCCTTTTCTCTTCTTTCTTCCTATTTTCTTCAAATTTTAACACCCCTTTTTTATTTTTGAGAAATAGGGGCTGACCTTATGTGATTTTGAAGGTGAACCAAAAATTCAAAACTTGAGGCTTCAACTAGTTCCAAATCACTTACTACACAAGGTAAAGTGTAGTATTTTCAATTTTCTTATCTTCTTCTTTTTCTTCTTAATTTTTCACTCATTTTTCCTAACTCTAAATTTTTGATATATCTTGACTTAGGGGCTGACCTAAGTGACCTCATACCAAATTGTGAAATTTATCCTTTTTGTGTACAATTTAATGTTCTATTTGATGAATTCTTGTATGAAATGAACATGCATGTGTATGATCCTTGAAATCCATGTTTTGTATGACTTATAACCTGGACAAGTCGAGCATAATTGATTAAATTTTAATTTAAGGGACCCCTCTGCAAATTTCGAATTTTGGTATTGTACTCAGGTTTAAAAATGACTTTTGGACATTTTAATAAAGTTTTAAGAGTTTTAAGATAAATAAAATCAACCTTTAAAAGCCCAAGGACTAGATTGTAAAATTTGAGAAGTTTAAGGGCTACTTTGTAATTTTCAAAACTGTACCAGACCTTAATTTTAAAATTTGGAATTTTAACTCTTAAGGGACTGAAAATAACATATTTTAAATGTATTCCAAAAATCCAAGTGTTTAGATCTTGGAAAGTAATTTTGCTAAAATTGAGGGACTGGATTGTAAAAGATTTAACTTGAGGACCCAAATGAAATTTCCAGGACTTATACAGCCCATGTACCTAGAATTACTAATTTAACTATAACTTAATTATATTTTGGACCCAAGGTTCAAATTTCATAACAATTGGACCCCTAAAAGCCTTAAAGGCAATTATTTCAAAATGGGACAAAAATGAGATTTTCAAAAGTTAAGGGACCTATAGTTATTTCTTTTAAAAACTGCTTTTGTCCCAATATCCTACTAACCTTAGTGACATTTTCCAACTTGAATCACATTAAAAGCCCTTCCGGTTTGTGAGTTCCAATTATTTTAAACTTAGGGCCGAAATGATAATTTTAACAAATTTGGGGCCAATGTGAGAATATTATAAAAACTCGACCTCAAAACTTTAAAAACCTGAATCTTTAGAGAATTTAGGAACTAACCTCATAATTTTGCAAGGTCGGGATATTTATTTATTCAATTTTTAACACCAAAAGTATTGATTTTTGCAAAACGGGGCTAATTGTAAATTTTCCTTTTAACAAGGACCAAACTCGAATTATTTTCTTTTACCAAAACAGCCCTAGACTCTCTGACTTTAATTATTAATTAAAATATTTTATTTTCTCAAAAACCCCTTGACTTATCGGATCGTTTTGACCGATTAATACCCGATCGCGGGGCTACTTCCTCGTCTTGGATTTTGTCTTTGCCTATGGAACGATAAGGTGACAGGTCTTGGACCATCTTGCTCGGGGAGTTACAAGGAAGAACAAAGGAATTGCTGTCTGATCCACACTATTCTGGAGTTAATCGGACCCGTTTGGTTGGCGCTACAAATCCGTACGCAACCGCTACTTGTATTGCATTGGTTGGCGCTACAAATCCGTACGCAACCATTAATTGTCTTGCATAGGATTGGCGTTACATTCCGTACGCAATCCTAGCTGTCTTGCCTGAATCACATAGTGATTGTGTGACCACGAACTGTTTTCTTAAACTGTATAAGTATACTACTTAAATATATTTATCACGACGCTTGTGGACTGTGTGTGGAATGATGCATCATATCTCACGCGTTTTCATACAACTGATTTGCTCGATCATCCCACACTTGCACACGATCACCCCATCCACTGAGATTTCTGTCTCATCCCCTCCTGTTTTCTAACCTTTAGATGAGGACCTTGTTGAAGATGTTGAACCGACCACGGACTGAGCTCCCGTGCTCCGCTTGTTGGACTTACTATCTATTGTTGTTGATGTTGCTGGATTTGTTTCTAGTATTTGCTGTTTGACTCTTTTATTCTCTTTTCATTCTGGTCTGTAATATAAGGGCGTAGGACCCTTTGACTATTAAGTTGTTATCTTTAGTTGTTCTCGGGGATGTAATTTGGATATTTGTTGGGTATGTAAGTTGTAACTCGTACTTGTTCTTATTTCCGCCGCTATTTGACTGCTCCATTGGGATTTCGATGATATTTGTCTAGATCGCTTGGTTTACTCGTATTTAAGTTGTGGATCATCATCACGTCCCGCCTGGGGCATGACGATTAGAGTGGTATCGAGCTCGGCTAGTAAGATGGAAACTTACACCGAAATGGACCCAGGATAGGACCCCTGGCCTCGTGTTTTAGGTAATCTGCGACTTGACTAATTATTGTGAAATCGATTTCAATTTGGCATAGAACCGTATTATTGAGATTTAAACTAAGTTAGAACGTATACTTGGAGATTCCATAGTCATACTCATCTTGACTTAGTTGACTCTTGACTGACTTTCTTTGTTCATTCTTTCCTTATTCTCTCCTTATCTTTCCTTTACCTTTGTCTAATCCATCTTAGTTGTGTTTGACCAGGATGGATCCAGCGCCCCCGACCTGGTGGGATGTAGTTGAGGCCCGTGTTGAGCGGGACTACTATAAGGCGTTAAAGCTATATTGGCACCAGGCATTTCTTCGGGCCAATTCTGAGCTAACGGGGAACGTCACCGCACTCGCGAACTAGGACACCTCCTGGCGAAGAGCCAAGAGGAGAAGAATAACCTTACTCTCCTTGCTAAGGATCGCGAAAACACCATTCGCGCTCGCGAAGATCAAATTCAGTTGATCCAAGAACGCTTGGACAAAGTTCGCAAGAAGATGGAACGCGCCAAGGACGGCCGCACCAAGTGGGAGATGGACGCGTACATGTCGAGGGACACCATCGAATGACTCGAGGAGACTATCATCAAACAGATGACGATGATCGAGGACCTCAAATAGGCCTTGTCTCAGTGGGATACTGCTTTGGAGACTACTTTGACAGCCAATGCACTAGCACCGCCACCACCCGAGATGGAACCAGAGGCCGACCCTGAAGCGAACAATGAAGAGGATCCCGAGGAGGATCACGCAGAAGCAGGGGAGCCCAAGGCATTTGAGGCCGCCCCTCTTGGTGATGCTCAAGCACTCGATGCATGGCTTGAGCTCGTCGATTGGCCGGACGTCGAGGCATTTCCCGAGCATAACCAGGTCCAGGTCATTGACGTGGATAACTTGATGAGACGGCGCGCGATCGAGTAGATAGATTTTATCCCCGATTGTACTTGATGATTGTCTTTGGATGTTTATTCGTGTTTCGTTGTATTTCCCGATTTCTTGTCTTTGTTGTTGTACGGACTTCATTTGGTGTACTCCAAATTTTACATTAATGGATATGCCTTTCCTTACTTTGTTGACTCTACGTCTTGGTTATCATCTCCACCATGAAAGCAATAAAGGCAATCGCTAGAGGGGCACAAGGGTACTTGGCGTTTGTAATTAACAAACCCAAGGTTGAAACACAAATTAACCAAGTACCTATAGTATCAGAATACGCGGATGTATTTCCACAAGAACTCACCACTGTCCCTCCAGATAGGGAAGTCGAGTTCACCATTGAGGTATTACCGGGAACCGCCCCGATTGCTAGAACACCGTATAGAATGGCTCTTCTTGAGTTGCAAGAGTTGAAGACTCAATTACAGAAGCTGATGGATGTGGGATTTATCCGACCGAGTACGTCTCCGTGGGGAGCACCTGTACTGTTTGTCAAAAAGAAGGATGGCACATTAAGACTGTGTATAGATTATCGTGGTCTTAATAGCGTGACCATCAAGAACAAATATCCCCTCCCGAGGATAGACGAACTGTTTGATCAACTTCAAGGAGCGACGGTGTACTCGAAGTTTGATTTACAACAAGGATATTACCAACTGAAGATCCGCGAAGAAGACATTTCCAAAACTGCATTTCAAACTCGATATGGACACTACGAGTTTGTAGTGATGCCTTTCGGTCTGACGAACGCACCGGCAGCGTTTATGGACCTGATGCATTGAGTCTTTCAACCTTATTTGGATCAATTCGTAGTGATATTCATTGATGACATACTCGTATACTCTAAGTCTAGCGAAGAGCATGAACGCTATCTCAAAATCGTTTTGGAGACACTACAAGAGCATAGCCGTATGCCAAATTCGGCAAGTGCGAATTTTGGCTTAGTGAAGTCGCGTTCTTGGGACATATAGTATCCGCACCGGATCGCCGTAGATCCTTCAAGGTACAAACAAGTGGTTGAATGGAAACAACCCGAGTCAGAATCGGAGATCGGGAGTTTCTTAGACTAGCCGGATATTATCGAAGATTTATCCAGGACTTCTCCAAGATAGGACCGCTCCTCGACTAACCCGAAAGCAAGTCAAGTTTGAGTAGAATGACAAGTGCGAGGCTAGTTTCCAAGAGTCAAGAAACGACTTACTACGACTCCAGTCTTAGCTCTTCCAAAGGGAAAAAAACTTTGTCGTCTCAATGATGCATCAAAGGAAGGACTAGGAGCGGTGCTCATGCGGGAAGGAAAGGTCATCGCTTATGCATCACAAAAGCTCAAAGCCGTATGAAGCCAATTATCCAACGCATGACTTGGAATTGGCGGCGATAGTGTTCGCGTTAAAGAAATGGAGACACTATCTCTACGAGCAACATTCACGGTTGTCACGGATCATTAGAGCTTGAAGTATCTATTCTCCCGAAAGATCTCAACTGAGGCAACGAAGATGGATGGAGTTGATTGAGGACTATCACTTTGATATTCAATACCATCCCTGAAAGCTAACGAGTAGCCGACGCTTTGAGCGAAAAAGGCGAGCTTAGCCGACTTATGATTCGAGAGTGGGAATCATTAGAAGAGCTGAGCAATTGGAATCTGACGAGAACCAATACTCAGATTTCATGTGCTAACATTTTAGTTAAACCCGATCTGCTGAATGAGATCAAGAAAGCACAGGGGACTGATGTGCATCTTCAAAAACTGAAGGAGAAGATACTTAAACGAGAGAGATCAGAATTCTCGGTACATGAAGATGGGATTATCAGATTTTGGAATCGAGTTTGTGTACCGAGTGACGAGCGATTAGGAATAAAATCTAGCAGAGGCACACCGTTCGAATACACTATACATCCTGGAGGAAACAAGATGTATAAGGATTTGAAACGGAGTTATTGGTGGGTAAACATGAAGAACCAGGTAGCGGAGTTCGTTGCGAGATGTTTAACTTGTCAACGAGTAAAAGCAGAACACCAACGACCATCTGGTTTACTACAACTGTTGAGAATTCCCGAGTGGAAATGGGAACACATAACGATGGACTTCGTGACGGATCTACCAAAGACCAGAGCGGGCCATGATGCTATTTGGGTAGTTGTAGATCGACTCACAAAAATCGCACACACTTCTTACCCATCAAGAAAACTGATAGCTTGCAGAAACTTGCGCAGATTTATATCCGAGAGATCATTTGACTGCATGGAGTACCAGTTGACATAGTATCAGACAGAGACCCGAGGTTTGTCTCCAGATTCTAGAAGTGCTTGCACGAGGAATTGGGTACCTCGCTAAGTTTCAGCACAGCAGCACATCCACAAACTGATGGACAGTCTGAGCAAACGATTCAAACCCTGGAAGATATGTTGCGAGCCTGCACATTGGATTTCCAAGGAAGTTGGGATTCGCACTTACCATTAGCCGAGTTCGCCTACAATAACAACTATCAGGCTACGATTGGGATGGCACCCTACGAGGCATTATATGGGCGAAAATGTAGATCCCCATTACACTAGGAGATTGATGACCAATGGACTCACGAAGAGAAAGCGAAAGTCGCCTCGATTCCAAAGGTCGACTTAGTTCGGAAGCAATGGAGAAGGTCAAGCTGATCAAGGAGCGGATTCGCACGGCTCGAGCCGCCAAAAGAGTTACGCAGACAAAAAGAAGAAAGGATTTAGAATTTGAAGTCGGAGATGAAGTATTTCTCAGACTCTCACCACGGAAAGGATTGATCAATCCGAAGTAAGGAGGCAAATTGAGTCCGAGATATGTTGGACCTTACAAGATTTTACAGAGGATCGGGAAGTTAGCCTACCGACTCGAGTTACCGGACACCATATGCGCAGGGAATGCATGATGTATTCCACGTATCGAGATTGAAGAAGTATCAACCGGATCCCGAACATATCATCACTCGTGATACTCCTCCTCTAATGGAAAATTTATCCTAAACCGAGAGGCCGATCCGAATCATTGATCGCCAGATCGTCGATTGCGTAAGAGGAGATTCCGATGGTTAAAGTGGTGTGTGAGAACCACAACCAAGACGAAGACACAAAGCGTGGGAGATGGAAGAAGACATGAGAAATCCATATCCGAACTATTCTCAAGAGAATTTGGGGACCAAATTCCTTTTAAGGAGGGGAGGATGTGGAGCCCCGATTTTTCCGAGCATGTAATTCATCTTTTGTCGTCTATGTATTTGATCGACTATTTTACCGCGTCACTTTGACGGATAAATATTAATAATATATATTTTGCAATTTATTTCATTTTATTTATTACTTGTGATCATGATCATTTATTAATTCTATTTCACATTTATGATCACTTGATTGATCATTATTATTATTTTTGTATTTATTAGTCACCTTAGAATTTTAAGAAACTATTTATTTTAGAGACTTTTACCTTATAGAAGTAAGAATTTGATTTAGAATAAGTGATCATGAGACTTATAAGTGATCAAGGAAATCACTAATTATTTTGGAGATTGATATTACTCATCTATTATCATCAAATTTGGGACAAAAAAAATATATGGAATTACCAAAATACCCCCTAGGTGGGACGGAATGATGGAGTTTTTGGTGTAGAAATATCTCCCAACTCTTGTATACTTACACCTTATATTAGTCATCTTGTGTATAATTACACCATTAATTCAAACATTATACACATCATCTTATACATAAATTCTTTAATATTAAATCTTCCAACATGTTGGAGTCTTCCAACATTCCATTCAAACCCATCTCATGCCCATATCTTTTACCACCAAAATGTCTCCCATGCAAGAAGCAAAATTTAAGACACAAATTAAACAAAAAATTTCTCCCCCTCCTCTCATTGTGGATTTGGCCAAGATGGCCAAAATGAACAAAATTTGTTCATTTCATCCAACACATTCTAATCTCCTAACTAATTATCCTCCTTCTCTCTAATCTCTCTCTAAGAATCATTCACATCTTCAAATCTTTAAACACCAATCCTTCATATCTTCAAATCTTCAAACACCAATTCTTCATATCTTCAAATCTTCAAGTACCATTTCTTCACATCTTCATATCTTCAAACACAAGTCCTTCACATCTTCAAGCATACCTTCATACCTTCAAGAACATCTTCTTAATATCATCAAACACTCCTTCTTTCTTCAAACATCTAAACCAAAACAAACATTCTTCCTACTTAATTCCAAAAAATTCGAACCCCCCTATCTCAAAGGTAAGAAATTTCATTCCTCAATTCAACTTGATATCTTACAACTCATCACCTTCTATTCTTAATTTAAGTTTGAAATTTTGATTTTGAGGTACTTAGAAGACTACTTGAAGACATGCGTGCATGGTGGTCAATTTAGAAGACTTGAAGAATAATTGTTAGAGAAATTGGACTACAAGGTAAGATTTGGACACTAGAGCCCTTTTCTCTTCTTCTTCCTATTTTCTTCAAATTTTAACACCCCTTTTTCATTTTTGAGAAATAGGGGATGACCTTAGGTGATTTTAAAGGTGAACCAAAAATTCAAAACTTGAGGCTTCAACTAGTTCCAAATCACTTACTACACAAGGTAAAGTGTAGTATTTCCAATTTTCTTATCTTCTTCTTTTTCTTCTTAATTTTTCACTCATTTTTCCTAACTCTAAATTTTTGATATTTCTTGACTTAGGGTCTGACCTAAGTGACCTCATACCAAGTTGTGAAATTTATCCTTTTTATTTCACAACTCTCCAAATTTAAGGTGGGTGGAAAAATATTTCCAACTTCTAGGGATTTTTGTTAAATGCATGTAGTGTTTTGATCATGAGCACTTGAAATATATATATATTTCATGTCAATTTTATGTATCAAGTTATGAAATTTCTCAAGTGTTGCTCAAAAATGCTATTTATTGAAATTTCGGTGCATGCATGTACAATTTAATGTTCTATTTGATGAATTCTTGTATGAAATGAACATGCATGTGTATGATCCTTGAAATCCATGTTTTGTATGACTTATAACCTGGACAAGTCGAGCATAATTGATTAAATTTCAATTTTTGGACTTAAAATACAAAAATAGAAAGTTGGTGGACTTAATTGCAAGAAAATAAAACTTAAGAGACCCCTCTGCAAATTTCAAATTTTGGGACTGTACTCAGGTTCAAAAATGACTTTTGGACATTTTAATAAAGTTTTAAGAGTTTTAAGATAAATAAAATCAACCTTTAAAAGCCCAAGGACTAGATTGTAAAATTTGAGAAGTTTAAGGGCTACTTTGTAATTTTTCAAACTGTACCAGACCTTAATTTTCAAATTTGGAATTTTAACTCTTAAGGGACTGGAAATGACATATTTTAAATGTATTCCAAAAATCCAAGTGTTTAGAGCTTGGAAAGTAATTTTGCTAAAATTGAGGGACCGAATTGTAAAAGATTAAACTTGAAGACCCAAATGAAATTTCCAGGACTTATACAGCCCATGTACCTGTAATTACTAATTTAACTATAACTTAATTATATTTTAGACCTAAGGTTCAAATTTCATTACAATTGGACCCCTAAAAGCCTTAAAGGCAATTATTTCAAAATGGGACAAAAATGAGATTTTCAAAAGTTAAGGGACCTATACTTATTTTTTAAAACACTGCTTTTGTCCCAATATCCTACTAACCATAGTGACATTTTCCAACTGGAATCACATTAAAAGCCCTTCCGGTTTGTGAGTTCCAATTATTTTAAACTTAGGGCCCGAAATGACAATTTTAATAAATTTGGGGCCAATGTGAGAATTTTATAAAAACTCGACCTCAAAACTTTAAAAACCTCAATCTCTGAACAATTTAGAGAATTTAGGAACTGACCTCATAATTTTTCAAGGTCGGGATATTTATTTATTCAATTTTTAACACCAAAAGTATTGGTTTTTGCAAAACGGGGCTAATTGTAAATTTTCCTTTTAACAAGGACCAAACTCGAATTATTTTCCTTTTACCAAAACAGCCCTGGACCCTCTGACTTTAATTATTAATTAAAATATTTTATTTTCTCAAAAACCCCTTGACTTATCGGATCGTTTTGACCGATTAATACCCGATCGCGGGGCGACTTCCTTGTCTTGCGATTTTGAATCTATAACGGGACTTATGTTCCACCTAATCTTTCAAGATATCGAAGATTGATTATCCTTCCGATAATCATCTTCATCCAAATAACTCCACCAAAGCCATAATTGCCACTCGCGACTTTCGAAAATTTTCCTGAACTGCTTCCCTGAATCAATAATACTCGACTGCCTGGTTGACTACCTGAACTTGTATTTACTTTCCTACTTGAGTCAACTTGGTGTGTCGAGCTCACAGTCGGAATGGATACGTCGGGGATGGAACCGGGTAGCTCGGCTGCTATTCCACTCTCTGGCCCCATCGTCCTAATCCCGCAACTGAGGGACGAAGTTTGTCCAAGGGAAGCGGGTCGTAGTACTTGAGGTATAATCATGATTATGACAAATCCGAACCTTGCTAGCTCCATTGTGGATTTTGTCTTTGCCTATGGAGCGATAAGGTGACAGGTCTTGGACCATCTTGCTCGGGGAGTTACAAGGAAGAACGAAGAAATCGCTGTCTGATCCACACGATTCTGGAGTTAATCGGACCCGTTTGGTTGGCGCTACAAATTCGTACGCAACCGCTACTTGTATTGCATTGGTTGGCGCTACAAATCCGTACGCAACCATTAGTTGTCTTGCATAGGATTGGCGTTACATTTCGTACGCAATCCTACCTGTCTTGCCTGAATCACATAGTGATTGTGTGACCACGAACTGTTTTCTTAAACTGTATAAGTATACCACTTAAATATATTTATCACGACGCTTGTGGACTGTGTGTGGAATCATGCATCATATCTCACGCGTTTTCATACAACTGATTTTCTCGCATTAACTATATATATCGCTACACTTGCACACGATCACCCCATCCACTGAGATTTTTGTCTCATCCCCTCCTGTTTTCTAACCTTTAGATGAGGACCTTGTTGAAGATGTTGAACCGACCACGGACTGAGCTCCCGTGCTCCGCTTGTTGGACTTACTTGTAAGTCCAAGTGGCTACGATAATCTAGAGGGGGGTGAATAGATTATCGCCATCTTTTCGATTACGCCCTCTTTTTCGAACCGAATGCTCAAAGATAATAACAAAGGTGCGGAATGTAAATAGCACACGTCGATTTATAGTAGTTCAACCCACCTAGGGCCTAATCTACTACCACCCCAAAGATATCCGGATGGATTTCAAAAAGAAAAAGATTTTATTAATTACCAAAAGTAATACAACACCAGCCACAACACCTTGAAGAGCACCACACTCTTCTTCAACACCACCTTTGAGATTACCACAATCTCTCTTGAAGATTACCACAATCTTCCTTCAACGGCACCTTTGAAGATCACCACAATCTTCAATCTTGAAGAATACCAAATTGTTCAACACCTCAAGAGCACCACACTCTTGACACACCTATCACCTAGATCACCTAAGTGTATTCTTACCACAAGAATACTCACAAGGATGTCTTGTGTTGAATGATGACCAAAAATCAAGATTACAACTCGATAAAGAATATTACAAATATAAGTGCAAGTGTAATCAAGAAATAAGCCTAGACCCCAAGGATGTTAAAGTGATAAACTAGGCAAAATTACAACAAGAATAATAACAATGAAGAACAAGTGTTTGCTTGAAGTGTATCTTGTTGTATTGTATCTCAATGGTTATCTTGATTGCTCCAAAACTTCCTCTATTTATAGGAGATGATTGATCAAGCATAGGCTCCTCTTGGGGATTGAAAATCTACAGAAAAATACAATTAAAATCAAGAATATAGCTGTTAGAAATCAATCCCATATTTTAAGGAAAGTATGTCTCATTTGTCAAACGGTGATTTTTTCTTTGTCAAAAAGATAGACGACCGGTCGCACGAAAATAGAAGTTCAAAAAATGACACATCATTTTTACATAGGGCGACCGGTCGATGTAGGGTTCGACCGGTCACCCCTATGTTCAACCGGTCCAAGCCTTAAGAAATTGAAGAACAAGGTTTCTGTTTGAGAACAAAACTTGCAGGTCACCAGTCGCACCCTGGGCGACCGGTCGACCTGACCGGTCGACGCCCAGGGCGACCGGTCGACCTGCTCTTTTATACTCCAGGTTCAATTTTGTGTTTCAACGTACTCTTCAGGTACGGGTTGCCCTATAGGGCGACCGGTTGACCTCGAGACAGAAATGTTGTCCGATTTTTGTCGAAAATAAAACTCAAGAAATACTCCGAAAATTTAGTAAAAATATTTTAAACCAATCAAGAGTATTTAGACAACATTTAGGAACCTTGTTTTGAAGTAAAAACTTATAAACATAAAATCGTTTAAAAGTGTTGTCCAATTTTATCTGAAATAGAACTTGAAGAAATACTCCGGAAAATATTGAAACCATTTGAAATCATTTGGGAGTATTTGGACAACAATTAAAAACATTGTTTTGGTGTAAAAATAAAATCATCAAAATTAAGATAAAAATATGTATCAAACAATCTCCCCTTTTTGATGATTACAAACCAAAACAATTTTTTTTTTTGAAAAATTGGGAGGACAATTTTAAAAACGATTTTCGGTAAAAACATCTAACCGTTTGGAAGCAACCAAAATTTCCAAAATACATAAGCAACCAATTAAGGAGTAAAGTATATTCAATAATAAGCACAAGCCCCTATCAACAATCACATCATGAATAATGTAAAAGCAATTAACCATAAGCTAAAAGCTTAGTTTTTACAAGTTGTTTAAGAACTTATAAGCTCCCCCTGTCAACAAAACATCATTAGACAAGTATATAAGTCCATCAAGCAACAATTGGACTAAAAAAAATTCACAACTTATGGCTTTTGAGAGCCATAACTTATAGCTTTTATAACAAGCTTTTATTAGCTTCTTTGAGCTAATGAGCCATTTTCCTGTTTCTCCCCCTTTGGAATCATCAAAAAGAATGTTAGGATGATAAAAACATCATACAAGTTTATCGAAGAGCGCCAATAATACGATTTATCAACCATTGAAAGAATTAAGCTTAGAATCCAAAAAAAAATGGGAGAGATGTATCATAAGAAAACCATAAGCTCATTTGTTAGCCAAAAACATGATCTCAATAAGAATTTAAGACATTTAAAAATAAGAGAATCATGTAGGTGATGAGTTTTTCATTGAAGCAATATATCGAACACTTGGCGGGCGTCAACGTTTAAAGAAGGTGTATATAGCCCTTGCAAAAGAGTTTAAGCCAGGTTTTTCATATCATCACCCAAAAACAATTTTTCAACATTTGTCCATCAAATAAGAGGCTCAAAACAAAGTAAATTCTCAAGGGTTCGACCCAATTGAGATAATTTTAGCCAAAAGGATCAAGGCATTACCAATGCCATCAAGCAAAAATTAAGGATCCAACAAGTAATACATGTCAAGCATCAAACAATGCATATTAGACATTGCAAATGTCCCAAATTATTCATCTAAACAAAATAATCAAGACATCTCAAATGCATTTAAGCAAAAATTAAAAAGAAGCACTTTTACCATCAAGTACTTCATACCAACTATCAAATAATGCCAAAGTAGAGTATTTTTACCATCAAATACTCCATCAATATCATGATCATCCACAAGCCATTTTCAACTTAACCCTTTCAAGAAAACAAGCAAATCCATTAGTGGAATATATAGTTTTATAAGAAAGTTAATACAAAACATCATCAATAAGAGAAAATGCTAAGATAATAAAGGGTGGGGACATCATTCTTCGTCCGAAGAGAAGCAAGTTCCGGGAATAAGATCTTTGATGAATTTCTTCAACTTGCCGATTGATTTTTGCATTTTGGAGGTCTTTTGCTCCAAAGCCTCGTACCTAGCTTCATGAAACGTTCCTAGATCATCATACTCGGCTTGGGTGTACCTCTGGCGGTTGAGCACCAGTATTACCCTCCGGATTGCTCGGTTCACCTTCTTCCGCCAATCTCACGGCCTCGGCATCATCAAAGAAATCGTTTGGATCTGGGGAATCTTGGCCTCTTCCTCTAGCCATTTTAGTAGGTCGGATGTCCATATTCTTGTGCATACTGACCATTTGGGAGATGTTATCAATGTCAAAATCATTTTGAAATACCTCCGAATTACACTCCGACGAAGGTAGTCCCGATTGTATAAGAAGTTTACAAATCCAATTGCCCATAACAAACTTCTTATTTCCTTGAGTGATAGACTCAATTAGACATTGAATAAGAATGGCGCCAAAGTTAAGCGGTTCCCTTCTAGCAATCTTATAAGTCAAAAAATAGTCCATGTTGCTAGGCATTTTACCCGCTTTTCCACAAATACAGTAGGCGACAATAACAGATAAAATTTGGTGCTCAAGTGTCATCGCCAACAATGAATACTTTGGCCATACGCCCAAATAAGTCTTAACTTCTCTCATAGACACCCCCAACATCTCATCATTCCAAATAGCACAAGAGAAAAAGTCCCAACCACCTTCTCTAACATGTAGAAGCCGACAAATTTCATTAGGAGTCCACCTAAAGTGGCGTCCCTTTACAAACGAATTTACCGCAATAGGCTTTCTATCATCATCATATTGCACCCACATATTTGCATAAAAATGTTGGATAATATCATCATCATACAAAACATATGCATGCTCCTATAAAAACATCCAACCTTGTTCCTCAAAGAATCCTCTAATAGTAGGATATTCATTAACAAATGAATTAAAACGACAATTTTTAGTCAGAGCAATCGACTTTCCACCCATTCCCAAATCTTCATAGTACCACTCCGCATATTTATTGATGAAATTTAAAACATTATTCGAATGGGGAGCTAAAGATATAAAAGATTTCTTACTTTTCGCCGAACGACAATTTTTGAGCGAAATTGTTCGCGAGCTCGGCAATTTGGGCCCGAGAGAGTATGGGATTTTGAATGTCATCACGTTCTTGAGCCACGTTCCTTTGTGCAGCTCGAATATCTCTTTGTTCGGCTTCGTCTCGCTGATTTCTCGAAGAACCCTCTCCGCCCTTTCTTCTCTTGGAAGTGGGATTTTGATCGGTGGAATTTCTTGGAGGTGCCATATATGTAAGATTCTTGCAAAAATAGGTGGATTAGCAACAAGAATCGTAAAGATTGATGAAGAATTGAAGGTTTTAAGAAAAAGGGGTAATTTCGCTGTTGGGTCGAGGGTTTGAGGATGAAGGGTTCTGTTTCAAAAGTTGAAGACAGACGATTTTATCTTGAAAAATTGCCCTGGGCGACCGGTCGAGGTGGGTGCGACCGGTCGACGCGTGCGGCGAGTGCGGCCGCCGCCCGCCTTGACCGTCCCAAAGTCGATTTTTCATTCTCCAGTTTTTCAAATTCGATTTTTCACCCCAAAAGTTTTAAAACCTTGCAAAAAAATAATTTTGGACCAAGTCCAACAAAATACGGGTTTTGGAAAAACATATATTCGAGAAAATCGAGATTTAACGAGTAGTGCCTTTTTAAGAAAAATTTACAACATCATTTAGGGGCACCTAAGGGGTTGAAATGAAATATCTTGAAACACATGTGCATAATCATAATATCGAGTTCTAAGAAAAATACGAGTGAACATACCTCGATGATTTAAGAAACTTGATGAAGAATTAGCCAATGAATATGAGATATAACCTACACAATTCTTAAACAAATTTTGCACAAGATATAATAGCACAAGTGTAGGCAAGTAATAAGAGATAACAAAAAAAAATTATGCTTATGATATAAAAATCCATAAGAGTTCAAAAGCAACATGTAAGGTCTCTTTTTCAAGGGATTTTAAAAACACAAATATTTGTTGAGGACCTTAATTTTAAAATTATGAAAACTCATTTGCAATATAGGCACAAATAAAAACATGCATAACAAAATAAAATGCATATTTAAATAGGGAGATACGGTTTACCAATTATGTCGTTTCCATGGGTTGTACCGTTCCCATTGTTGATGATATCTTCCCCTTGAGAAGTCACTTTGATGATGATGGCTTCTTCGATTACTCCATTTCCAAGGTTTGTTACCTTCCCATTGTTGATAGTCTTCTTTTTTTGAAAATCATCTTGTTGATGATGTCTTTGCCATTTCAAGGATTGTGCTCTTCCCATTTTTGATTATATCCTCTTCTTGGAAATTGGCTTTGTTGAAAATATTTTCTCCTTTGATCAAATGAACTGGTCATTTGATGTCTTCTTGGCGGTATGAATTTTCTCCGATTATTATTTCGCCGGGTACCTAATAAAAAATTATTTTGTGGTACCCTCAAGTGCTTGGGTCCTTTAGGATTAGCTTTGAGACTTTTAGGTCTCCAACAAGAATTAGAGCTATTTCTAGCCCGACAAGTATTTACCGTATGACCCTTTTTACCGCAATGAAAGCAAGTAATAATTCTAGGAGCATAATGACCAACATGCTTAGAGACTTGATTCTTTTTCATATGATTGACAACATTAATCTTATGATCAAGTTCTAGTTTCAATTATCACAACAATCAACAATTTCATCGGTACTCAAGTTGGATTTAGATAAATCCTTTTTCATGCAATTAATATCCTCAATAAGTGTACTATTTTCTTTTTCAAGGTTTCTAACCTTGTCAAGTGTGGTGGTGTGAGCACATGATAGTGATTCATAGGAAGTAAATAAATTATCCTTTTCATTTTTCAAAACATTGAATTCCTTTTTCAAGTTTTTGTATTTAACAAGTTTTGGAATTCATTTTGAAGATCATCAAAATCATTTTGTAAATCACTATAATCATTTTGAATGATAATATCATAAGAAGTAGAAGGTTTAAGACATACCTCTTTTTCTTCTTTGATGCCCATAAGACAATGTTCAACTTCTTCATAGTTGGAAGTTGTAAGAGGCTTGTTCCTTAGATTTGACATTGTATCCCTTTGAGAAGGAGATGCTTTTGAGTTGATCCTATTGTTTACATATACTTCATGAATGGCTTCTAATGTTTGCCATACTCCATGAGTCGATCGAATTCCTACAATATGTTCATATTCCAAATTAGTAAGTGAACAATACAAAATATTGAGAGCTTTACCGTTTAGGAGATGATTTTCTTCTCTTCATCATTTAGCTCTTTGAGGCCTTTGGAGGTGTGTGGTGTGTTTTTCATCGAATGGATTCTCCATTGATGACGATGTTCCAAATATCGAACCCGCACCCGTGTAAAAATAGCATTCCATTCTTTCTCTTTCAAAATGTGTAATTTTTGGAATCAAATAGTGGTGGCTTGGTGGTGGAGGTGCCGGTAAGATGAGCTTCGTTCAGAGGCGACGATCGTTCCTCTTCACTCGTGATGTGAAACGAGCTTGCCAAAGAGTTTGGCTTTGATACCACTTGTAAGTCCAAGTGGCTACGATAATCTAGAGGGGGTGAATAGATTATCGCCATCTTTTAGATTACGCTCTTTTTTTCGAACCGAATGCTCAAAGATAATAACAAAGGTGCGAGAATGTAAATAGCACACGTCGATTTATAGTGGTTCAACCCACCTAGGGCCTAATCTACTACCACCCCAAGATATCCGGATGGATTTCAAAAAGAAAAAGATTTTATTAATTACCAAAATTAATACAACACCAACTTACAACACCTTGAAGAGCACCACACTCTACTTCAACACCACCTTTGAGATTACCACAATCTCTCTTGAAGATTACTACAATCTTCGTTCAACGGCACCTTTGAAGATCACCACAATCTTCAATCTTGAAGAATACCGAATTCTTCAACACCTCAAGAGCACCACACTCTTGACACACCTATCACCTAGATCACCCAAGTGTATTCTTACCACAAGAATACTCACAAGGATGTCTTGTGTTGAATGATGACCAAAAATCAAGATTACAACTCGATAAAGAATATTACAAATATAAGTGCAAGTGTAATCAAGAAATAAGCCTAGACCTCAAGGATGTGAAAGTGATAAACTAGGCAAAATTACAACAAGAATAATAACAATGAAGAACAAGTGTTTGCTTGAAGTGTATCTTGTTGTATTGTATCTCAATGGTTATCTTGATTGCTCCAAAACTTCCTCTATTTATAGGAGATGATTGATCAAGCATAGGCTCCTCTTGGGGATTGAAAATCTACAGAAAAATACAATTAAAATCAAGAATATAGCTGTTAGAAATCAATCCCATATTTTAAGGAAAGTATGTCTGCTGTCAAACGGTCAGATTTTGCTGTCAAAAGATAGGGCGACCGGTCGCACGAAAATAGAAGTTCAAAAAATGACACATCATTTTTACATAGGGCGACCGGTCGATGTAGGGTTCGACCGGTCACCCCTATGTTCAATCATCCAAGCCTTAAGAAATTGAAGAACAAGGTTTCGTTTGAGAACAAAACTTGCGGAGTCACGGTCGCCCACTGGGCGGCCGGTCGACCTAACCGGTCGACGCCCAGGGCGACCGGTCGACCTGCTCTTTTATACTCCAGGTTCAATTTTGTGTTTCAACGTACTCTTCAGGTACGGGTTGCCCTATAGGGCGACCGGTTGACCTCGAGACAGAAATGTTGTCCGATTTTTGTCGAAAATAAAACTCAAGAAATACTCCAAAATTTAGTAAAAATATTTTAAACCAATCAAGAGTATTTAGACAACATTTAGAACCTTGTTTTGAAGTAAAAACTTATAAACATAAAATCGTTTAAAAGTGTTGTCCAATTTTATCTGAAATAGAACTTGAAGAAATACTCCGGAAAATATTGAAACCATTTGAAATCATTTGGGAGTATTTGGACAACAATTAAAAACATTGTTTTGGTGTAAAAATAAAATCATCAAAATTAAGATAAAAACATGTATCAAACAATCTCCCCCTTTTTGATGATTACAAACCAAAACAATTTTTTTTTTTTTGAAAAATTGGGAGGACAATTTTAAAAACGATTTTCGGTAAAAACATCTAACCGTTTGGAAGCAACCAAAATTTCCAAAATACATAAGCAACCAATTAAGGGAGTAAGTATATTCAATAATAAGCACAAGCCCCCTATCAACAATCACATCATGAATAATGTAAAAGCAATTAACCATAAGCTAAAAGCTTAGTTTTTACAAGTTGTTTAAGAACTTATAAGCTCCCCCTGTCAACAAAACATCATTAGACAAGTATATAAGTCCATCAAGCAACAATTGGACTAAAAAAAATTCACAACTTATGGCTTTTGAGAGCCATAACTTATAGCTTTTATAACAAGCTTTTATTAGCTTCTTTGAGCTAATGAGCCATTTTCCTGTTTCTCCCCCTTTGGAATCATCAAAAAGAATGTTAGGATGATAAAAACATCATACAAGTTTATCGAAGAGCGCCCGAATAATACGATTTATCAACCATTGAAAGAATTAAGCTTAAATCCAAAAAAAAATGGGAGAGATGTATCATAAGAAAACCATAAGCTCATTTGTTAGCCAAAAACATGATCTCAATAAGAATTTAAGACATTTAAAAATAAGAGAATCATGTAGGTGATGAGTTTTTCATTGAAGCAATATATCGAACACTTGGCGGGCGTCAACGTTTAAAGAAGGTGTATATAGCCCTTGCAAAAGAGTTTAAGCCAGGTTTTTCATATCATCACCCAAAAACAATTTTTCAACATTTGTCCATCAAATAAGAGGCTCAAAACAAAGTAAATTCTCAAGGGTTCGACCCAATTGAGATAATTTTAGCCAAAAGGATCAAGGCATTACCAATGCCATCAAGCAAAAATTAAGGATCCAACAAGTAATACATGTCAAGCATCAAACAATGCATATTAGACATTACAAATGTCCCAAATTATTCATCTAAACAAAATAATCAAGACATCTCAAATGCATTTAAGCAAAAATTAAAAAGAAGCACTTTTACCATCAAGTACTTCATACCAACTATCAAATAATGCCAAAGTAGAGTATTTTTACCATCAAATACTCCATCAATATCATGATCATCCACAAGCCATTTTCAACTTAACCCTTTCAAGAAAACAAGCAAATCCATTAGTTGAATATATAGTTTTATAAGAAAGTTCATACAAAACATCATCAATAAGAGAAAATGCTAAGATAATAAAGGGGTGGGGACATCATTCTTCGTCCGAAGAGAAGCAAGTTCCGGGAATAAGATCTTTGATGAATTTCTTCAACTTGCCGATTGATTTTTGCATTTTGGAGGTCTTTTGCTCCAAAGCCTCGTACCTAGCTTCATGAAACGTTCCTAGATCATCATACTCGGCTTGGGTGTACCTCCTAGGCGGTTGAGCACCAGTATTACCCTCCGGATTGCTCGGTTCGCCTTCTTCCGCCAATCTCACGGCCTCGGCATCATCAAAGAAATCGTTTGGATCTGGGGAATCTTGGCCTCTTCCTCTAGCCATTTTAGTAGGTCGGATGTCCATATTCTTGTGCATACTGACCATTTGGGAGATGTTATCAATGTCAAAATCATTTTGAAATACCTCCGAATTACACTCCGACGAAGGTAGTCCCGATTGTATAAGAAGTTTACAAATCCAATTGCCCATAACAAACTTCTTATTTCCTTGAGTGATAGACTCAATTAGACATTGAATAAGAATGGCGCCAAAGTTAAGCGGTTCCCTTCTAGCAATCTTATAAGTCAAAAATAGTCCATGTTGCTAGGCATTTTACCCGCTTTTCCACAAATACAAGAGGCGACAATAACGGATAAAATTTGGTGCTCAAGTGTCATCGCCAACAATGAATACTTTGGCCATACGCCCAAATAAGTCTTAATTCTCTCATAGACACCCCCAACATCTCATCATTCCAAATAGCACAAGAGAAAAAGTCCCAACCACCTTCTCTAACATGTAGAAGCCGACAAATTTCATTAGGAGTCCACCTAAAGTGGCGTCCCTTTACAAACGAATTTACCGCAATAGGCTTTCTATCATCATCATATTGCACCCACATATTTGCATAAAAATGTTGGATAATATCATCATCATACAAAACATATGCATGCTCCTATAAAAACATCCAACCTTGTTCCTCAAAGAATCCTCTAATAGTAGGATATTCATTAACAAATGAATTAAAACGACAATTTTTAGTCAGAGCAATCGACTTTCCACCCATTCCCAAATCTTCATAGTACCACTCCGCATATTTATTGATGAAATTTAAAACATTATTCGAATGGGGAGCTAAAGATATAAAAGATTTCTTACTTTTCGCCCAACGACAATTTTTGAGCGAAATTGTCCCGCGGAGCTCGGCAATTTGGGCCCGAGAGAGTATGGGATTTTGAATGTCATCACGTTCTTGAGCCACGTTCCTTTGTGCAGCTCGAATATCTCTTTGTTCGCCGTCTCCGATTTCTCGAAGAACCCTCTCCGCCCTTTCTTCTCTTGGAAGTGGGATTTTGATCGGTGGAATTTCTTGGAGGTGCCATATATGTAAGATTCTTGCAAAAATAGGTGGATTAGCAACAAGAATCGTAAAGATTGATGAAGAATTGAAGGTTTTAAGAAAAAGGGGTAATTTCGCTGTTGGGTCGAGGGTTTGAGGATGAAGGGTTCTGTTTCAAAAGTTGAAGACAGACGATTTTATCTTGAAAAATTGCCCTGGGCGACCGGTCGAGGTGGGTGCGACGGTCGATCGGCGTGCGACGGCCGTCGGCCCGCGCCGCCTTGACCGTCCCAAAGGCGATTTTTCATTCTCCAGGTTTTTCCAAATTCGATTTTTCACCCCAAAAGTTTTAAAACCTTGCAAAAAAATAATTTTGGACCAAGTCCAACAAAATACGGGTTTTGGAAAAACATATATTCGAGAAAATCGAGATTTAACGAGTAGTGCCTTTTTAAGAAAAATTTACAACATCATTTAGGGGCACCTAAGGGGTTGAAATGAAATATCTTGAAACACATGTGCATAATCATAATATCGAGTTCTAAGAAAAATACGAGTGAACATACCTCGATGATTTAAGAAACTTGATGAAGAATTAGCCAATGAATATGAGATATAACCTACACAATTCTTAAACAAATTTTGCACAAGATATAATAGCACAAGTGTAGGCAAGTAATAAGAGATAACAAAAAAAAATTATGCTTATGATATAAAAATCCATAAGAGTTCAAAAGCAACATGTAAGGTCTCTTTTTCAAGGGATTTTAAAAACACAAATATTTGTTGAGGACCTTAATTTTAAAATTATGAAAACTCATTTGCAATATAGGCACAAATAAAAACATGCATAACAAAATAAAATGCATATTTAAATAGGAGATACAGTTTACCAATTATGTCGTTTCCATGGGTTGTACCGTTCCCATTGTTGATGATATCTTCCCCTTGAGAAGTCACTTTGATGATGATGGCTTCTTCGATTACTCCATTTCCAAGGTTTGTTACCTTCCCATTGTTGATAGTCTCTTCTTCTTTGAAAATCATCTTGTTGATGATGTCTTTGCCATTTCCAAGGATTGTGCTCTTCCCATTTTTGATTATATCCTCTTCTTGGAAATTGGCTTTGTTGAAAATATTTTCTCCTTTGATCAAATGAACTGGTCATTTGATGTCTTCTTCGCGGTATGAATTTTCTCCGATTATTATTTCGCCGGTACCTAATAAAAATTATTTTGTGGTACCCTCAAGTGCTTGGGTCCTTTAGGATTAGCTTTGAGACTTTTAGGTCTCCAACAAGAATTAGAGCTATTTCTAGCCCGACAAGTATTTACCGTATGACCCTTTTTACCGCAATGAAAGCAAGTAATAATTCTAGGAGCATAATGACCAACATGCTTAGAGACTTGATTCTTTTTCATATGATTGACAACATTAATCTTATGATCAAGTTCTAGTTTCAATTATCACAACAATCAACAATTTCATCGGACTCAAGTTGGATTTAGATAAATCCTTTTTCATGCAATTAATATCCTCAATAAGTGTACTATTTTCTTTTTCAAGGTTTCTAACCTTGTCAAGTGTGGTGGTGTGAGCACATGATAGTGATTCATAGGAAGTAAATAAATTATCCTTTTCATTTTTCAAAACATTGAATTCCTTTTTCAAGTTTTTGTATTTAACAAGTTTTGGAATTCATTTTGAAGATCATCAAAATCATTTTGTAAATCACTATAATCATTTTGAATGATAATATCATAAGAAGTAGAAGGTTTAAGACATACCTCTTTTCTTCTTTGATGCCCATAAGACAATGTTCAACTTCTTCATAGTTGGAAGTTGTAAGAGGCTTGTTCCTTAGATTTGACATTGTATCCCTTTGAGAAGGAGATGCTTTTGAGTTGATCCTATTGTTTACATATACTTCATGAATGGCTTCTAATTTTTGCCATACTCCATGAGTCGATCGAATTCCTATAATATGTTCATATTCCAAATTAGTAAGTGAACAATACAAAATATTGAGAGCTTTACCGTTTAGGGAGATGATTTTCTTCTCTTCATCATTTAGCTCTTTGAGGCCTTTGGAGGTGTGTGGTGTGTTTTTCATCGGAATGGATTCTCCATTGATGACGATGTTCCAAATATCGAACCCGCACCCGTGTAAATAGCATTCCATTCTTTCTTTTCAAAATGTGTAATTTTTGGAATCAAATAGTGGTGGCTTGGTGGTGGAGGTGCCGGTAAGATGAGCTTCGTTCGTAGCTGACGATCGTTCCTCTTCACTCGCGATGTGAAACGAGCTTGCCAAAGAGTTTGGCTTTGATACCACTTGTAAGTCCAAGTGGCTACGATAATCTAGAGGGGGGTGAATAGATTATCGCCATCTTTTAGATTACGCTCTCTTTTTCGAACCGAATGCTCAAAGATAATAACAAAGGTGCGGAATGTAAATAGCACACGTCGATTTATAGTGGTTCAACCCACCTAGGGCCTAATCTACTACCACCCCAGTATATCCGGGATGGATTTCAAAAAGAAAAAAGATTTTATTAATTACCAAAATTAATACAACACCAACTTACAACACCTTGAAGAGCACCACACTCTACTTCAACACCACCTTTGAGATTACCACAATCTCTCTTGAAGATTACTACAATCTTCGCTCAACGGCACCTTTGAAGATCACCACAATCTTCAATCTTGAAGAATACCGAATTCTTCAACACCTCAAGAGCACCACACTCTTGACACACCTATCACCTAGATCACCCAAGTGTATTCTTACCACAAGAATACTCACAAGGATGTCTTGTGTTGAATGATGACCAAAAATCAAGATTACAACTCGATAAAGAATATTACAAATATAAGTGCAAGTGTAATCAAGAAATAAGCCTAGACCTCAAGGATGTGAAAGTGATAAACTAGACAAAATTACAACAAGAATAATAACAATGAAGAACAAATGTTTGCTTGAAGTGTATCTTGTTGTATTGTATCTCAATGGTTATCTTGATTGCTCCAAAACTTCCTCTATTTATAGGAGATGATTGATCAAGCATAGGCTCCTCTTGGGGATTAAAAATCTACAGAAAAATACAATTAAAATCAAGAATATAGCTGTTAGAAATCAATCCCACATTTTAAGGAAAGTATGTCTCACGTCAAACGGTCGATTTTTTCAAAAAGATAGGCGGCCAATTTGGTCGCACGAAATAGAAGTTCAAAAATGACACAACATTTTTACATAGGGCGGCCGACGTAGGGTTCGACCGGTCACCCCTATGTTCAACCGTTCAAGCCTTTAAGAAATTGAAGAACAAGGTTTCTTTGAGAACAAAACTTGCGGTCACCACCGCACCACTGGGCGACCGGCCGACCTAACCGATCGACGCCTGGCGGCCGGTCGACTGCTATTTTATACTCCAGTTCAATTTTGTGTTTCAACGTACTCTTCAGTGCGGGTTGCCCTATGGCGACCTATTGACTTTCGAGACGCAAATGTTATCCAATTTTTGTCGAAAATAAAACTCAAGAAATACTCCGAAAATTTAGTAAAAATATTTTAAGCCAATCGGGAGTATTTAGACAACATTTAGGAACCTTGTTTTGAAGTAAAAACTTATAAACATAAAATCGTTTAAAAGTGTTGTCCAATTTTATCTCCGAAATAGAACTTGAAGAAATACTCCAAAAATATTGAAACCATTTGAAATCATTTGGGAGTATTTGGACAACAATTAAAAACATTATTTTGGTGTAAAAATAAAATCATCAAAATTAAGATAAAAACATGTATCAAACATTACTATCTATTGTTGTTGATGTTGCTGGATTTGTTTCTAGTATTTGCTGTTGGACTCTTTTATCCTCTTTTCATTCTGGTCTGTAATATAAGGGCGTAGGACCCTTTGACTATTAAGTTGTTATCTTTAGTTGTTCTCGGGGATGTAATTTGGATATTTGTTGGACTGTAAGTTGTAACTCGTACTTGTTCTTATTTCCGCTATTTGCTCTGTTCCATTGGGATTTCGATGATATTTGTCTAGACTGTTTGGTTTACTCGTATTTAAGTTGTGGATCATCGTCGCGTCCCGTCTGGGGCGTGACAATTTCTAATATAAAACATAATTTCTAATATATAATATATGACATAAATTTATATTTATATTGTATAATATAATTTTAATACATATAGTATATAATATATTTTTTAATATATATAAGCATATATATATATGTGTGTGTATATATAAAAATCAAAGCAAACTATGCAATAAGAATCAACTTAGTCCGGTGACAAATTGCCATTTCCAAACAACATCGGTCTTGGGTTTGATGCTTCTTGGGAGCAAAAAATCACTTGTTAATTAGTGCCAGAAAATTGCTACAAGAAAGTGTTACATTTTGGTCTAAAAAAGGTATTACATTTGACAAAAAAGTGCTACATTAATTAGACTCATATTTAATATTTTATAATTATTTTAGTATTACAATAGATGAGTACTTAATGTAACACTTATAAAAAGTATCACTAAAGCTATTAAAAGTGATATCATAGAGTATAGGTAGCACGGGCAAATGCATCATCATAAAATGTGCTACCTATTGTCAATAGTAATATTTTATAGCTATTAGGCAAAAACTTGCGAGACGGTCTCATTGGCATTTTTCATGAGATGGATCCTATATGTAAATAAGATTTGAACCCAAACCCAAACCCATGAAAATGACTCATGTTTTTTGTGTATTGTAAGATCCATCTCATGAACTTAAGTCCATGAGACGGTTTCACATGAAACCTTCTCTTATGTAATATTTTTTGAGTGTTACCTTATGTCACTTATGTTGTAGTGCAACTTAGGTTTGAGACAAAAGTATGAAATATGATAGGTGAAAACTCTACATTTTGAATCAGATTGACTTGAATTGTTTTGTTTTATTATTTTGTTTGCATTTTTAATTTCTGTTTCGCCTTTTTTTTATTTACCAGCAATAAATTGTTTAGGTTGACTTTTTAAGGAAATGGTTGTTTGTATGAGTTTATGTTTATTTAAGACATACACCATGAACAAAAAATGAGTCTTTCCATTTACTTGAAGTTCAAATCTAATAAAACTTGATAAACTAATAATTCGTTCATGGTTTAAAGTGAATTTTACCTTTATAATTATCATCTCTAATTTACTTTCAAAATCTTAAATTAGAAAACTACATGGGACAAATAGTGAGGTTCCTAGACTAAAATAGTTTTCAAATATCATTTAAGTACGACTTAATGAACCTAGTAAATTTTTTATTTTTATTTTGAAGAGAAATGAACCTAGTAAAATTGATACTAATATACTGACCTGTTGTTACTGAAGGTGAGGCCCCATCTAATTCCAATTTTTTAAACATGGGAGCTGTGTGCTGCTGAAATGCCAGGTCTTTTTCATAATTTAAATCACCAGATTAACCATTTTTCTTCTCTGGCAACCTCAAACCATATGTTTCACTTTATTTTTTCAATAAACATCTTTCAGCATTAATATAATTGTAAATATTAATACCCTGGATGGGCAATGGAAGTGAATCAATCTAATCATGAGTTGATGCAAGTAATGAAACAAACAACACAATTTGCTAAGACGTTTTGAGCTGCAGTATAGGCTTAGTGCCTGTTGAATTATAAACTTATTTTATAATTAATTGTGGTAGTTGAGTTTTGTAGTTGATTTTAAGTTGTTGGTATGGTAGGTGAATGTGGTAGATGGAAATAAAAGATGACCATTGGATTAAGGTTGGTGAGAATCAATCTTAGCCATTGATTTAGATGAAGTTTTAGTATAAATAGGGGGTGTTGTTGGTTCATTTTGTATCAAAGAAAGAAAAAAAACAAGTGAGTGAGAAGCAAAGCTTCTAAGTAATATTTGAGTTTGAGTGAAGTTGTGGTGAGGTGTGTCTTGTAATATTTGAGTGATCAATAAAATTATGTCTTTTGAGTGGTAAATTTCCAACAAAGTGGCATCAGAGCCACGGTTGTAAAATCTCGTGAAATTCTAAGTATGCTTTCTGTGGTTGCGAGCTTTGATGATCTTCCACATCGGAAAAAATTTCTTGAGATTTTATACATAGTAAGATCGGGTTGAGAGTATTGAGTTAACTCATAGAGTTGACCAAATCAAGTTGATAGTTGATCTGCGAGTTGACCAAGGGTTGACCGTTGACCAAAAAAAAAAATCCAAGATTCTTTTTCACCATTTGCTAGTTAGAATCTTCAATTCACATGGCGAGTGTGGCATCATTCCAAGTTCCACAACTTAAGGAAACGACTTTGAAAACCGGAGTATCAAAATGAAGGCACTTCTGGAGCACATGACGTATGGGAAGTCGTGGAAAAAGGCTATGAAGAGACTAAAGACGAGTCAACACTATCCTCTGAAAAAAGATAGTTTAAAGGGCTCGAGAAAGAAAGACAAGAAGGCTCTCTTCCTCATCTACCAAGCTTTAGATGATGATGGCTTTGAGAAAATCTCAAGTGCTACCTCTGCTAAACAAGTGTGGGATAAACTTCAAGTCTCTTACAAGGAGAAGAGAAAGTTAAAAAGGTACGACTACAAACATTGAGAAGAGAGTTTGATTCACTGCAAATGAAAGAAGGTGAACTTGTTTCTTGATTATTTTCTAGAGTTTTAACCGTTTCTAATCAACTAAAAAAAAATGGTGAAAAACTAGAAGATGTAGTCATTATGGAGAAAATTTTACGATCTTTGGATGCAAATTTTGATAGTATTACAACTATCATCGAGGAAACTAAAGACCTCGAAACTATGACAATTGAACAACTCATTGGTTCACCGCAAGCCCATGAAGAAAAGAAGAAGAAAAAGGGTGTTGCGGATCAACTCCTTAAGGCATTCCGGTCCAACAACCAAGAATGAAGAAAACTTCCACAATAATAGAAGTCAACGTGGAAGAGGTCGGGACAAGGAAGAGGTCGAGGTCGTGGACGAGGTTGGAATTCAAACAATAATTTCAACAACAACAACTATATGCAAGGAGAAAGTTCCACAAGAGGCCGTGGAAGAGGAAATTCATACTCGAGGTATGATAAATCCCAAGTTCAATGTTATAATTGTCAAAAGTTTGGTCATTACGCCTGAGATTGTAGAAATCCCAATACTCGAGTTAATGAGAGAGCCAATTTGGTGGAAGAAAAGAAAGAAGATGGTGCTAATGTTTTGCTTCTAAGACGAAACGATAACGGTGAAGGTCAAGATGACACATGGTACCTGATACAGTCTGCTAGCAATCATATGTGTGGGAGACGAACAATGTTCGTAGAACTTGATGAATCTGTAAGTGGCAATGTCTCTTTCGGTGATGATTCTAAAGTAGCAGCAAAAAAGGAAAAGGTACAATCCTTATTCGCTTGAAAGATGGGAGGCATCAATTTATTTCTAATGTTTATTATGTACCCACTATGAAAAACAAATATTTTGAGTGCGGGACAACTCTTAGAGAAAGGTTATGATATTCATTTGAAAGACAATAACCTTTCTATAAGAGACAATATGAATAACTTGATTGCCAGGGTACCCATGTCAAGAAATAGAATGTTTCGCTCAACATTCAAACCGATGTAGCAAAGTGTCTCAAGATGTGCTATAAAGATTCATCATGGTTGTGGCATCTAAGATTTGGACATCTCAACTTTGGAGGACTCGAGTTACTATGCAAGAAGAATATGGTGAGAGGTTTACCTTGTATCGGCCATCCCGATCGCCTTTGTGAAGGATGTTTACTTGGGAAGCAATTCGAGCAAAGCTTTCCAAAAGAGTCAAACTCCGGATCCCAAAAGCCACTTGAGCTCATACATGCCGATGTTTGTGGTCCTATCAAGCCAAATTCATTCGGTAAAAGTAATTACTTTCTACTATTCATTGATGATTTTTCAAGAAAAACTTGGGTTTATTTCTTGAAGGTGAAGTCGAAGTGTTTGAAGCATTCAAAAGTTTAAGGCAAAGAGTGGAGAAAGAAAGTGGTCTTCACATTAAATCCATGAGAACGATCGAGGAGGAGAATTCACTTCAAGGAATTCCAAGAGTTTTGTGAAGCAAATGGAATTCGACCACCACTCATCGTTCCCGGATCCCCCAACGTAATGGAGTTGCGAGAAAGAAAGAATCGAACCATTCTCAACATGGTGCGAAGTATGCTCAAAAGCAAGAAAATGCCAAAGGAGTTACTCGGCGAAGGCGTGGCGTGTGCGGTTTATCCTGTCACAAATCGCTCACCAACAAGAAGCGTGTGGGGCAAGACACCACAAGAAGCATGGAATGGGAGAAAGCCTGGTATTTCTCATTTAAGAGTTTTGGAAGCATAGCTCATGTACATGTACCGATGAACAAAGAAGCAAGTTGGATGATAAAAGCGAGAAGTTCATCTTCATCGGCTACGACAATAACTCCAAAGGCTACAAACTATATAACCCCATCAATGGAAAGATAATCACCAGTCGAGATGTTATCTTTGATGAAGAAGGCGAATGGGATTGGGGTACACATGCCAAAGATTACAACTTCGTTCTGAATTGAAGATGATGAACAAGTAATTGTTGAGCAATCGGAGAACAACCCATTACACCACCAACATCACCGCTCATTTTCACAATCACCACCATCTTTCCTAGTTGAGAGAAATGAAGAGCGTCAAGAAGTCCGGAAGAGCTCTATGAGGTAACGATAAGCTCGAAAATCTCACCCTATTTTGTCCGTTCATGAGACAGAGCCAGTGAACTTTGAAGAAGCTACTCAAAATAAGAAATGGGGAGATGCAATGGATGAAGAAATTAAATCCATCAAGAAAAATGACACTTGGGAGCTTGCTCAACTTCCCAAAGGTCATAAAGCAATCGGTGTAAAATGGGTGTACAAGGTGAAAAAGAATGCCAAAGGAGAAGTTGAAAGATACAAGGCGAGGCTTGTTGCAAAAAGGTTATAGTCAAAGAGTCGGGCATTGACTATGATGAGGTATTTGCTCTGTTGCACGTTTAGAAACCATAAGATTAATAATTTCTTTGGCACCCCAAAATAAGTGGAAAATACATCGATGGATGTAAAGTCGGCGTTCCTTAATGGAGTAATCGGAGGAAGAAGTCTACATTGAACAACCAAATGGGCTATGTGGTTGAAGGACAAGAAGATAAAGTCTTGAAGTTAAAGAAAGCTCTCTATGGATTGAAGCAAGCACCGAGAGCATGGAATAGTAGAATTGACAAATACTTTCAAGAGAAAGGCTTCACCAAATGTCCCTACGAACATGCTCTTTACATCAAGAACAAGGATAGTGATGTTTTAATTGTCTGCTTGTACGTTGATGATTTGATTTTTACAGGGAACAATATAGGTTTGTTCCAAGAATTCAAGAAGGCAATGACAAAGGAGTTCGAAATGACTGATATTGGGTTGATGGCTCACTACCTCGGAATCGAAATCAAGCGAGGAGGATGATGGGATTTTTATCTCACAAGAAGGCTACACAAAAGAGATCCTGAAGAAGTTTAAGATGGATGATTGCAATCCAATAAACACACCAAAGAGAATGTGGATTGAAATTGTGCAAGGATGATGAAGCAAATAAAGTGGATCCAACACTTTTCAAAAGCCTAGTTGGATGTTTGAGGTACTTAACTTGTACAAGGCCCGATATTCTTTACGCGGTTGGACTTGTGAGCCGCTATATGGAAAATCCAACCACCACACATTTCAAGGCCAAGAGAATTCTTCGTTACCTAAAAGGTACAATCAACTTTGGTCCGCTTTATTCGATTTCTAATGATTATAAGCTAGTTGGATACGGTGATAGTGATTGGGTCGGAGATACTTGATGATCGAAAAAGTACAACCGCTTCACATTTTTCATGGGAGATATCTTGCTTTCACTTGGGCATCGAAGAAACAACCAATAGTCACTCTTTCAACATGTGAAGCCGAAAGTACGTGGCGGCTACATCATGCGTTAGTCATGCAATATGGCTAAGGAATTTGTTAAAAGAATTAAGCATGTCACAAGAAGATCCAACAGAGATTTATGTTGATAACAAGTCGAAGAATAGCTTTGGCCAAGAATCCGGTATTTCATAATCGAGCAAGCATATTGATACTTCGATACCATTACATCGTAGAATGCATTGCAAGAGAAGAGATTCAAGTGAAGTACGTGAAGTCGCAAGATCAAGTAGGCGATATCTTTACCAAGCCATTGAAGTATGAAGACTTTGCAAGATTGAGAAGTTCACTTGGAATTATAAAATAAGTTTAAAGGGGGGAGTGTTGAATTATAAACTTATTTTATAATTAATTGTGGTAGTTGAGTTTTGTAGTTGATTTTAAGTTGTTGGTATGGTAGGTGAATGTGGTAGATGGAAATAAAAGATGACCATTGGATTAAGGTTGGTGAGAATCAATCTTAGCCATTGATTTAGATGAAGTTTTAGTATAAATAGGGGGTGTTGTTGGTTCATTTTGTATCAAGTTAAGAAAGAAAAACAAGTGAGTGAGAAGCAAAGCTTCTAAGTAATATTTGAGTTTGAGTGAAGTTGTGGTGAGGTGTGTCTTGTAATATTTGAGTGATCAATAAAATTATGTCTTTTGAGTGGTAAATTTCCAACATGCCCCATGAAAGGTATGACCAACATATAAGCTTGATTGTACAACCAATGCCTATAGTCATCGATAGACTATAAGGTTCGATTGGAGACCTACAATCAGTTATTACTTTATTATCTTTATTTTTATTTTGGAAGTAGGAAAACTATAAACATCGATTGTAGGCCTCCTACCAACTATAGTGTCATGCAATGAATATTGTATCTATCTATATGTATAAACGAAGAATTACATTAGATGGCATTATACTAAATTCTGATAAATATATCAATTCCACTTGTATTTCAAAACTATTTATTTATTTTAATATTATATGAAAGAAACCTCACACACAAAAAAGGAAAATACACCTAGGCAAATTTTTTTCCATAGTTACGGCCTACGGGTAAAATATCCTCAAAATGTCTACTAAGATGACACAAAATCTTTGAATTGCTCATAGTTTGTGTGCTCTTAGAACCTTATTAAAAATTGGATTTGTAATATATAAAGCTAAATAATACTCCCTCCTATTAATTGAAGACCATAAATTACTTCGTCTAAAATTGTAACAATGCTTCTATAATGACAATGTGTGATTATGGGAAATCAACTCTTTTAATTTGTAATTATAATATTGACCAGACTAATAGAGTCATATATATATATATACATATATATATATATATATATATATATTTTTTGGTGGGTTTTCCAATTATACATTTTTAAATTTAAAAGGCGAAGACCATAATGTTGGGTAAAATATGGTGTGGTTTCTGTTTAGGAAAATGGCTAAGTGTGTAGTGTATAGACTAAAGTCGAGGTCCGAATTTGATTCGATCTCCGCAAGACGCACTTTTTGTTCATCGGCGCAAGACGACCACGCCGACGGGCCGTGCGCCCGCTGCCGTGCGTTGGTGCGCGAAGGTTCGGCAGGGCGCACGACCCGACGCACGGGCCGTGCGCTGGTTCGCGCAGTATGGCAGGACGCACGACCCGACGCACGACCCAACGCACGGGCCATGCATCCGCCCGTGCTCGGGTGCGAACCTCTTCCTAGTTGAAATCCATTTAATTAATTACAAAAATTAATTAAATTCATTTAATTAATTATAAAAATTAATTAAACATTTATTTTAAAGGTTTTTGGTCCTAAAAGAATAAGGGCTTTGAAGCCCAAGCCCAAGCCCAGGCCCACGACCTGAGCCGGTTGGCGGCGGCGGCGCGCTTGTGTGCTTTGAACCAAATCCACAAGCATGTAGGTCCTCACCCCTTTAAAAACTTGGGTGCCCCCAAGGGCCCAAACCCATAAGTCCAACTTGAGATATATAAAGTGTGCAAACTTTTCATCCTTTTCCTATGTGGGATGGAGCATTTCTCGTTCCCCACATTTTCTATTTTCCATACCATTTATTTGTATTAAGTGGCTAACGTCTAGCATTAATTTCTCATTCACCCGGACTCGGTTTTGAGAAATTCCAAATGTTATTCTCATCTACTCTCTTAGTAGAATTTTTACAAATAATTTAATTCCATTTTTCACTAATGGAAACCACTTAATTATTTGGTCAAAATAGGTCAACACCCATTTCTCAAGACCAAAGTTCAACAATCCCCCACATGAATGAAATTAATGCATGCGTGTATGCAGATTCGCTTGAAAGTCTCGGCAAATCGTTATTGCATCAGGATAGGTAGCTTGTGGCTTTGACCTTCCTTAGTACAATACTATCGGATTTACTGGCTCCTTAGTGATTCGATGTCTTAAACTACTCGTAGTTTGTATAAACCGAGACAACAAGATTTACACAATAACAACTCTAACACTTGTTGTTCTCACGTTGTGTCCATTTCAGCCCTGGACCATATCTTAGATTCATAAGTGTTTCTTTGTGGCCATTACTTCTCACTTATATATGTGATCTCCTATTGATCCTGCCATACTCCACCTTTCGGTATAGGTTTACATTCACTTGGATGTATCGAGAATGAGCTAACACATTTTCCAAGTGTTCACCTGAACATTCATAACTTAGTTGTCCCATTGAACCAAGGTCTTGGGATCTCCAATTCACAAGGTTGGGGTACCGCTATGAACATTCTTTAAGTTGTGGATTTTAAACCCATTCCCCTTAACAGTTTATACAGTTGATCTCGATTTATGCCTTTCGTAAGCGGAGCCGTAAGGTTTTCCTTTGACTTCACGTAGTCAACCGAAATAACCCCATTCGAAATCAACTGTCTAATGGTATTGTGTCTTCGACGTTTATGTCTAGACTTACCATTATACATACTACTTTATGCCCTTCCGATTGCTGATTGACTATCACAGTGTATCATCACAGCAAGCACAGGCTTATTCCAACAAGGAATATCCTTTAAGAAGTTTCTAAGCCATTCAACTTCTTCTCCAGCTTTATCCAAAGCAATGAACTCGGATTCCATAGTGGATCGAGCTATGCACGTCTTCTTATAAGACTTCCACGACACCGCTCCTCCACCTATTGTGAAAAAAAATCCACTTGTGGAATTGGAGTCTTTTGTGTCTGATATCCAATTGGCATCACAGTATCATTCTAATACTGTTAGATATCTCGTATAAAGTATTCCATAGTTTATGGTATACTTTAAATATCCAAGTACCCTCGTCACGGCTTTCCAGTGATCCGTACTCGGGTTACTTGTGAACCTACTTAGTTTACTCACTGAATATGCAATGTGTGGACGTGTACAATTCGTTAAGTACATCAGACTGCCAATGACCCTTGCATATTCCAACCGAGAAACTGGTTCGCCTCTATTCTAGGCCAAGTGTAGACTTAGATCTACAGGTGTCTTAGCTGGAGGACTATCAAAAGCATTAAACCTTCTAAGTATACTTTCGACATAATGGGACTGTGACAAGACAATTCCATCTGAAGTCCTAGAGATTTTAATCCCTAATACAACATCAGATAATCCCATATCCTTCATGTCAAAGTTCTTCTTCGACATGTTCTTAGTATTCATGATTAAATCATGACTACTACCCATAATCAACATATCATCCACATAAAGGCATACTATGACGTAATCATTTGTAGTACCTTTAATGTAGACACATTTGTCACATTCGTTGATCTTGAATCTGTTTGACTTCATAGTCGAGTTAAACTTTTCATGCCATTGATTAGGTGCTTGTTTTAGTCCATAAAGTGACTTAACAAGTTTACACACCTTTCGCTCTTGACCGGGTGCAACGTATCCCTCGGGTTGTTCCATATAGATCTCCTCTTCAAGCTCATCAATCAAGAAGGCAGTCTTAACGTCCATTTGATGTATCTCAAGGTTATGCAAAGCTGCAATAGCAATGAGAACACGAATGGATGTAATCCTCGTGACGAGGAGAATATGTATCGAAGAAATCATATCCATCATTTTGTCTAAACCCTTTAGCTACCAATCGGGCTTTATACTTGTGTATAGATCCATCCTGTTTTATACTTTCTTTTAAGGATCCACTTGCATCCCAAAGGTTTGCAACCCGATGGGATATCAACCAACTCCCAAATGTGATTTTGCATGATGGAATCTATCTTATTATTGATAGCTTCTTTCCGGAGAGGAGCTTGGACTAGACAATGCTTCTTGAATAGTTCGGGTTCGTTTTCTAACATATAAGTTAGAAAATCGGGACCAAAAGACTTATCTACTTTTGTCCTTTTCTCTGCGTCTTTGGTTCCTCTTCATCATCACTTTGAGCTAACCTTGCGCTTTCATAAGTTCATTTACTCGAACTTTCTTCTTTCCGTTCTTTGTTTGGAAAGATATTCTCGAAGAATACAACATTCCTTGATTCAATGATCATACCTTCATTTATATCGGAATAGGCCGACTTGTGCACTAAAAAGCGATATGCACTACTATTGTTAGATATCCAATGAAAGCACAATCGATCGTCTTGACCGATTCTAACTTGTTTCGGCTTAGGTACTTCTTTAGCTTTAACACCCCCACACTTTGAGATATTTATATGACGGTTTACGTCCTTCCATAACTCATATGGAGTTTCATTTTTACCTTTGTGTGGGATCTTATTAAGAATGTGGTTTGCGAAAAGTATGGCTTCCACCCACAAGTTTTGGGTAAGCCAAAACTTAACAACATCGCATTCATCATCTCCTTAAGAGTACGATTTTTGCGTTACGCAACACCATTTGATTGAGGTGAGTAAGGTGCGATCGTTTGATGAATTATACCCGCTTCCGAGCAAAATTCTTCAAACAGAGCAACCTACTCTCCGCCTCTATCACTTTGAATCATCTTAATTTTCAAATTAAGTGATTTTCAACTTCATTCTTATAAGTTTTAAAAGCTACTAAAGCTTCATCTTTTTCTTTTCAAAAGATACACATAGCAATATCTTGTGCAATCGTCTATAAATGTTATGAAGTACTTTTTCCCACCTCGAGTTTGCACAAGTTTTAAATCACACACATCTGTATGAATTAACTCGAGTGGTTTGGTACTTCTCGTTACCGAATGAAATGGTGCTTTGGCCAATTTTGCTTCAACACAAATTCCGCATTTGTCTTGTGAATCGGTTTTAAACGTAGATATTAATTCCAGATTCACTAGCCTTTTAATTGTGTTGAAGTTTACGTGTCCTAATCTATCATGCCATAAATTAGAACAATCCAACAAGTAAAAATGTATAACATTTTTATTCTTCTCGGCTCTTGGCGGAAAACGACATTACTGACATCTTAAATGGCCCTTATCAAGGTAGCCTTTACAAAGAAACTAACCATTCTTGGTCATTACAAACTTGTCGGACTCAAACACTAGTCTAAACCCGACCTTACTAAGCAAAGGACTGAAACTAAATTCTTGCGGATGTCCGGGACATGCAGCACATCTACAAGCTTAAGCTCCTTTCCTAAGTCATCTTGAGCACCACCTTCCCAAGCCAACGATGTTGGAAGTCGAAGAGTTCCCATGAACAACTTCCTTCCATTAATTGGAGTGTAGGAGGAGAACATCTCCTTGTCGGCACAAATATGACGAGTAGCCCCGGTATCTATCCACCACTCCCTTGCGTTATCCACCATATTGACTTCAAACACAATGACGGTGAGATCGAGCTCCAACATGTCAATTGGAACTGACTTGTCCTCCGTCACATTGGCTTGTTGGTTGCCACCTTGATTGCCCTTTTTCGGGTGTCGGCAATCCTTAGCCATGTGGTTCGGTTTGCCACAGTTGTAGCAATTACCCTTGAACTTTTTGGCCTTTCCTTTTTCCTTCCCGGAGTACTTGCGTTTCTTGCTAGTGCTCGATTCAAAGAAAATTGGCGTTAGCCTCCATTCCCAGGCTTACGCATTTCACATCGATTTTCGGTTGTCTTCTTCGATCACGAAGCCAAACAATTAGATCCTCAAGCCCCATCTCTTTACGCTTGTGCTTGTGGTAATTTTTGAAGTCCTTCCACAATGGCGGAATTTGTCGATTATTGCGCCACTTGAAAGGATTCATTCAAAATTATCCCTTCCGATTTTAAGTGGTGAAGTATGATTTGAATCTCACGAACTTGGTTGATCACCGTCTTGGTGTCAACCATCTTGTACTCAAATTTGCCGACAACAAATTTCTTTGTGACGGCATCTTCCGTCTTGTACTTCTTTTCCAAGAAATCCCACAATTCCTTGGGCGTCTTGAACGTCTTTATGGCATTGTAGAGGTGTCGTCTGCCCGTTCAACACATAGTTGCGACACAAAAAATCGCCGTTATGCCAAGCATCCACAAATTCTCGATTATTATCAACTTCTTCATCTCCAACGGCGGTAGGGTGGTCGTCTTTGAGAAAACGAGACAACCCCAAGGTGGTGGTAGGTAAAACGAGATCTTCTCATTGCCAATGTTTGAAGTCGGTCTTGGAGAACTTGGGTGGTTTTTCGCCGTGAGCGGGAGCGTGACCATTGGTGTAAATGAGATTGATGATGATGCCATCGCTTCAACGAAAACGGATAATTTTCGTCTTGCAATTGTTGGGTAAAATATGGTGTGGTTTATGTTTAGGAAAATGGCTAAGTGTATAGTGTATAAAGCAAAGTCGGGCCTTAATTAGATTCAATCTCATAAGACGATAGCACCCCATATACCGAAGTGCTTACGGTTCCGACGCTCGTCTCTAAGATACGGCGACTTTTTTTTCCGGTTAAGCGGCTAAGTAGCAAGACTAGCAAAATCTAACAACAAATAACAACAAGAGTTTGAACTTTCAAGCTTTGAAGAAGGGAAATGTCAATATCTTTGATGATGCAAATGACGAATTATTATCCGATAATTTTCGTGTGTTTTTCGATCATCATGGGTCGAATAATATAGGCCTCACGGTGCCCCGTATGGAAAGATCACGTCTTTTTTGCGCGAAAAGACACATTTTGCAGATCGACAGACGCACTTTGTTCATCGGCCATACGACCGACGCACGGCCGTGCATCCGCCCGTGCTCGGGTGTGAACCTCTTCCCAGTTGAAATCCATTTAATTAATTACAAAAATTAATTAAATCCTCCAAAAAGAATAAGGGCCTTGAAGCCGAAGCCCAAGCCCGGGCCACTACCGAGCTGCCAAGGCGGCGGCGTCTTGCGTGTGCTTTGAACCAAACCCACAAGCATGTAGGTCCTCACCCCCTTTAAAAACTTGGGTGCCCCCAAGGACTCAAACCCATGTCAACTTGGATATATAAAGTGTGCAAACTTTTCATCATTTTCCTATGTGGGATGGAGCATTTCTCCTTCCCCACATTTCCCATTTTCCATACCATTTATTTGTATTAAGTGGCTAACTTCTAGCATTAATTTCCCATTCACCGGGAATCGGTTTTGAGAAATTCCAAATGCTATTCTCATCTACTCTCTTAGTAGAATTTTTACAAATAATTTAATTCTATTTTTCACTAATGGAAACCACTTAATTATTTGATCAAAATCGGGTCAACACCCATTTCTCAAGACCAAATTCCAACATATAAAGCGTCGATTATGATGAGTTGGATATGATCGTAATGAACTGTTTTTATTATTTTAAGAAAAATAAAATTTAGGGGTAAAAATATCCACATAGAGCAACGTGCAAAACTTTACATAGTTCATTTGGTAAAGTGTAAAAAAAAATTATATGGTAAAGTGTAAAAACGCGAATAGTGAATGGGGTTTAGTGTAATTTCCTAGTGTATATATATGCGATACTTTGAACTTCAATACACTTAAAATAGCCTGTTTCATTAAATAATGTATTACTTTTCTCAACTTCTAGAATAACAGTCATTGTATGCTGTTTTACTAAAGATAAAATACCCGCATCCGGGCTGAATACTGAGTTCAAATTCGGTAGCTACAATGTATTATTTGATTGGTGTTTTTATGTCCCTCTTTCCATTTTCACAGGATTACAAGAATTTGCGTGGGGAAAAAAAAGAAATGACAAAAATAGTTCATAGCTCCTAAATTTCAAACCGAAGAAAAAATGAATTAGCAAGAAAATAAATTAAGCTTCATAAACTTTGCATTCCTCATCTGCAGGGTTGGTCTGGCAGAAATCCTCCAAAGGGTCTCCACTCCCTTGTGCAGACGCTCCAGGCCATTTGTTTGCCACAAGATGAGCCAAATCAACTACTCTTTGGCTGCAAATATTTCATGTATAACCAACATTACAAATATACCCAAATACCTCCAGTGTGATGGTGCAATTTAAAATATATATAAGAAAAAAATGTCAAGGGTACTATTTTTAGCTTTAAAGTTTAGTTGGGGTGTTTTTTCATAAATAGATTGAAGCTCATGGATATATTTTGTAATTAATTAACCTCTTTGTAATGAACGTTTGAAAACGTGAATACGCATACCTGTATCCCCATTCATTATCGTACCAAGCCACCACCTTGACCATATCATCTCCCATCACCATTGTCAATGAAGAATCAATGGTGGATGAAACATCACTGCACCTAAAATCAACAGAAACGAGAGGGACGTCGCACACATCCAGCACACCTGCCAATGGCCCTTCAGCCGCCTTTCTGAAAGCAGCATTGACATCTTCAGCGGTGAGTCCTTTTTCTCGACATTGACAACGAGGTCAACAACCGAGACGTTAGGCGTTGGCACACGGAGAGCAATGCCGTTCAGCTTGCCCTTTAACTGAGGTAGCACAAGCGACACGGCCTTGGCTGCACCAGTGCTTGTTGGCACTATGTTCAAGGCTGCAGCTCTGGCTCTTCTTAGGTCCCGGTGAGAAGCATCAAGAAGTCTCTGCATGGCAAAATGTTTATTCATTTTCCAATAAAGCAAGGGAACCAATTACATTGATTTCAAAATGGAAGACATGTATGAAGAATTGCAAATTCTGAACGAATTTTAAGGTATCTAGCAAAATATAAGTTTGTTATTTATTTGCGACTTACTTGATCACCGGTGTAGGAGTGAGTGGTTGTCATTGTGCCCTTGACAATTCCTGCAAATTGAACAAAGGTCAAGCTCAAATCGCTAGACCAAAAGCTATAACTGTTAATTAGTAGTATTAATATTGTTTCCTTTATCGAGCAGCACGGAGCTCCGTACTAAGTGACAGGCGGGCGGGCATGAGGTGCTTCCCCTCGCATGCATACCATCACATCATCGATGCCGCAAAGTGATATCCCTAAAATTAGGGGCGGAGCCAGTGGGCAGACAGTATACACAGCTATATGACAGCCTCAACTTTTTAAATTTCCTAAAAATTAAGGATAATTACAAAAATACCCTGAGGTTTGTGTTAATTACAAAACAACCCAAAGATGTTCCAAAATTATAAAAAAAACCTTCAGGTTTCATTTTGCCTTAAACTTAAGGGGGGCAACTGTAATATTTTTGTAAGTGTGAGGGGTTTTTTGAAAATCACCGGGAAAAATATAAGATGAAATCAAACCTCAAGGTTTTTTTTTTGTAATTTTCAAAAAACTCTGGGTTTTTTTGTAATTAGCCCAAACCTCAGGGGTGTTTTTGTAATTATCCCTAAAAATTAATATAAGTAGTATAAACAGCTATATGACAGGATCATGCAAGCTGAGTAAGCAAATTTTCACTGAATTATTTCCCACAGGACCAGAATAGGTAATCATATAAGGCAAAAACTTCTGTGAGACGGAGCCCTTACACAAAGTTTTAAAGATTTTTTTTTGATTTTATTTTTCTTAGGGTTTATATTTGTTTTTTTAGGGTTTATTTTGTTTCTTGGGTTTATTTTTAATTGATTTGGGCTTTTAGGATTTTTAGTTTTTTTTAGGGTTTCTTTTTTATTTTTTGGATTTATTTTTGTTTTTCAGGTTTATTTTTCATGGTTCATGTTTTTAGGATTTATTTTTGTTTCTTCATGGTTTATTATTATTTTTAAATTTATTTTCATGGTTCATGCCAAGACGCCTTGTTGCTTGGAGGTCCATCTCACAAGAGACTTGCTCATCGTATAAAGGGCAAGGAGGACCACATATCTCACATAAATATTCAAGTCTTACCAAATTCTTCATCCATGACCTTAACGAACGGCGCCAAACAGTTGGTGGTGCAAGAAGCATTGCTGTAACCATTCAAACAAACATGTCGATTAATACGTACACGATATAATTGTATAAAATCATCAATAAGGTTTCTTTTGGAAGTAAAGTAGAAACACTACAGACTGTGCTGACCTTATGATGTTTGCGACCTCATGAGAGTAGTCCTGTTCATTTACGCCAACAACATATGTTGGTATATCAGCACCTTTGGCCGGAGCTGTAATAATAACCTTCTTGGCTCCAGCTTGGATGTGCTTCCCAGCTCCTGGCCCATCCACGAAAACACCTGTCCCCTGTATTCGCATGAATTTATCAGTTTCAAATACCATCTCAAAAAATTCATGTCGGAATTTTGAACCATCAATCCAATACCAACTTATGATTCTCAACTATTTTTACTTCTGCTACAATAAATCACTTCTAAAAGCAGAAGTTTTTGCAAACACTCCCTATATTTATTTATAACCACATATGCGCAGTTTGGATATGCCACTCAACAGTAATTAGTTTGATTCATACAACTTATGACATCAATCGATAATGGTTTGAGGCCATACCTCAATTACAATGTCAATTCCAAGTTCAGCCCAAGGAAGTTTGAGAGGGTCCCTACTAGAGACAACCTTAATGGGCTTCCCATCTACGCTGATCGTCTCATTGTCGACAATCTTAACATCTGCCTTGAACGTACCAAGCATCGAGTCGTACTTCAGCAAATGAGATGCCTGTGTGCAATTGAAATGCAAAGTCATTTTTCAAACTATTATAACCAAGAATGCCTAGAAATATATATAGTCTTTTAAGTTGTTTTTTCAACTTACGTTTTTGACACCGCCACTGTCGTTGACGACAATCACGTCCAGTGGTGAGTCCTTGCGGCCATGCCAGCAGCGAAGGAAGTTCCGACCGATGCGGCCAAATCCGTTGATGGCTACTTTCAATTTGGCAACTGTCTCTCCCTTAACAGGTGCTGATCCTGTTGTCTGATCTTGGACATAAAATATGTTACTGTCTTGTTTCGGAGATCGGAAAGAAATGACATTGGCTTAAGCATTCTATCTTCTGCTGCTTAACAATGTCAGCTAAAAAAACTCCACGCTTTGTGCAGTTAAGTTTGAGATATAAGTAGGTTCAATTCAGTTCTTTGATCTATTTAATTATATATTTGGGTTAATTACAAAAACAAAAAAAAATACCATTAAGGCTCAGTTTAATTACAAAAAAATCTCAGCTATCTTTCAAAATTACAATACCCCCTTGAGGGCTGCTTGTAATACCTTAAGGGAGTATTTGTAATTTTGAAAGGTAATTGGATTCTGTTGTAATCAGAATAAACATGAGGGGTAGTTTTTGTAATTTAACCTATTTTTTTAATACATTTTTCATCAGTACATCCACCTTATTAGTATGATTATTTACTTTCACACACACACACACAGGCATTTCCATCACCAGTCTCACAAGGCATGAATTTGATATTTTACATGTACACAAGAATTCGAACTAGTGCAGAATATCGTATATACAGATCGATTTAACTTCAATATACCAGGGAAAACCCCATTTTAGTAGAATATTATGCAGAGATACTATGTATTAGCATTACCATACAATTTAACTTCCCTTTAGATCTGAATTTCACCTCATGCCATAATTTTTAGAATGCTTAGGCCAAAAGAGTCTTTTTCCTATTAATCATGCATCTTCATATAATGTATGCATAAAGACTATTGAACTCTTAAAACATATGACAAAATTTTATATACATATCCAATTTCACCATTTTGCAATATACTTCTTGCTCATAATTGACAACATATGTATGATGAGATCTTTACTTTCTAAACTTTTTCAAATTATTCATTGGGAGAATAAGAAATCAATATAAATCAATCTATTACTTCATACTGTATGACTAAGGCAAAAAAGAAAAAAAAAAAAAAAAAAAAAAAAAGTACCTTTGGAGTGAGCTGAGCAGCCACTAAATCAAAGAAAGAAGCTTCTCTACCATTCCTGGCAAAGGTCACACATCCACTAGACCTCAGCCCAGAAAATTCTGCTACCTCCACCTTCTAAAAAGAATGAAATAAAAATGAAAAACTACTAATTAAACTGCATAAAAAAAATATTAGTCAAAATTGGAGATTTAAAAAAATCAGATGCATTTGAGAAAAGAGGGGGAAATCAAATAGTGACCTTAGAAAAGCAATGTGCAGGAAAAGAATGAGTGGTCTTGGAGGGAAGTTTGGTGCTTGTTGGGATTCTTGAAGATGCCAAAGCTGCATGGGAAGCCATGGCTGCAACTCAAACTAATACAAAATTTTATCAGTTATATATATAGTTTCAAGTTATTTAAGATATTGTGTTTTCATTTTCTGGTATTTGTTTTTGGATTAAAAGTTGAAGAAAAAATTCATGGTTATAAATGATTTATAGTGAGTGGTGAAGATGGTGTGTGAAGATTGATATCAGATAAGGTCATGCTTGTTTCTGCACCATGCAAATATGAACCACAAGATTATTCACCCACTATTCTTTAGATTTCAACTCCTAATTGTAATTTGTATGTGCTCTTTTTCATACATTTTGTGTATTGTGAACAATATTTACCACACTTTTTGAAAGATATGTCTAAGGAGGGTTGGGTCTGGACAAGACGACAAGTATGTCAAGACATCAAAATGTTAATCTGGTAAAAAGAAATATTAATTATTTTCAAGTTTATGTGTATGCATGTTTAAATTTTTGAAAATTTATAAATCCTACATATTTCTTTTTGATATAATGAAAGTATTACTATTTATTACCTTTATATTTTTATTATTTTTACATTTCACATTAAGTATGTGTAATGTAGAAACCAATATATATGTACCGTTTTTTAAGGGTAAATCAACTTTGATCATTTCGACACATTACCTTCCACTATATATATGCATATTAAAGCACATTGTCCTCGTAAATTTGATCAGTTTAATTTTTATCCCCAAATATAACAAATACTTCGCATCCTCAACTTACATCTATAAATTCAGAGGGTAAACTGTTGCAATAAATATTAGTTGAGGGCAGCAAAATACTTATGTTCTTCGATTACATATCGTGGGAGGGGAGACGTGATCAGAATCAGACCCTAGACCTCGGTCCTAAACTTGAAAGTCTGAAACTGCCGAGTTTTAAAGTAATAACCACTTACCACTATCCCATTCCCAAAAAGCAAAATTCTTAAAAAGTACTTTTGTTGTAAAGTGCCCAAAAAATTAAATGCAAAGAGCAATTAAGTACTTAAACGGGGCAAGTTCGGGTCAAGATAGATCCACAAAACTCCAAAAACTATTTGTGGTCTCAAAATCCATCCCATCCCTAAACCCGAAAAACAACAGAAAAACGAACTATCAACCACAAGACACCAAGAAACTTCAGCCAGGGAAAAATGACAACCATATAGAAATAAAACAATTGCACTGGAGATTAATACGCAGTAAACTCTACTGACAAAATTACCTATCAGATCAAAAAACATAAACCCTATATTTGTGCAACAGGCATCGAAAAGAACTCATCTCCGAAACCTTGAGACGACCAACATTCGGTATTATTTATGCGTTTTCAATCTATTAACTTCAGCATTGATAGACAATTTAATCGGTCGAAAACTAATGAAAAGAAGTTGAACTATCATTTAATAGATCCAACATTAATCCATAAACAAACTAAAAAGGTCACAAAAACAGGATCCCGAGATAAGGGGTCGGTTTGCAAACGCTTCGCCCGGTTTAGACAAGGGCTTCAATGTCATCTGCGCTCACTGCTGCTTCACTTTCTGGTTCTTCAGATCGCAGCTGATTGGACACATTATCTATAGCAGAGTTGAGTTGTTCTATCTTCTCGGCCAGTTTCTTGCGTTGCTTCTGCGGATAGGATAGCACAAAAAATATAATATAGATGTGGAAGCATATATACATGCCTCAACGCGTTGGGCTTAACTTTAAGGGATAATTACAAAAACTACCCCTAAAGCTTAGTCAGATTGAAAATAACTCAGTTATCTTTCAAAATTACAAATATTCCCTTGACATTTGTTTCTGTTTTACAATTTCAGGACACAGGATATGTTAGGTAAATACAAACCTCAAGGGGTATTTGTGATTTTGAAAGATAACTGGAGTCTATTATAATTATCGTAATTAGGCTACATCTCCGGGGTAATTTTTGTAATCATCCCTAACTTTAATTATGCAAAACATCTATTTCATTCCGCAATGATTCAGCCAAATGTGGAAGGAAAAAAATGAAAAAGAAAAATGGATTATAGTTATCTTTACTTTTTGCATTTTCCGAATGCTCGAGCTTTAGCAATCTTTCTAAGATTTACGCATGCCATAAAGATATGATAATTTTACAAGACTTCTATGTGCTTCACCTAAATAACATGTTTTGAGTCGAATATCTCCAGGCAAAAATGACTATTTGAGTAACTTGTACACATAGGACGGAAAGAGTGGTGGCTATTGAATTGCACCTTTCTGATGCATCAGATGAGAAACTTCATTCAGCCAAATTTGTAGAGATTCTAAGCAGACCAGATTTATTTTTAGTTTAGCTGAATATTTTAGTTAAAAATTGTTAACAAGGAATCAACTTATTTTGCAAGCATTCTTAAGCGGAAGCTTCCTCCTAAATAAGCAGACATTTAGGTCTAAGCTGAGAACTTTAATTAGAACAATATGATAAAAGATCAATGATTTCCTGTGAAAATAGAAATCCGCTTACTTCCAGAGCTTTTCCTCATCATAGATAAATTTGGGCAGCTTTTTCATCAAATCCTTCTTGTCGGTACCAGTCAAAGCCTTGCTGATCTGTGCAACAAACAAGAACAGTCAAATATCACTACTTTAAAGAATAATATAAGGGATAATTGCAAAAACTACCCGAGTTTTAGCCTAATTAAAAAAAAAAATCAGTTATTTTCAAAATTACAAATACCCGGAAGGTGTTGCAAACACCCTCTTTAGGTTTGTATTTACCTAACAAATATCCCCTTAAGAGGCTGCAATTGTAAGATAGAAACAAATGTCAAGAGGGTTGTTTGTAATTTTGACAGATAACTGGGCTTTTTATAATCAGGCTAAACCTCACGGTCGTTTTGTAATTATCTCATCATATAATTGGCTTCTACCTTCAACAGGAGAACACAAATGCATTGCGCACAAAACAAAATATTAATGTAACAAAAGACAAATATTACTAAGTCGAGATTACAAAGACTAGGACCAATATGCATAGCACAGAGAGAATGAGCAGTTGGTGCTTCATGCAAAGATTACTACCTGAGGTGCGTACACACAACCAAGTGTGCCAACAATTAATCCCCTAGAACGAAGCCACCAACAAAGATGCTTGCACTGCTCGGTCTTCCACCATCACTGCATCAAATACATAGTGACACGAGATATCTTTAGAATAGTTTATCTTGATCTGCATTAAAATGAAGCAATAGAAAGCCATATTCACTCTTTATCAATTAACTCTACTTTCAGTTAGGCTCTGTGCCATTTCATACTCATTTTTAACAAGCAACCCTTCGTTATTCACTGATTACTACCTTGTGAAGAAAATTTGGAATGTATTTACAGTGCTGATGATGCTCTTGGATCCACTATATCACTCGGGTTCTAGGCTAAATGTAAATATAACAAAGCAGAGAGCATGACCATGTTGCATTCAAGTCATTGAAAAAAGGGATAATTACAAAAACTACCCTTGAGGTTTGGGTTAATTGCAAAAAACCCAAAGATGTTTGAAAATTACAAAAACCCATTGAGGTTTGATTTTGTGTTAAATGTAAGGGTTATATTTTTACAAATGTAGGGGGTGTTTGAATTGTTTTTGCTTATGAAAGGGGTAAAGTGTAATACAGAATCAAACCTCACGGGGTTTGTTGTAATTTTCAAAATCCTGTGTTGGTTTTTTAGCATTTTTTTGTAATTAACTCAAATCTCAAGGGTAATTTATGTAATTATCCCTTGAAAAATTGAATCGTATATGAAATGCAACTTTAGAGCAAACAGAAACTGCTATTAACATATATGAAATAATTATGATGTATCCCATTATTTTGAAATAAAAAAGAGAAAAGTAATTTCTGAAAAGCATAGTCAACACACAGACAACACCTAGAAACTCATGGAAACAGCAATTCAATGTGAAGACATTACCTATAACTTGCTTGAGCAATGAGTGCCCTTCTCTGGGCAGATGCTTTTCTTGTGCCTTTAAAACTGAAGGCCAAGTTGGTGGGCCCAAAACATTCGTCTGCTGATTTGACATAAGAACCTAACACAACAAATAAAGTTAACAGTACTTGTAAAACATATAATGTTATATACGATGAGGTGCTGCATCACCGTGCCATGTAAGTTATTCAATAAAAGCGGTTAAATGGTGGGACAACTTTGACGCAAGACTTTACAAATAGCGACATGCGAGTGTACATAATTATTTTCCTTGTCAAGAACCTATACTTGACAAACGACGGAGGGACTTGACAAGCCGTTAGCTGGCAAGTAACTAAGTAGCGGGTCAAGGACTCCATCGGAGTTGGTAATACCTCAGACATGATTTCAAATAATGCTAATGTTAAATACTTTAATTGGAAGTTGGAACAATTGTTTTATGCAAAGGCTTAAAAGGAAAGGAAAGTCTTATCTGCAGAGAGGAAATATACAAGGAATCTCCAATAAAATGAGCGCTCAAAAGTAGTCAAAATAATATGCCAGCTTTATTCAAATCTAACAAATTAACATGCATAAATCAAGAAGAATCATTAAAAATTTACCGACATATGTGAAGCATTTTATTTTTGTCTTCCACATATGGTTAATCAAATTTATAATTAAAAAAAAAAGTCCATTTCTGAGAAACAAATTACTGAAAGAAAGATAAAAGTACTTATTGCCCAGGAGATGCAAATCATATTTGACTGACTAATGTCCAATATGCAATGCAGAGGCTAACAAAAGCACTTGTCAATATTTAACAGCGAACCTACTTAAAAGACAAGTCACCATTTTCAAAACCTTTCAGATACATGTATGTGTTATACTTTCCAACATCCTCATCATCATCATCATCAACTGCACCTTATCCCACTATGTGGGGTCGGTAGTGTGAAGTTTATAGTGTCAATTAATTGTCTAAAATTAGTTAACACTACAAATTCACACAAAAAGCAAAGTGGCAAAGTTTTACGCGGATGCCCTTCCTGACGCAACCTTCATACGAAGGAGAAATAAGATGAAATTCCAAAACCATCATCATCATAGGTTTTCCACTTGCATGGAAAATACGATGAGACGGCGATGAGTTGAAATAGTTCTCTAGTCATGTCCCATTACATGATTAATATTGTAAAATCAACATGTACATCATTGTTATATTTTCCAACACAACTCCAAAATAATATACAAATTTTGTTTCATTTTTTGGAAATAGGAATATCAGCAAAGAGAGCAAAACAACCATTCTGAACCTCCAGGAAACTTTAGACTTTTATGTGGCCTCACATTAAGACATTATAAACACAAAGAAGCTTTGATGTCAGAAGCCAGTTCTCAAAGCCTCTCCTCCTCGTTGTGATCAATTCCTTCCACACATTGACATTGACATAGATAAACATATATTCATACATTGCTTGGGTGAATTTGTAATTAAAGGTTTTCTCTAGGTTTCCTATAGACAACCAATCAATAAGAGAAAGTACAAGCCTAACGGCCCTAACCTCATACATACTAAAACACATGTATTAGCTCACAAGACCTATATGTCCCAGAAATAACGAAAACACACTGCAGCCACACCATAGAGCACTCATATATTCATGAGTTGCTCAGAGAATATCTAATATACGAGTGCACTTATTCTGAACAAGTACACATTTCCAACTTATCAAAACAATAATTGCTCGCAGTAGATTCTACGATATCACCCTTTCCATACCACTTCCTTTACGGTTCTACCCAATCCCAGTGAAGAATTTCAGATAAGGCACAGATTGATGTTAAAACAAAGTAGTTATTCACAACAATTTCACAAGTTTTAACATGTGAAAAAGAAACCCCATCAATAGAAGACACTAGCCGGCGAATTAATTCATCCCAAATAACGGCAGAAATTCTTGAGCTGCTCAATATGTCCACCCACATCAAACATTTGCGATCCCAATTTAATCAAGCAATTATAACACATAAAAGTGTAAGGAAGCATGAAATAGAAGACTAAAAAATCGGGATTTCAGGATAATGTATAGATTAATTTAATCGGTGCGTTCCCAAGATATAATAAGCCCTCAACAATTGGAAAAAATATATATATTGAACCATGAAAAACGAAATTAGAAAAAATATATATGAAATGGATCAGAAGAGTTACCAGTTGAGAAATGGAGAGAAGGGCGTTTAGAAATCACAAAAGAATTGTATAGAGCTGTCATTCTGCAAATATTTCAAAGAAACAGAGCGTGTATTCGGTTTGTAAGCAAATCGAAGTTGAGAAAACAGAGTGAAAATGGTGCAATCCTTTCACTCTTTTCTTGTTTCTTTTTCCTGTCGATGAAATCGAAGTGGCTAAAGGCAACGTGGCATTAAGTCATTGCTATTTGCTATAGGACAAAAGATTATAGTAAGGTTCGTTAAAAAAAAAAAAAAACCCTCTAGTCAGATCGTCCAAGTGTCTTTTCATTATACTGACCAAACATGGTTAAGATTTTTTTATAATTTCATGCACCAGTAACATTTTTGTAATTCGGGGAATATGTCATAAGATCATCGGACCAGTAGCATTTTTCTAATATTATGTCTCGTTAAAAATATTAGTTTTTTTTTCTTGAAATTTTTTAGTAGTACATCTCAAAAGTGTTAGTAGTATATCTGAAAAGTATTAGTAATCCCCTTTAACAATATTTTTAGTACCCTTATAAAAAGTATTAATTAATTTTCTTAGTATATCCGAAAAGTGTTAGTAATCCGCTGAGCAATATTTTTAGTACCACTTATGAAAAGTATTAATTAATTTTCTTAGTATATCTGAAAAGTATTAGTAATCCCTTGAACAATATTTTAGTACCCTTATGAAAAGTATTAATTTTCTCTCTTAGAAATATTTAGTAATCCACCTAAAATGTATTAATTGTCTCATTTGAAAAGTATTAGACAGTGACATAATATTAGGCAACCCTCAAAAGTATTAGTTTTTTCCATGAAAAATATTAGCGATCCCTCGGAAAAGTATTCGTAATCCCCTTGAACAGGTTTTTTTAGTAATCCTAATAAAAAGTATTGATTTTTTCTGCAAAAGTATTAGTATTCCCCTTAAAACGTATTAATAGTCTTATTGAAATGTATTAGGTTTTCCAATTAAATGTATTTTAGTATTTCTTACGAAAAATATTAGTAGTCATCTCAAAAAGTATTAGTAGCCCTCCCCAACAATTATTAGCGGCGGATGTGGTTGTTGTGGTGTTAATAGTTGTGTGGAGTTATGGGCGGATTAGACCGAATTTGATCTGTTGGACGGTGATGGCGAGACATACCCAAAAAGAAGATTCGGTTTGGGTTGCGTTATTGGGTATGGCCCATATAGGCCGACCTCTCGCACCAAGATTCACTCAACGCCCGCTCTCGGGCGGGATATGGCGGAATAATTTTGTGAAATAGTAGGCCCGTGTCGGCCCACTAGCCCATCTCTAATGAGTGGTTTCGGCCTCACGAGTTGTGCATCTTGGTGGGCTACTGTCCGCATGCTTTCATCTTTTTGTTTTTATTTTTTTAGTTTTTGATTTTTTTGGGAAATTACACAAAATACCCTTAATTTTATTTGAATCCCAAAATACCAACACATCTCATTTCTATCTTTTTCATTACTTTTTACGGTTTTTTTAATTTTTTCCCTAAAATACGTTCTCCAGTCTTTTCGTGTCCAATCTATCATTTCTCTCTCTCTCTCTCTCTCTCTCTCTCTCTCTCTCTCTCTCTCTTCACCTCGACTCCTCAACTTCCCACGCTGCATGTCCGCCATTTTTGGCCAGCTTGGTGTGTGATTCTGCAACTGCTTTGTTAACTTCTCCGTAATCATCTCCAGAAACCGTTTGTATAAACTGCTATGTTTTTTAAATTTTTTTGTGTGGTTTTTGGTTTCATATCTATATCATGGCTTCGAAGAAACCCATTCTACTTCAATGAAAATGGAGAAGAAGGTTGATGCTAGTTCAAGAGTTTTGAGAAGAGGTTCGAAATCTAAAGCCCTAGTTCCGTTATCGTCTAAAAAGAGGAAGATGAAACCTAGCGATGATGCTGTAAAACATGATGTTAAGGCAAACTCTCCTAAAAAAAGAATGTTGTTGATTTTAGAGCGTGGGCGTTCTTTGAGGTATATTGTTTTCTTCTTTATTTACTTTGGATCTATTTTTGTTAATTAGTTTTCTATGATTTTTGTTTTGTTTTTGTTTTTACGTGTTGTTTTACGGTTTGTTTCTATCTTTGTTGATATGTTGTTTTTATTACTTTTTATTTTTTTCTGTACAAGATGTGTTGTTTATTTGTTGTTTTCTTGTTGTTTCTATGGTTATGTATTTATGATTGATCCGAAGACGGTACACTTTGCTAGGATAAACACCAGGTTTTTCTTTTGAAGTGATTAAAAATTTGAAGGACAAGTTATCGCGGCCCGATTGGATGCGTTTAGGCGTCGTGTTTCGGTTATTTTCTGGACATGCATGAAGTTGATTTCCAAAATCAACTTGTGCATTCGTTGATGAAGAGGCGGGTTGTTCATCCGCGGAAGAATGAAATTCTAGTGTCTGTTTGTGGGAAAATTTTGGGATTTGGTGTTGGGGAGTTTGCCCTGGTCACGGTGAAGTGTGTTGGGAATAAGCTCTCTCTCGTGGGGATTGTATTCTTACCGAGTTCTTTGAGAGTATTTTTCCTGTGACAAACGAAATTTACTAGCGATCGATCGATGAGTGTTTTAGATTACAAGTGTGGGGGGGATAACGATGATGATGCCGTGAAGATGGCATTGTTGTATTTTTGCATTTTTCTTCTTCTCGGTTGCCTGATTTGCGCACTTGTTTTATTTGTTGTGTTATGGATCCGCAAATCTGTTTTGGTGGTTGTTTTTATATGCATCGTATTGTATGGGAATGTGTTGGCTTTGAGCGTATATTTTGGTATTAGAATGCGGTCAACGTATTGTTAGGTAATTTTGGTTAAATCTTAGTATTTTGCGTCTGGTCATAAATAGGTGGGCAATTGTATCCTTTTCCCTTTTTTTGTTTTGTTTTCTTTTGTACGGGCTTCTGAGAATGTGAATGTAAGTTGTTTTTGTAAACTTTTACAACACAACATTAGTACAAAAATTATATATTTAGTGTCCTATTTTTATTACTTACATACTAAACAAAAAAATACTTATATTATGAATGTCTATTTTATTTTGTTATTTATTCTTATATACTTAAATGTCTATTTTAGTTTGTCACGCCCCAGGCGGGGGGACGCGACGATGATCCACAACTTAAATACAAGTAAACCAAACGATCAGACAATATCAACGAAATCGATGGAATAGAGTCGAATAGCGGCGAAATAAAGAACATGTACGAGTTACAACTTACGATCCAACAAATATCCAAATTACATCCCCGAGAACAACTAAAGATAACAACTTAATAGTCAAAGGGTCCTACACCCTTAAGTTAAAGACCATAATGAAAGAGAATAAACGAGTCCAATAGTGAATACAAGAAACAAGAACCGTAACATCAACAACAATAGATAATAAGTCCAACAAGCGAACACGGGAGCTCAATCCGTGGTAGGTTCAACATCTTCAACAAAGTCCTCATCTAAAGGTTAGAAAATAGGAGAGGATGAGACGAGAAATCTCGGTGGATGGGGTGACCGTGTGTAAGTGTGGCGATATATAGTTAATGCGAGAAACAGCTTGTATGAAAACGCGTGAGATATGATGCATGAATTCACACACGATCCACAAGCATCGTGATAAAATATTTAAGTAATATACTTATACGATTTAAGACAACGATTCATGGTCACACAAGCACTATGTGATTCGAGCAATACATGTAGAATTGCGTGCGGAATGTAACGCCAATCTATGCAAGACAATTAATGGTTGCGTGCGGTTTGTAGCGCCAACCAATGCAATACAAGTAGCGATTCGTTGCGTGCGGTTTGTAGGGCCAACCAAACGGGTCCGATTAACTCGAGAATCGTGTGGATCGGACAACGATTCCTTCGTTCTTCCTTGTAACTCCCCGAGCAAGATGGTCCAAGACTGTCACCTTATCGCTCCATAGGCAAAGACAAAATCCACGGTGGAGCTAGCAAGGCTCGGTTTGTCATAATCATGATTATACCTCAAGTCTATGACCCGCTTCCCTTGGACAAACTCCGTCCCTCGGTTGTGGGATTAGGGCGATGGGGCGGGAGAGTGGAATAGCGATCGAGCTGCCGGTTTCATCCCCGATGTATCCATTCCGATTTGTGAGCTCGACACACCAAGTTTTACTCGGCGGGAAAGTAAAAACAAGTTCGGGTAGTCAACCAGGCGGTCGAATATTATTGATTCGGGAAACGATTCGGAAAATTTTGAAAAATCGTGAGTGGCAATTATGGCGTTGGTGGAGTCATTTGGATGAAGATGATTATCGGGAGGATAAGAAATCTTCGATATCTTGAAAGATTAGGTGGAACATAAGTCCCGTTATAGATTCAAAATCGCAAGGCGAGAAAGTCGCCGCGTTCGGTATTAATCGGTCAGAAGATCCGATAAGTCAAGGGATTTTGTGGAAAATAAAATATTTTAATTAAAGTCAGAGGGTCCAGGGCTGTTTTAGTAAAAGTAAAATAATTTGAGTTATGTCCTTGATAAAAGAAAATTTACAATTAGCCTCGTTTTGTAAAAACTAATACTTTTGGGGTTAAAAATTGAATAACTAAATATCCCGACCTTGAAAAATTATGAGGTCAGTTCCTAAATTCTCTAAATTGTTCAAAGATTCAGGTTTTAAAGTTTTGAGGTCGAGTTTTTATAAAATTCTCACATTGGTCCTAAATTTGTAAAAATTGTCATTTCGGCCCCTTAGTTTAAAATAATTGGAACTCACAAACCGGAAGGGATTTTAATGTGATTCCAGTTGGAGAATGTCACTAAGGTTAGTAGGATATTGGGACAAAAGCAGTTTTTAAAAGAATTAAGTGTAGGTCCTTTAACTTTTGAAAATCTCATTTTTGTCCCATTTTGAAATAATTGCCTTTAAGGCTTTTAGGGGTCCAATTGTTATGAAATTTGAACCTTGGGTCCAAAATATAATTAAGTTATAGTTAAATTAGTAATTCTAGGTACATGGGCTGTATAAGTCCTGGAAATTTTATTTGGGTCCTCAAGTTTAATCTTTTACAATTCGGTCCCTCAATTTTAGTAAAATTACTTTCCAAGCTCTATACACTTGGATTTTTGGAATGCATTTAAAATATATCATTTCCAGTCCCTTAAGAGTTAAAATTTCAAATTTTAAAATTAAGGTCTGGTACAGTTTCAAAAATTACAAAGTAGCCCTTAAACTTCTCAAATTTTACAATCTAGTCGTTGGGCTTTTAAAAGTTGATTTTATTTATCTTAAAACTCTTAAAACTTTATTAAAATTTCCAAAAGTCATTTTTGAACCTGAGTACAATCCCAAAACTCAAAATTTGCATAGGAGTTCCTTAAATTTTATTTTCTTGCAATTTAGTCCACCAACTTTCCATTTTTGCATTTTAAGTCCAAAAATTGAAATTTAATCAATTATGCTCGACTTGTCCAGGTTATAAGTCATCCAAAATATGGATTTCAAAGATCATACACATGCATGTCCAATTCATACAAGCATGGGCGTAGCCAGGATTTTTCACCAGTGCGGTCAATTTATTTTTGTTTCGGCTAGGCGGTTATCGAGCCGAAATTATAAAAAATAAAAAATAAAAAAGACAAACTTGAAGGTCGTACCTTTACCAATTTCGGCTTATCTTTAATTATTTTTTTTGGAAAAGTGACTTAACCAAAAGCCAATTCTAAATTAACAAATAAACAACTATTATTATTATGGAAAATGAATTTTTAGATCCAAAAGTTCATTTGAAAAGTGTTCCCAAAAAGCTGAATATTATCAAGTTGGAGCATATATCTCCCTCTACATAACTAATAATGCAATTATTCATCCATTCAATGTCTTAACTAGGATATCTGATTCTTAACTCATTTGGTCTTTTAAATTTAAACTCAATTTTTATAGGTTAATTTTTCGGTGTGGTCCAACCCAAATTTTACGGGGGCTACTCCGGAGTTCTAGTGCGATATAATTCAAATTTAATAGGGCGACCCGAAATCCGGTGCGGTGCGTCGACCGCCTTTGTGCATACAAGAATTCATCAAATAGAACATTAAATTGTACATGCATGCACCTAAATTTCAATAAATAGCATTTTTGAGCAACACTTGAGAAATTTCATAACTTGATACATAAAATTAACATGCAATATATAAAATATACAATCTCAAGTGCTCATGATCAAAACACTACATGCATTTAACAAAAGCACCTAGAAGTTGAAAGGATTTTTCCACCCACCTTAAATTTGGAAAATTGTGAAATAAAAAGGATAATTTCACAACTTTGTATGAGGTCACTTAGGTCAACCCCTAAGTCAAGAAACATAAAAAATTTGGAGTTAGAAAAATGAGTGAAAAATTAAGAAGAAAATAGAAGAAGATAAGAAAATTGGAAATATTACACTTTACCTTATGTAGTAAGTGATTTGAAACTAGTTGAAGCTTCAAATTTGGGATTTTTGATTCACCTTCAAAATCACCTAAAGTCAGCCCCTATTTCTCAAAAATAAAAAAAAGGGGTGTTAAAATTTGAAGAAAATAGGGAGAAGAAGAAAGAAAGAAGGGTTCTAGTGTCCAAATCTTACCTTGTAGTCAATTTCTCTACTAATTATTCTTCAAGTCTTCTAAATTCACCACCATGCATGCATGTCTTCAAGTAGTCTTCAAAGTACCTCAAAATCCAAAATTCAAACTTAAATTAAGAAGGGAAGGTGATGAGTAGTAAGATATCAAGTTGAATTGAGGAATAAAATTTCTTACCTTTGAGATAGGGGTTCAAATTTTATGGTTTTAAGTAGGAAGAATGTTTGTTTTGGTTTAGATGTTTGAAGAAAGAAAGAGTGTTTGATGATAGGAAGAAGATGTTCTTGAAGGTATGAAAGTATGCTTGAAGATATGAAGGACTTGTGTTTGAATATATGAAGATGTGAAGAAATGATACTTGAAGATTTGAAGATATGAAGAACTTGGTGTTTGAAGATTTGAAGATATTAAGGGTTGGTGTTTGAAGATTTGAAGATGTGAATGATTTTTAGAGAGAGATTAGAGAGAAGGAGGAGAATTTGCTTGATAATTAAAATGTGTTCGATAAAATTTTTAACAAAATTTTTGAAAACAAAAGGCCTCTCGGCCGTCCACAATAGAGAGGGAGGGAGAGATTTTTTTTTGTTTAATTTGTGTCTTGAATTTTGCTTCTTGCATGGAAGACATTTTGGTGGTCAAAGGTATGGGCATGAGATGGGTTTGAATGGAATGTTGGGAAGACTCCAACATGTTGGAAGATTTAATATTAAAGAATTTATGTATAAGATGATGTGTATAATTTGAATTAATGGTGTAATTATACACAAGATGACTAATATAAGGTGTAAGTGTACAAGAGTTGGGAGATATTTCTACACCAAAAACATCACTATTGTCGTCCACTTAAGGGTATTTTGGTAATTCTATATTTCTTTGTCCAAAATTTGATGATAATAGACGAATAATATCAATCTCCAAAATAATTAGTGATTTCTTGATCACTTATAAGTCTCATGATCACTTAATCTAAATCAAATTCTTAATTCTATAAGGTAAAAGTCTCTAAAATAAATAGTCTCTTAAAATTCTAAGGTGACTAATAAATACAAAAATAGTAATAATGATCAATCAAGTGATCATAAATGCGAAATAAATTAATAATGATCATGATCGCAAATAATAAATAAAAATGAAATTAATTGTAAAATATATATTATTAATATTTACCCATCAAAGTGACGCGGTAAAATAGTTGATCAAATACATAGACGATAAAAGATCAATTACATGCTCGGAAAAAACGGGGCTCCACATCCTCCTCCTTAAAAGAATTTGGTCCCCAAATTCTCTTGAAATAGTTATGGATATTGATTCCTCATGTCTTCTTCAATCTCCCGGGTTGCGTCTTCGTCTCGGTTGTGGTTACTCGCCACACCACTTTAACCATCGGAATCTCCTCTTACGCAATCGACATATCTGCTATCAATGATCCGGATCGGCCTCTCGGTGTAGGATAAATTTTCCATTAGAGGAGGAGTATCACGGTGATGATATGTTCGGGATCTGGTTGATACTTCTTCAATCTCGATCGTGGAATACATCGTGCATTCCGTATATGGCGCTGGTAACTCGAGTCGGTAGGCTAACTTTCCGATTCTCTAAAATCTTGTAAGGTCTAACATATCTCGAACTCAACTTGCCTCCTTTCTTGATTGATCAATCCTTTCCGTGGTGAGAGTCTGAGAAATACTTCATCTCCGACTTCAAATTCCAAATCCTTTCTTCTCTTGTCCGCGTAACTCTTTTGGTGGCTCTGAGTACATGCGAATCCGCTCCTTGATCGGCTTGACCTTCTCCATGGCATCTGAACTAAGTCAACCTTTGGAATCGGGGCGACTTTCGTTTCTCTTTTCGAGTCCATTGGTCATCAATCTCCCGATGTAGTGGGGATCTACATTTTCGCCCATATAATGCCTCGTAGGGTGCCATCCCAATCGTGGCACGATAGTTGTTATTGTAGGCGAACTCGGCTAATGGTAAGTGCAAATCCCAACTTCCTTGGAAATCGATGTGCGGGCTCGCAACATATCTTCCCGGGGTTTGAATCGTTCGCTCGGTGTCCATCGGTTTGGGGATGTCTTTGATGTCTTTGAAACTTAGTGAGGTACCCGATTCCTCGTGCAAGCACTTCCCAGAATCGGAGACAAACCTCGGTCTTTATGCGATACTATGTCAATAGGTACTCCATGCGGTCGAATGATCTCTCGGATATAAATCTGCGCAAGTTTACGCAAGCTATCGCTTTTCTTGATGGGTAAGAAGTGTGCGATTTCGTGAGTCGATCTACAACTACACAAATGGCATCATGGCCTCCTCGGTCCTTGGTGTTAGATAAATGTTTTTATCAAGATTTTGATGATTATGTTTAAATGAGTTTTTATACCAAAACAATGATAATAAATGTTGTCCAAATACTCCTAAATGATTTAAAATGTTTTTGCTAATTTTTGGAGTATTTCTTAGAATTTATTTTTGATAAAAATGGACAACACTTTTGATGGTTTTGTTTAAATTGGTTTTTACACCAAAACAATGTTTATAAATGTTGTCAAAATACTCCCAAGTGATTTAAAATGTTTTTACTAATTTTTTGGAGTATTTCTTGAAGTTTATTTTTGATAAAAATCGGACAACATTTAATATTAGAGGTCGGCCGGTCATCACTATCGTCGGCCAGGTACGAAGAACTCAAAATTGAAACAGAACTCACTGGGTCAAGAAAATCGAAGAGGGGGACCGGTCCCGGCGGGTCGACCGGTTGCACCCTAGGCGGCCGGTCGCACCCCGTCGACCCCCTTGACGCACTGCACCTGGATCGCACTCTAATTTTTTAAACGGTCGAAATCTTCAACAGGCAACCGGGTCGCCCTATGCTATTTTGTGACAAAAGTTATCTTTGTTTGAAATTTTTGACAATGAAGATTTACTTTTGATTTTTGTACAATATTTCTACATCTTGTGATCTTCTTTTTGTAGACAAAAGTGAAGATAGAGAGAGCCTATGTTGGGAGCCTATGTTGGTGAAGACTTCCTATAAATAGAGGATGAATTGAAGACACAAGACACAACACATACAAGCAAAACACACAACAAGAAATCTACAAATTGTTCAAGCTTTCATTTTTACATTCTTGTTGTAATAGCCTAAGTACTTTCACTTGCACATCTTTGAGGTCTAGGCCTTTTGATTCTTGATTACACTTGCACTCAATCTTTGTATTGGTTTCATAGAGTTGTAATCTTGAATTTTGTCCATCATTCAACACAAGACATCCTTGTGAGTATTCTTGTGGTAAGAATACACTTGGGTGATCTAGGTGATAGGTGTTTGAAGAGTGTGGTACTCTTCAAAGGTGGTGAATGAAGATTGTGGTAATCTCCTTGAAGGTGTTGCAAGAGGATTGTGGTGATCCTCAAGGTGTTGTATTAATTGTGGTAATTAATAAAATCTTTTTTTTTTTTGAAATCCATCCAGGAATCTTGGGGTGGTAGAGGATTAGGCCCTAGGTGGTGAACCTCTTTAAATCAAGGAGTGTTGTTTAATTTCCGCATTTACATTCTTGTCATTTGCTTGTTCATTCGAAAAAGAGGGCGATTTGCAAAAAATCGGCATAATCTATTCACCCCCAGTAGATTATCGTAGCCACTTGGACTAACAAGTGGTATCGTGAGCCAAACTCTTTGGCTAGCTCGTTCGAGTAAAGAGGAAAGATCCATGGCTACGAATGAAGCTTATCTCTGGCAACCGTGCCTCCACCAACAAGCCACCACTATTCGACGCCAACAACTACGCATTTTGGAAAAGACGCATGGAGTGTTTTCTACAAGTGCGGATTTGATATTTGGAATGTGGTCATTGAAGGAGTTGCTCAACCAACAACAAAATTGGAGAATGGTACCACGACTCCCAAGCCGTTCAAGGAATACGATGAAAATGACAAGAAGGCTTTCTCTTTAAACGGTAAGGCCTTAAACATTTTACATTGCTCTCTTACCGCCACCGAATATAATCGCATAAGAGGCATATGGTCGGCACATGAAGTTTGGGAAAAATTAGAAACCATCTATGAGGGCACAAAGAAAGTGAAGCAAGCAAGAAAAACAATGTTTGTGAAAGACTTTGAAAATTTCAATATGCATGATGGTGAAAGCATATCAAAAATGGTGGAAAGGCTTGACAACATTGTCAATCCTCTTGTGGCTCTTGGAAAGGTCATCTCCGAAGAAGATAAGGTAACCAAAGTCTACATGCCCTTCCCGGCTCATGGTCCGAAAAGGTGACGACAATCACGGAAGCTCAAAATATTGAGACACTCAAGTTTGATGAGCTCATTGGGAACCTCCTTATTTATGAAGTATATCTCAAGGAGAGGAAAAATTCTCAACCATCCACCTCTAAACCGGATGCGCAAAATATTATTAAAGGCTTAACATCTTCTTCTAATAATGTTTATTATGCTAGTGATGAGGATGATGAAGAAACGACGCCTCTTGTTAGAAAATTTGCAAAATTTGTAAACAAAAATAAAGCAAAAGAAAGCCAAGAGACAATTCTCGTTTCAAATGCGGAAAATCCGGGCACTACATAGCCGATTGCCCAAAATTAGCGGAAGAGGAACAAAAGAAGAAAATGCCTTTTCCGAAAAAGAAGGCGTTAAATGCGGACGTCAAAACTTGGGATGAATTACTTGAAACAACCGAAGCGAGGAAGGAGAATCCGAACATGGTCTTATGGCCATAGGCGATGAAAATACCGAGTGCGCTCTAATGCTTCATCTTCTTCCCTAGTTGATGAATTACAATGTGATTTTGATGAATTGCAAAATGAGTTTCAAAATTTGATTGTTAAATACAAGAATTTGAAAAAGGAGCATAAAGAGCTTAAACTAGAAAAAGATAAATTATTTACTTCTTATGATTCTCTTGATAAGGCTCATGCTATTACTCTTACTATGGTCCGTACTCTTGAAACCGAAAAACAAACGCTCACAAATGATATTGAAAATTTGAAAAAGGATGTGCATCGATTCAATTTAAGTACGGATAAAGTCACTAAAATTTTAGATACACAAAAAGGTGAGCATTCTAAATTAGGACTTGGTTACAAACCTTTTCAATATGCTTTTAAGAAAAAAAGACCAAGGTCCAACCTTTGTACGTCTTTAGTAGTCCTCGTATTATTACTTGTTTTTATTGTGGTAAGAATGGACACTATGCTACCAATTGTAAATTGAAGAATAATTTTAGCTATTATTGGAGACCTAAAGGTCTCAAAATTTAACCCCATGGACCCCAAAAATTATAGGGTACCTAAAAATAATTCCTTTGTAGGTTATAGGGGCTATAACAACAATGGAAGATTCAAAATGGCTCGTGGACAGCGGATGTTCACGCCATATGACCGGAAAGAGAAACTTTTTACCAACATCAAGCTCCAAGAAGAGGGTATGGTCATGTTCGGCAATGGCAAGGAAGAATTCTTGGAAATGGAGAAATTGGTAACTCTTCTTTCTCTTAGTAATGTTCTTTTAGTAGAAGGGCTTAAGTTCAATTTGATAAGTGTTAGCTAACTTTGTGATTCAAATTATAATGTTGTTTTTAATAAAGAAAAATGCCTTATTTCCAAAAATGATAAAATTATTTGTGAAGCAATTAGAAAAGGCAATCTTTACAAAATTTGTACAAGTGATTTGGTTAGTCAAAATGTTTCTTGTCTTGTCGCCAATAATGATTTAACTAATTTATGGCATAGGCGACTTGGGCATGTTGGATACAAAAATTTGCAAACTATTTACAAAAACCAACATGTAAAAGGACTACCCAAATTGAATTTTGAAAATCTTGGCTTATGTGACACTTGTCAAAAGAACAAATTAGTTAAGAGTAGTTTTAAGCCCAAAAATGAAATTTCCACTACCAAACCCCTACAAATGCTTCATCTTGATTTGTATGGGGATATTGGTCGGCAAGTCTAAGTGGAAAACATTACACTTTTGTTATAGTTGATGATTTTTCTAGATATACTTGGGCTCTATTTCTTACAAATAAAAGCGATCCGTTAATGAGTTTGTTAAGTTGTGTAGACTTATTGAAAATGAAAAGGAAGATACTATTAAGTCTATTCGAAGTGATCGAGGTGGAGAATTTGACGGTGAATTTAGAGTCTTTTGTGAAACCAAGGACACCTCAACAAAATGGAGTAGCCGAAAGGAAGAATCGGACACTTCAAGAAATGAGTCGGTCCATGCTCAATGAATTTTCACTTCCAAAATATTTTTGGGCCGAAGCCGTAAGTACCGCTTGCTATGTCATTAATCGAGTTTATATTCGTCCTAAAATGAATAAAACTCCATATGAGCTTTGGAAAGGAAGAACTCCAAATATTAGTTATTTCAAAATATTTGGATGTAAATGTTTTATTTTGAATACTAAGGATCAATTAGACAAACATGATCCTAAGGCCGATGAAGGAATCTTTATGGGGTATTCAACCAAGAGCAAAGCATATCGGGTTTACAATAAGACTAGTGGGGTTGTTGAAGAATCCATCCATGTCAAATTCAATGAAGCTTGGTGTTGAAAGGATACCCAATGATGAAAGTGATGAAGAGGATATTGTTGAACCCGTTGTTCAAGATGAAACTCAAAATGATCAACCTTCAAGCTCAAATGTTCCTCAAGAAGATAAAGGTGATACGGTGATACTTTGAATCTTCCCGTAGCATTGAAATTTAAGGGAGATCACCCAAAAGATCTTATTATTGGTGATCCCCTTGATAAAGTAATGACTCGAGGAAAATTTGCCGAGAAAGCTCTTATATCTCAAAAAGAGCCTAAAAATTCTAAGGAAGCCATTGGAGATGAGGATTGGTTTTAAGAAATGCAAGAGGAGTTGAATCAATTTGAAATAAATGATGTATGGGAATTAGTACATTGTCCTCCATCTCAAACAATTATTGGCACAAAATGGGTATTCCGGAACAAGCTCGATGACCAAGGCAATATTGTTCGAAATAAAGCAAGTTAGTAGCTCGAGGTTATTGTCGAAGAAGGTATTGATTATGATGAAACATTTGCACCAGTGTACGTTTAGAAGCTATTCGTATTTTACTTGCCTATTTTTGTTATAAAAATTTCAAACTTTACCAAATGGATGTTAAATCCGCTTTCTTAAATGGTATTATTCAAGAAGAAGTCTATGTAAAACAACCTCCGGGGTTTGAAAATTTTTCTAGGCCTAATGATGTTTATAAACTTAAAAGGCCTTGTATGGTTTGAAACAAGCACCCGTGCATGGTATGATAGACTTAGCTCTTTTCTTTTTGCAAAATTGTTTTACAAGAGGTAAAGTTGATACTACTCTCTTTGTTTTTGAAAAAGGGCAAAATTGCTTATTAGTGCAAATTTATGTTGATGATATTATTTTTGGTGCTACTAATGAATCCTTGTGCAAGAAATTTTCTAAGTTAATGCAAGGTGAATTTGAAATGAGCATGATGGGGGAGCTCAACATCTTCCTTGGACTTCAAATTAAGCAATGCCAAGAAGGAATTTATATTTCTCAATCAAAATATACAAAGGAGCTTTTGAAGAAATTTGGCATTGAAGAAGGAAGAACTCTACCCCATGGCAACAAACGTCAAGATTGACAAAGATGAAAAAGGCAAGTCGGTTGATGAATCCAAGTATCGAGGTATGATTGGTAGTTTACTTTATTTAACCGCAAGTAGATCGGATATTCTTCATCCGTATGCTATGTGCTCGTTTTCAAAGCAATCCCAAAGAATCTCATATGAGTGTCGTTAGAAGGATTTTTCGATATTTGAAAGGCACTATTCAATATGGTTTATTCTATCCAAAGAATGAAAATTTTTCTCTTAAAGGTTATAGTGATTCGGATTATGCGGGAAATATTGATGATCGGAAAAGTACTTAGGATCATGTCAATTTCTAGGTGATTGCCTAGTTTCTTGGTTTTCAAAGAAACAAAATTGTGTTTCACTTTCAACGGCCAAGAATATATTTCCGCGGCATTTTGTTGTACTCAACTTCTTTGGATGAAACAAACTTTAGCGGATTATAAATGTTCTTTTGAAAGTGTTCCTATCTTTTGTGATAATATATTTGTAGGTCCCCAGGGTGTGAGTGTAAGGTTTAGAAGGGGGGTTGAATAAACCTTACCAACTTTTCAATTTTAGTCCTTTTAAAAATTGAGTTAATACTTCACACCGAGTCCTTGATGGACAACTAAGTTAGTTAATCGTGAGTTAGTTACTCAAATGACTCGACCGAGTTGTTGATAGAATAACTCAAAATTGTTTTGACTAAAGACTTAACTCGATTGTGATTTATTTTCAATGGAAGACTTTACACCCTTAAATTTGGTTTAGTACTTAGAGATTATCAAGTGGATAGCAAATTTATCAGCAGAGTTAAATAAATAAGATGCAGAAATTAAAGTGCTGAAATGTAAATGACACGATAAGTTTTATAGAGGTTCGAAGATGGGGTAATTCTTCTACTCCTCTCTTCTCCAACTCCTGGAGGAATCCACTAGGTATTGATCGATATACGAGTGGTAAGTCCGGATACATGTCTTGATCACACAACGGACTTGATCCTTTGGGACTCGATCTGGAGATGCCTTGGTCACGCGGTGGCTTCTCGTACGACTCGAAACTTCTTCACGCAGGCGTTGCCTTGCTACTACAGACCCACTTGCTCAAGCTCTTTGGATTTGATCACGAAGCCCTCCAAAAACTTGAGACTGGTTCGACCTTGAACCTTCCTACAATCCTCCGTGGAATGTAGACCCCTTGATTCTTCAACAATTTCCTCTTCAACTGATTGAAGTTATCTTTCCTTCACAGGTGAGTGTTGGATTGATTTTCTTCGTAATGTAGGCTTGAGGATTAATCTTGAATGATTTGAGAATATTTTTGGTTACTGATTCAAATGTTTTCTTGAATGTTAGTGGTTCAAGTAACCTTCTCTCGAGTCATTCCTCGGCCTTTTATAGTGATCTTTCAAAAATCTGCCCGTTGAAGAGATAAAGCTTATTTTTGAAAGTCACTTGTGGTCGTTGGCTTGTCTTGTTGCGATCCTTGGAATTGCCACTTCCTCGTATGAATTGTTCTTGACTTTTCAAAGTTCGACATGGTGCAATGCTTCCCATTGGTTTATTCCTTTTGCACGCTTAGGGACTGAGCACTTCGAGAAAGGTAGTATGGAGGTATTACTTGTTTAAGTAATTCCCTTGATTTACGTGGAACGGATCTCTTCGATTATCT
>JABTTQ020000620.1:0-95293 GCA_016081115.2 Rehmannia glutinosa | reverse complement strand
CAATTAAAAGGACAAATTAAAACTAAGCAGATTAAACTTTGGAGAAAAGGATATGGAAGAAAGTCTCAGGATTATGGATTCATCTCATCAAACTTGCAAGCGAGAATATCAATTAATTGATCATGCGGTTAACAAATATAACAATCATGGAAAGACTAGGTCTAGATCGATAACTCGTATTCACAGATTAGGGCTATCCCAACATAATTTGCTATTTTCATTAAGCCTTGAGTTAGATAATACATTTTACGATTCATATCTAACCCCGAATAAATTTAGTCCAGGAATAATATCTTCGATCGATCTCAATTATCCCCTCAAACAATCAAGAGTTGGCCAAACAATCAATCAACAAGTAAAACAATTTATCCAGGAAGAAAGGATCAATTAATCAATACTCATGCTTGTTTGTTTGAATCAAATCATCATAATCCTAGAACAAGCAAATTAGTTCATGCTTGGGGATGGGATCATAATCTCAATTGAAGGAAAGAAAACAATCATAAACATGATCATGCAACAATAATAATCACCCAACAATTGAAATCGGACAAAAGAGATGAAGAAATCTTACTCTTTGATTAAGAAGCAAAATAACTTCAAGTGGAAGAATCCAAGCAATCCCAATGATGAAAAGCAAGAGAAATACCAAAACTAAAGTTTAGAAGTGCTATGAATGAAGGTGTGTCGAAAATAGGGGCTCCCAAGTCCTATTTATAAGCTCCTGGGAGAGTCCTAAACAAGGTGGAAGAGCCAAAAATCGGATAAAAATTAGATATTTCGTGTTCAAGATGACATCGCGCCGCGCCAGCCAACCAATCGGCTGATTTTCCCGCTCGCGCGCCCAAGCTGGCTGTCTTCCTTTCACGCGCCAGCGCGCGACGATCTTGCGCCAGCCTTTCTACCTTCGCACGCTGCCGTCAAGGGATGTCTTGCGCGCCCGCGCACTGCTTACACGGCCGATGTTTGTCATTATGCCCGTTTTCTCCATTTTTCATCCGTTTTCGAGCCTCTTTTCATCATAACCTATAAAAATGACAAAAAACACCTCGTAACACTCGACACTATAACCTATACTTTAAGCTACGGAAGTATGCATAATCACACGCAAAATAAAACAAAAACATACAAAAATAATACTCAAAAACATGCAAAAAAAATGAGTTTAACATATGTATTGGAAAAGTGATTTTGGAAGAATATATTATTTGGATAAAATTATTAATCCAATAATTGAAATACATATTTTTTAACTCGACCCTAAAGAATCATACATTGTAAGTCAATAAAAGTAAATAATAATTTAAAAGCAAAATTCCTTTTAATTTTTCCATAATAACTTATAAGTAGCTTGATTTCATAGGATATTTAATACTAAAAGAAGTTGTGGAGCTAATTGGTTTTATATATCAAAACCATTCCATCAATGTATCTACAATCTTAATGTTATTGTACTTGGTTTGACAAAGATACACTTGGGTTGATGGAGATACGATTTAAAAATAATTTATTATCTATCAATATTAGTTCTAGTGGATGATTTTATTATCTTTTAAGAGTTTTTAATAGTAAGAATTTTATTGTGGTAGGAGTTTGATCCTATGAATACTTGGTTATTATTTTAGGGCGATTATTGAATTAAAAATCGAGGTATCTCTCTTGTTTCTCTTATAGTATTCGTAGAATCGACGTACAATGAGTTTTATCATTATTTACGTTTATGCATGCATTAGTTGATATCCGAGACCGCTACGATCATTAATATGTCATCTTGACTTGATGTAGGTTTTGAAACTACAAGCAATAACACTTTGCTCAAATTTTTCAGCAAATTGACTCACTAGAAAAACAATTTGATATTGTGCGCATCCATATCAAGAAATCAAGAAACTTGTTAAAAATAATTTCTTGGTTGTTGTGAGTTTGACTTCGATGTTGTGCCCATCCAGCTCACCTCGTTGAAAACCTATTCCACGGAAATAGATGATTTATTCTCTTGTGACGTTGAAGATGATAGCTATAATGGACCACCATTTTTTGATGAAGAAAGCGATGACACAATAATGAAGGTCTAAGAAGAACCTCCAAACTTTGACGAGGAAATTAGTGGTTATGATAGGTTGACCATCTTTGATAAGGAAGATGGCGATATAGTTTCGACGTCTGACTACGAAAAACTATCGAAATTAAATGAGGAAGATAATTGATGGTGCTCAAAAGTGAAAATCACTCCAAGTCAAGGTAATTGAGTAGTCGGTCCAACTTCTCTCTGGAACTGGTGAAATCTTTGGATGGGAACTAGCATGCAACACACAGAACAAGGTTAAGGGGTCCCTAGAGTTGTTCCATGGAAACCCATCTGACGCTCAATTCAACGACTGTATGAGAGAACAATTTAGAGCATATGAATGTAATTTAAAGTATATAATTGATCATTCATGTACCGGTCGCTCTAGTATAGCGACCAGTCACTATGGGTTTAGAGAAAAACTCTATTTTTTCGAAAAAACTTTAAAAACATACAAGTTTTGGTCGCCCTCTATAGCAATCGGTTGCCCTCAATGCAGGGACTTCTCTATGTTTTGAAAACTTTGAAAATCTTTCAGATACTGGTGACCCTCTATAGCCACCAGTCGCCCTCAATACAAAGAATTGTCTGGGTTTTGACAGAATAAAGTTTAAGTAATATTTCACAAACTTAAGATTAAATATACTAGAATACTTGAAGTATTTATCAAAAAAAAAAACATTAGCATGAAAGAGAACTAAAGATGCAAATAAATATCAAAGAAGCGCAAAAAATATGTGGAATATCCAAAAAAATAACTTCATATGAGTTCCTAAGAGGTTTAAATTCATAAGAAAGAAAATGATAGAAACTTTAAAATAGAATCAGTCCTCATCCGAGGAGAAACAAGCGATGGGAATGAGATCTTTGATGAACTTCTTGAGCTTTCCAACTGATTTCTTGAGCTTGCTATTTTCTGTTTTAAGCTCCTCATAGCCCCTCTTAAGCTCATCATAGCCCTCTTGATATCTCTCATGAAGTTCACAAAGTTTTTCATCAAATCCATACGGACTCTCATCTCCATCGTGATCATCAATGTCGGTATTATCCTCCGAAGCACTGTGACACTCTCCCGCCTCAATATCGTCAAAAATGTCATCTGAAACTTGGGAAGTAGAGGCCCTAGAATGACCTTTTCCCGACTTAGTAGGACGTCTTTGCATATTCCTACGCATCCAAAGCATTTGTTGAGTGTTGTCATTGTCAAAATCATTACTAATGACCTCGGAGTTGTGCTCTCGAGGTGGAAGACTGGATTGGAGAAGCAACTTGCAAATTAAATTACCCAAGGCAAATTGTTTGGAGCCTAATGTAATAGCATCAATCAAGCATTGGATAAAAACAGTCCCATAATTTACCAATTCACCCTTTTTTATCGTGTAAGTCAAAAAGTAATCCATATTACTCGGTAATTTGACGGACTTCACACAAACACAATATGACACAGTTAAACAAACAATACGAAGCTCATTCATCATAGATTGTGGTCGTAAAATCCGCATAACCCCTAGTTTCCTTTCATCCCAACAAATACATGAAATATAATCCCAACCACCTTCCCTCACACCAAGTAATCAACAAATCTCATTAGAGGTCCACCAAAAGTGACACCTTTTTACAAATGAATTTAACGATCTTTGGTTTGTGAACATCATCAAACTCAATCCATATATTTGCATAAAAATACTTGATCACCTCATCATCATACATAATAAAAGGGCGATCCCACAAATTAGCCCAACCTTAGGTGTCAAACAAATTATGAATAGTCGGAAAAACATTCAAAAATGTCCCAAACTGGAAAATCTTCGTCCGACCAAGTTGTTTATTCGAAAAAATTAAGTCACCATAGAATTTTTCGGCATACTTATGAACAAATAATGACCAATTTGTATCATTAGGAGCTTGAGATAAAAGGGACTTCTTACTTTTGGGCCATTTAACATTGTCTTTTGTAATAATTACTCGGAGGGTAGTGATTTCATCTCGGGTAATCAAGGGATTTGTATTATCGAGTTTCTCTTTAGTCATTTCGTGTTGTGTTACCCGTATTTCGCATTGTTCCAACACGAATTGGCGATCTCTTTCACTTTTGGGGAGGAGAAGAACCAGTGTATCTCTTTGGAGGTGCCATAATTGTGAAATACTCAAGAAATAGAAGAGATTAGCAACAAGAATCGTGAAATTTGATGGATTATAGAAAGAGATTAAGGTTTTGGGGGCAAAAATTTTTACTAGGGTTTATTTTGGAGGAGAATGAGTTTTGCAAAAAGTCGAGACACAGAGATTTTAAGAAATTTCTGCATCTATAGCAATCGGTCGCTATATAGGGCGCCTGGTCACTGAACATAGTAATCAGTTGCTATACATAGCGACATGTGCCTATTTTCATAGAAAAATTCTGTCTCGTTTTTTGAAATTTTGAAAAATAGATTTTTCACCCTAAAACTTTTCTAATGAGAATAAAGTGCTCAAAGTGTAAATATGGACTTTATTCTATATGCATTATGCCTAAGCGATCTCGAATAGAGTTCAAAGACTCGATGGGTAATGATTTTGTAAAAATATATGCGCGTTGATCTTGAGATGGAACAAAGCGCATCTCAATTTATCGTTTTGAAATGCAATCCCTTAAAAGTGATGTCAAACCTCAATAAGTTTGGTTCGATTGTGATGAATCGGATTTGAAAAATATTAATGGCGGAAGTACTATCACAAAAAATGGGATTCCCAAAATTAATTTTGTAATCCACCAAAGTTTATTTCATCCATAATAATTATGTACAACAAAAAGCCGCAGAAATATATTTAGCTTCGCCATTGATAAAGATACACAATTTACTTTTAGAAAATCATGAGGCGAGGCAATCGCCAAGAATTGACATTATTTGGATTTGCTTTTACGATCATCAATATTTTCGGTATAATCTGAAATCACCATAGCCTTTTAAAGAAAAAAAAAAATTTTATTTTTGGATAAAACGAACTATATGAAATAATGCCTTTAAGTATCTAAAAATTCTTTCCATGGCACTTAAATGAGATTCTTTGGGATTGCTTTGAAATCGAGTACATGGGCATAAAACATGAATAATATCGGGTCTACTTTGCGGTTAAGTAAAGTAAACTACCAATCATACCTTGATATTTGGTTTCGTCACAATTGGTTTATCTTTTTCATCCTTATTAAATTTGATGTTTGTTGCCATAGGTGTTGACACTTTGTTCTTCCTTCTTCTATTTGAAATTTCTTTAAAGTTCCTTTATGTATTTGGATTGTGAGATATATATTCCTTCTTGACATTGTTTGATTTGAAGTTCAAGGAAGAAGTTGAATTCACCCATCATACTCATCTCAAATTTACCTTGCATAAGCTTAGAGAAATTCTTGCACAAAGTTTCATTAGTAGCACCAAAAATAATATCATCACGTATATTTGAACTGGAAGAATATCTAGTCTTTTTTTAAAAACAAAAAGAGAATTATCAATTTCATCCCTTGTAAAATTGTGTTCTAAAAGAAACAAACTTAGTATGTCATCCCATGCACGGGGTACTTGTTTGAGACCATATAAAGCATTTTTAAGTTTGTAAACATCATTTGGTCCTGAAAATATTTCAAACCCCGGAGGTTGTTTGACATAAACTTCTTTTTGAATAAAACCGTTTAGAAAAGTGGATTTAGCATCCTTTTGGAAAGTTTAAATTTTTCGAAACAAGAATAAGCAAGTAAAATACGAATAGCTTCTAAAAGTGCTACAGGTGTGCAAAAGTTTCATCAAAAATCAATACATTTTTCTTGATAATAACCTTGAGCCAATAACCTTGCTTTATTTTGAATGAGTTTGTCTTGATCGTCCAACTTATGTTGAAACACCCATTTAGTTCCAATGATGGTTTGTGATGGAGGACAAGCACAAGTTCTCAAACTTCACTTCTTTCAAATTTATTTAGTTCTTCTTGTATTTCTATAAACTAATCTTCATCTTCAATTGCCCCTTTGCATTTTTAGGCTTTTTGAGAAATTAGAGCTTTTTCGCAAATTTCCTTCTTGTGATGACCTTGTCAAGTGGATCCCAAATAATAAGATCTTTAGGATGATCTTCTTTGAATTTTAATGCCACGGAAGATTTGAAGTGTCACTCCTTTCTTCTTGTTTAACATTTGTTAAAGAAGAGGGTTGGTCATTTTGAGTAATGTTTGGAATAATTGGTTCTCCATCATTTTCATCATCACTATCTTCATTTGGGATTGTTTGGACATCGAATACTTCATTGAACTTGATGTGTATGTATTCTTCGACTATCAAGCTTAATTTGTTGTATACTCGGGTATGCTTTGCTTTTGACCGAGTACCCCATAAAAATTCCTTCATCGGGCCTTTGGGTCAAGTTTATCCAAATGATCCTTGGTTTTTAAGATGAAACACTTGCAACCAAATATCATGAAGTAGCTAATATTTGGTCTTCTTCCTTTCCAAAGCTCATATGGAGTTTTATTCAACTTTGGTCAAAGATATACTCAATTCACCACATGCCAAGTGGTGTCAATGACTTCGCCCAAAATATTTTGGAAGTGTAAATTCATTGAGCATTGACCGCACATTTCTTGTAGAGTTCGATTTTTTCTTTTGCTACACTATTTTGTTGAGATGTTCTATGAGCCAAGAAATTATGAGCATATCCTTTGGTTTCATGTAGAACTATAAATACACCATCAAATTCACCACCGCGATCACTTCTTATAGATTTGATAGTATTCTCTTTTTTATTTTCTATAAGTCTACACAACTTAGCAACCTCATAAGCGACATCTTTTTTATTAGCAAGAAAAATAACCAAAGTATATCTCGAGAAGTCATCGACAATAACGAATGTATAATATTTTCCACTTAGACTTGTCGTGAGTTTAAGTAATTGTTCTTGCTATTCACGTGATTAAGTCGTAGTTTTACATTCAATTAATCTATTCAATTAATTGTTATACTTTTTATGCTTAATTAGTTCGTTGATTTATTTTGCCAATCTAATTTAAACATTCTGTTACTATCTATTATTGTTATGCTTTTTTTAAATTGTTCCTCTGATTTAATTAGTTCATCAAATTTATGTTGCAAATCTGAATTATTTTGTTTGATTTCTTATTTTTTATGAAAAAAATTACAATGATGTTCTACTATTATTTTTAAAATTAGCATAGCCATGTTTACCAAATTAATTGTATTTATAAATTATTTTAAAATGATTGTTCTTGTTCTAAAGAAGAGGATATTATTTATACACAACTCAAAAAGACATCTTCCTGAGCTCCTATTTGAATGAATCTTTTTTGGGTTTTAATTTAATTTGTTCAATTAATTATTGCTACTTGTCGATAACAATGTGGAAAATGGCATCCTCCTGAGATCCTACGCAAGACTCTATATGTCATCTTTCACCAACAAGTTCTCAACAATTTGTTGACCCCTCAACTAGTGACAAACAGTTCTCGCTTACCAAGTGAACCAAACATGTCTAGAGATGATACTGAGACACCAACCGACTCAAATTAAATACATTGCTCGGATGAAAGCGAGCAGTTTTGACTTTAAAGCGAGAAAAAGGGGTTTGAAATCATTGTGTTGAACCATTTCAAGAGACAAAAGATAGATGATAAATGGAAGGCGATATGTAACTATTGCAATAAAAACTTGGAGGAGAAACAAAGAATGGGACAAGCCACTTGAATGACCATTTTAAAATTTGTCCATTGAGACAAACAAAACAAAGATAAACAAACATTTTTGAAGACCAAGACAGATTCCAAGGGAAAGTTTCTATTGGGACTTACACTTTTGATGGAGAAGTTGTAAGAAAAGAAATGGCGACAATGATTATCTTACACGAGTACCCATTAAATATGGTGGAACATTTTGGATTTTGAAGGTTTGTGAGTTCTCTTCAACCACTGTTCAAGGTGATTTCTCAAAATACAATAAAAAGTGACATACTAAAAATCTATGAATATGAAAGGACAAAGACAATAAAGTTGTTCGATATAAGTACAAGTACAATTGCCATCACAACGGACATGTGGACGACAAGTAATCAAAAGAGAGGATTTATGGCTATTACAGCTCATTTTATTGATGATTCATGGAAGCTCCAAAGTCGAATTGTCAGGTTATATATGTATATATATAGAGAGAGAATGCTTTATATAATCTAGTTATCTTTAGACATTTGAATTGCATTTTAACTTGTGATTAGTATTTAATTTTAGGTTTATCTATGTGCCATGTCCACATACATCTCAAGTCATTACTGAAGTGCTTGTTGATTGTTTGATGGATTGGAATCTTGATCAGAAATTATCTACATTAACAGTAGATAATTGTATAGCTAATAATGCAGTGATTAATTCAATTTTGAACAAAGTGGTACATTCACTGTGGTTAGAAGGGTCATTGTTGCATATGCGGTGTTGTACTCATATTTTAAATTTGATTGTGAAGGATGGTTTAGAAATTATTAGTGATGGTATTGAACGAATTCGTGCTAGTGTTGCTTTTTGGGTAGCCACTCCTAAAAGATGTGAGAGGTTTGAAGAGACCGCTCATCAATTGAAAGTCCAATTAACTAAGAAGTTAGTCTTAGATTGTAAGACTAGATGGAACTTTACCTATGCAATGTTTCATGTTGCTATTTGTTATAAGTATGTCTTTAGTCGGTTGAAACAACGGGCCTCTTTATAAATCACTTCCAATAGAGGATGATTGGGAAAGGGCTAAATAAATATGTGATAAACTTAAATTGTTCAATAGTGCAACTCTGATGTTTTTAGGACTAAATACCCATCTGCCAATATATATTTTCCAAAAATTTGTGAAATTAAAATGGCTCTGAGGATGTGGATTACTTGTGGGCATCCTAATATTGAAGTTATGGCAACAAAAATGTTAGAAAAAATTGACAAGTATTGTCCAGAACTCATGGCATTATGGTGTGGCTCTTTGTTTTGGATCCTAGATATAAGCTTAAATTATTGCACTAATATTTTCCTCTTCTTTATGGTGATGAAGATGTAAATAAGGAAATCCAAAAAATTCAATAGCTTTCTTATAATTTGGTAGTTGAATACTCAGCCAAATTGAGAATGAGTAGACATGGTGTTTATTATCACTTTTCTACAAGCTCTTTACATCCATCAGTTACTAGTCTCGATGATGTAGATCCAATGAGCAATTATGGCGTTTGTTGCTTCTGATTCTGATAATGATACTATAAGAACAAAATTAAATTGTTATTTGGAGAGCGTGTGATACCAAGAAAGGCTGATTTTGATATATTAAGTTGGTGGGAAAACGCACTTAAGTGTCCTATTTTTGCGTTAATTGCTAGAGATGTTCTAGCAATTCATGTTTCTACTATGGCTTGAGTTGACATTTAGCACAAGTGGAGATTTGTAAGCCCACGTCACAACAGAGTTCATCATGACACACTAGAAGCTCGATGTGTGCACAAGATTGGCTATGGGCGAAATAAATGGTATGTAAATAATATACACACACTCACATTATGCGGTTTCCTTCAATTTTCAATTACGTCAATGACTACTTTGTCTTTTCGGATAGTGGTGCGGTGGCTCATTCTAGATGTTGTATATTTTATGAGGATATTGATGATGATAATGATGAAGAGGTAATAATTGTTTATTAAACAAATACTATACTTTAATTGTTTGAAAAATCATTGTAATACTACTTATCTTCTTTGTATTGCGAAATATAATAATTGGTTTTTGCTTTTCTAGATTGCTATAAAGTGTTGAAAAGAGATGGCATGGAAATTCATCTAAGTTAGTAGTTGAGGAATGAATGTGGACACTCTACATGTTGGCTATATTGGTTGTATTTGACTGTCTTGGTTATATTATGATGTATGGGCAAACTTTTTCTTTATTTTATTTGAATGGTGATGTAATGATGTTAGCTTTGCAAATTGTTGTTGTTGTTGATATTATTTGATTTGCAAACTTTTTTCTATATTTGTATGTTGATGTTAGCTTGACAAATTATTGTTTCATTTTAATTGTACGTTGGTTTTGTCTTTACAAACTCTTTTGTCTAAATAGTGTTTTGTTACTCTTTTTTTTTTTTGTAATTTGCATTTTTTAAAAATATTTATAATGGTTGCAAGTTGCAAATATTAATTTTTCTAAAAGAAAAAAAAATCAAACCAGGGAGCGGGGATCCTGCATGAGGATGGGGATGGGGAGCAATATTTCCCGTTTGTCTCAAGGGATGGGGACAGAATTTCCCACGATCGTGGGAACGGGGTTGGGGATTGCTCCCCCACCCCTTCCCTATTGACATCCCTAGTTTAGCAACTCCTTCAATAACCGCGTTCCAAATATCAAACCGCAACCTTGTAAGAAGACTTCATTCTATCTTTCCAAAAGGCTTATTTGTTGGAGTCAAACAGATGTGGCTTGTTGGATAAAGCATCGGTTGGAAGATAGCTATTGTTCGTTAGCCATGGATCTTTCATCTTTACTCGTAAAGATAAAACGTGTTTGCCAAGAGTTTGGCTTTGATAACACTTGTTAGTCTAAGTGGCTACGAAAATCTAGAAGGGGTGAATTGATTTTTCAGATTTTTCTTCTCTTTTTCGAATGTGTGAGAACTTTTAAGAAATGTAAGAGATAGTAAGAAAAATGGATACAATGATTTATAGTGGTTCCACTCACCAAGAGCTTAATTCACTACCACCCTATATCCAAATAGATTTTGAAACTTTTTATTAATCGATACCAAATGATTACAACTCAACTAGAAGAGCACCAAACTCTTCTTACACCAACAACTTTGAAGAGCACCAAATTCTTCAACACATAGTCTGATCAACCAAATGTGTTCATACTAAAAGATTAGTTAACAAGTAACTCTTGTTTTGGATGATTTTGATCAATCAAGATTACACCTCAAATGAATTTATACAACTTTAAAAGTACAAGTGCATTACAAGAAAGCCTAATAAGCAAATGTGAAAGTGCAAGTGTTTAGGCTATTATTACAAGAGTATGAAAATAAAAGCTTGAGAAGTTTGCTGAATTTTTTTTGTTCTCTTGTAGAATTGTGTGTTGTATTTGATCCTTCAAAATCATAAACTATTTATAGAGGAGATTCAAGATTTGATCTCCAACATAGGCTCCTTCAACTTGAATTTTGTCTGCAAAAGAAGGATCAAAAGATCTATAAAAATGGTTAAGAAATATTAAAGTTAACGTTGTTGATAAGTGTCGCTGCAACGGATAGAATTTGTTGTCAAATAGCTTATAGCGACCGATCGCTATGTTGAAAATTCGAAAGTTTAAACCGTTGGATCAAGATTTGACAAAGGTTATTGTCAAGGGGATCGATCTCTATATATAGCGACCACTCGTTGTATCATGGCGACCAGTTGCCATGGATAGAAAGACCAGTTGCAATTGAAACAGATGAGAAAATACAATTTTTACAAACATTCAAGTACCAGTCGCTCTAGTATAGCAAACTAGTCGCTATGGGTTCGAGAAAAAACTCTTTTTCAAAATATTTGAAAAATATACTGATAACGGTCACCTCTATAGCGATTGGTCACCTTCAATGCGGGACTTCTCTGTTTTTTGAATGCATTGAAAATCTTTCAAATCGTCATCCTGTATGGCGGCTCGGTCGCCCTCAATACAGAATTATCCGGATTTTGTGAAATAGAGTTGAAGTAATATTTCACAAACTTAAGATTAAATATACTAGAATCCTTGAAGTATTTTGACTACTTTTGAAAATGTTGTTTTGGTTTATAAATCAAGTATGTGAAATCATCAAAATAAAAATAACATTATTCTAATAATTTTATTATCTTTTAAGATTTTTCAATGGTTAGGAGTTTTATTGTGGTAAGCGTTTGATCCTATTAATATTTACTTTGTTATTATGTTTAGGGTGATTAATTATTGAATTACAAATCAAAGGTATTATCTATATTCTTGTTTCTCTTATAGTATTTGTGTGGAATAAACATACTCGGGTGAGTTGTATCTTTATTTACACTTCATCGCATCATGGGTGGACGTGCATAAGAATATGTATATAGGAGCGGGGCCGTGCATCCGGCTGACACTAGAATATATTTATAAGGTTCTTGGCCCACCTGTCCCACCTAATTGAGTTAATGAGTAAGTGATATTAGGTTTTGAACAGCCCATCCCATCCAAGGCACACAATTGAGTCATGTGACCAAAATTCATGGGGTATTCTCGCACAAAATCCATGAAATCGGTACCAATTTTAATTTTATAATATATTTTACTCTAAATTATACATATGAAATTAGTACTTTGTTAATCGATGTCGAAATATAGATTTAGTAATCAAGATAAAAACACAATTTCAAAATTGAAACTTTCCTTCCGCCTGCTCTATCCTGCTATTAGTGATGGCGGTGCAACTCGTGCTACTTAAATGAATACTTGTGATTCAGGATCAACAAATGGCTCTTTTATGATAAGAACTCTTGTATTAGGGTCATTCTATGTATTACTTGTATTTAAAATTGAGTTTTTATATATCGGTACGTAGTTTTGTGAATATATATTTATGTGTTATCATTTTTATTACATGAGATCTTAGTGAAATAATTTTGAATCAACTCTGCTATTATTTGTTTGTTTTGTTTTTTTAGTATATAAATTCTTCCATAAAATCTTGCGGTAATTACTTTTATATGTCATAACAAAAGACATGTAGAAAAGAGAAGCATATTATTTTTTGTTATAACTTGGAAAGAAAAAGACTTCACGTTGATTTCTTTGTAGCTAGCTAATTATCTCAAACCCTAATGTTGTGGTAATAAGACTATTGTTCTTCATGGATGTCAAAAGTATCATAAAACAAAGTTGGATAATGCTACAATTAAGATAATAATATATTATTAGTAGATTAAGAGTGAGTTTAACTTGTGTACTGGAAAAGTGATTTTGAAAGAATATATCTTTTGGAGATTTTTTAATGCACAAATTGAAATATACATTTTTGAACTCAACCCTAAAGAATCGTACTTTATAAGTCAGCATAAGTAAATAAGAATCTAAAAGCAAAATTCCTTCTATTTTCCACAATAACTTAATAAGTAGCTTGATTTCATAGGATATTTGATGCTAAAGTAGAAGTTGTGGAGCTAGTTTGTTTTATATATTAAAAGTATTCAAGCTATGTATCTACAATCTTAATGATAATTTAGGTATGGCTATCAAATTCTTCCTAAAAAAATACTTAACACATAATTCTTAAATTTGTAAATATTTTATTTATTGTTCTGTACTATTCAAAAATACTGCACACCTCATGTCAAATGACTTATTAATAATTCAAGAACTTGATCCAAGTTTTGACTAAGGAATAAAAGGCCAGTTTGGACCCACGACTGGAAGTGAGGGAATAACAAATTTATAAGTCCAGCTAAACTTTCTAACATTCATTCAGACACATTTGTTTACTTTTTTCTTTTGAATTATAAGGCACAGTTTGAAATCCACAGCACTGATATAAAATATTATTGACAAATCTAATCATTCCGATATAGCCGCATTATAAGTGTCAGTGGATATGTATATTTGGATATCTAAAGAAAATAATGAGAATCATATCACATAGTATGATATTGTGCATACCACTATTTACCATCATTAGATCATTTTATATAAAAACACACTATATAAGTATGAAATAGAGTGGATGGGATCTTCTATTTCTTGTTTCATCTTATATTCCACAGCACAGATTATTAACACGTGTATAAAACTACTATAATAAAAACTCACGATTCATGCTTGATTTGTTCTTCAAAATTAATATAGCAATATGTATACACGTGTCAATTCTTCATGATGTAGAATATAAGATGAAACTTTATATTGGGCTGAAGATTTCATCCAAAAATTGAGTTTGCCTAAATCCATGAATGCACTGTTGGGATTTTTATCCTAATTAATTATGTGGACTTACGTACATCTAATAATTTATATTATGAGGCTATTTCATTTATTAGGGTCAATTAAGCGATTTAATTAATGGGCTCTAGAAATATCTATTGGGTATTGAGTATGGGCTTTTAATTTGACCTAGTACATAAACGATGTATACATACGTTGTGGTCCTGAAGTCAATCACATGTTATTTTACTCTTCTCTTATTTTCCCATCTGAGAGAGAACCCATTGAGTAATCGGTAATTTGATAGTGGAAGACCAGAGCTAGTCAATTTAATAATGGATTTCTTCTTTTATCATGCTCTGATCTGTTTTGATTTCGTAGAAAATTGGAATTATTTATTTTCTGGAATCTAGAATTCTCATGTTGCATATTCATGCCCAATATACTTTGTTGAATATTATGGTGTAATTGTTCATTTTTTGGATTTGTGAGTCTCGATTATTATCTGATGTTACTGTTATGTAGAATTTGAATTATTTTGTCGATTTGGATTTTGATTATTTCTTTGAGTAAATCAAGACTATTAATGGTGTGGGAAATATGATTCTTTATTTATTTTTCCCTCTTCTTGGTATTGTTTCTCATCACCAAACATCCCCAATAATACGACTACCTCATCTCCAAAAAGCCCCAAATCAATAGACCCAACAAATTTCATTAAAAAAATTTAAGATCTGTTTTTCCATCGCGCCACTCAATTTTCCATATCACAAATCGGAACCACAAAGGTGGCGACAGCAGCCCATAAGGTTTCTATGATGTCCCACTGCTTGGGTGACTCGCACTACCATTTTCGATTGGCGATTTCGGAAGTTGGAGCAAATGGTTTTGTTTCTTTGATATTGATCGTTGATTGCTTGAGTTTTGGTCGGGACAAAGTGGTTATATTCTGATTGGGAGATAGGGTCATGGGGCTTTAGTTTGGTTGAGGGGTTTAGGGATAATTTATTGTCCGCCATCTAGTATTTAATGGGCTCATTTTTTGTTTAGGCTTAAAATTATAATAGGCCTCTTGAGATTAGATTCGAGGTTTTGGGACTTTAATAATTTTAGTTACCTATACAATTTTTGGACCTATTTAAAATTTGTTTTGCTTTTAAGGCCTAAATCAAAATAAGGAAATAAATAACATGGTTTGGACTCACATTAAATAAAATAAAATTATTTTTATTTTATTTGTTCCGTATTTCAAATAAATTAATTGAAACAATAAGTTGCCAAAGTAACCTTTTATTGTCTAAAATTAATTCATTTTGAAATATTAAGATGTGTATATTTGTTGTTTATCCAAATAATAATCGGCTCAAAGGAAGGTTATTATTTAGTCAAATAACAAATGTACATGTGGTAATAAATATTTGATAATTATTTGGTATTCCATATGAACAATAAGTCGATACAAAGAAATTTTTATTGTTTGACAGGACTTATTGTCAATATTTGATTACTACATGAGAGTGCCACTTACAGTTGATATTCTTGTCCAAAGACTGAATATCAATGTTTAGCTAGGTATCTTATATAGAGTCCATCATTTATTTTTGCCATGCATATTTATGATTTTCTTATTATGTTATGACATAGGTACTGATTTTGAGCATGTTATTTTGTTTTGTTCTTTGTTCAGTTTTTGTTTCTGCTACTATAATATCTGCCAACATTAACTCAATTCATGTACTGAGGGGCACAAACTTTAAGAACTGGAAAGAGAACGTCAAAATTGTTCTTGGTTGTATGGATCTTGACCTTGCGCTTAGACAGAACAACATCATGCTCTCACTAATGAAAGTTCCCTGAGAAAAAATGGACTTAGAGAAATGGATCGTTCAACCGCATGAATGTTATGATCATGAAACATTAAAAACCTTCAGGGGCGCTATGTGTGAGTAGGATAGTGTCAATCAGTTCCTTGAAGACATTGAAAAGCATTTTGGGAAAAACAAAAAAAGGCCGAGACAAGCACGCTTCCGTCGGTCGGTCCTCGTTTCAATGGGGTATAAAGCAAAAGGAGCATAAGGGAGTACATTATGGAGATGTCTAATCTCGTTACAAAGATAAAGGCACTAAAGTTAGAGCTATTTGAGGATTTATTCGTGCATTTTAGTTTTGATTTCTCTTCATGCATAGTACAGTCAGTTTAAAGTGAGTTACAACACCCAAAAGGATAAATGGACTTTTAATGAACTCATTACTCACTATGTGCCGAAGAAGAAAGGATTAAGCGGAGAGGACTAAGAGTGCTCACTTGGAAGATGCCCTCAACATAAGAAAAGGAAAAAGGAAGCTACATTTGGGACATCGCAACCACCAGAAGTGCAAAAGAAACACGATTCGGCTTTTTCTTGTTATATTTGCAGAAAGCATGGGCACATGAAAAAGGATTGTCTGAAATACCTTTTACACCTGTATCAAGAAAGGTACACTTCACAGTTTGGTTTGTTCTTGTGTAAATTTAAGTTTCATACTTAGACACATTTGGTGGTCAAATTCGGGTGCTACTACTCACAAAAGTGTGTCTATGCAGGGTTGTTTCTGAAGCCAAAAATCAAATGATGCTGAAATATACATTTATGTAGGTGATGGAAAAATAGTTGCAGTTGAAGCAATAGAGACGTTTAGGTTATTGTTAAAGACTAATTGTTTTTTGGATTTGAAAGAGATGTTTGGTGTTTCGTCATTTAGACGTAATTTAATTTCTATTTCTGCTTTGGACAATTTTGATTTTTCTTGTTCATTTGGAGATAGTAAATTTAGTCTTTTCAAGATTCAAGTCTTATTGGTAATGGTTCTTTATCTCTGAATGATAACATTTACTTGTTAAATTTTATTGCTTCATATAATGAAACCTTACATGTTGACTCATAGGGTACAAAATGCAAATTAACCTATGAGAACTCCACTATGTTATGGCATAAGCGTTAGGGTTATATCTCAATACAGAGAATTGAGAGATCCTCTTGATTCGCTCGATCTTTTGAGTGCATCAAAGGGAAACATACATACATTAAGAAATTAGGTGCCAATAGAAGCAATGATATCTTAGAATTAATTCATGTTGATATTCGTGGACCATTCCTTACGGCTTCTTGGAATGACCAACATTATTTTATTATGTTCATAGATGATTATTCGTGTTATGGGTACCTATATTTGATTCATGAGAAGTCTCAGTCCCTAGACGTATATAAGGCCTTTTAAAGTCAAGTTGAGAACCAACTAGGCAAAAGGATTAAAGCCGTTAACTGGATCGTGGTGGCGAGTATTATGGCAAATATGATGGATCGGGTGAACAACCACCAGGACCCTTCGCCAATTTCTAGAGAAAATGCAAAGATCGTCCCACATTACATAATGTCGCGAAACCCAACATGAATGGAGTTGCCGAGAGACAAAACATGACGCTAAGGATATACTAAGAAGTATGATTAGTCATTCTTTTTATCGAGTCCCCCTGTAGAGGCACTAAATATTGTAGCATACATCCTCAATAGGGTCCCCTCAAAGCGACGTAAAACCTCTTATGAGCTATGGATGGCGTAAAGTATAGTATTAAGCATCTAAACATTTGGGGTTGTCCAAAATTTTGAAATGTCTTTGATAGGCCAAGTGAAAAAAAAAAACTAGACGCAAAGGACCTTAAGTCGTTGTTAGTTGTTGGGTACGTCGAAAAAGCTGGGTTATAAGTTTTATGATCCTCGACTGGTCATTTTTTGAGACGGAAATACAAGATTCCTTGAAGATTTTGAGGTTGGGGAGGGAGACAAAGTATGGGACATTGTCTTTGAAGAGAAATTTATTTATCTTCTTATAGTTGCTATTGATAATGATCATGATCTTATTCTTGACATTATTCAAAATGCAAATCAAGGTCATCAAGACAATGTTGAGGAACTTCCTATCCCAAATCAAATAATTCATGAAGAACAAACTCAACAACCTCAAGGGTAAATGACATTAAGAAGATCCACTAGAGAAAGGATGAGTGGATGACTATATCGTATTTCTTCAGGAACACGAGTTTGACATGGGAGTGGTGGAAGATGATCCTATCAACTTTCATAATTTAAACAAAGTTCCTTCTATAAAGTGGATTGATTCCATAAGGGGTGAGATGAAATCCATGAAAGACAATCATGTTTGGGATCTCGTAGAATTGCCTAAATGAGTGAAACCTTGCAAATGGATATTTAAGACCAAAAGGGATTCAAAAGGAAATATCAAGAGATATAAAGCATGTCTCGTCTCTAACGGTTTTACTCAAAAGGAAGGTATTGACTATAGAGAGACTTTCTCTATGGTTTCATACAAAGACTCTTTTAGGGTCATAATGGCATTAGTAGCTCATTTTGATTTAAAGCTACATTAGATGGATGTAATGGATGTGTTTCTAAATAGTGACATTGACGAAACAATCTACATGGTGCAGCCTGAAAACTTTGTATCTTGATATCCAAAGAATATGGTTTATAAATTAAAGAAATCTATCTACGCTCGAAAGCAAGCTTCCCGTCAATGATATTACAAATTTCATCAAGTCATTATCCCATTTGTTTTTTAGGTAAATAAGGTTGATGATTTCGTATACCATAAGCTCAGTGAGAGTAAATTCATCTTCCTTGTGTTATATGTCGATGACATACTGCTGGCTAGTAGGGATATAGGCTTACTACACGAAACCAAGTGATTTCTGACTAAGAATATTGAGATGAAATATCTTGGGGATGTCTCTTTTGTATTAGGTACAGATACATCGAGATCGCTCTTCCAATATCCTTGGATTATCACAAAAGAGCTATATTGAAAGGATTCTCAACAGATTCGGCATGAAAGATTATATACCAGGAAATACGCATATTGCTAAAAGAGACAAGTTCAGTCGGTGCCCCAAGAATGAGTTTGAATCTAAAGAAAATCAAAAGATTTCTTATGTTTCTACTATAGGGGGTCTTATGTATGCTCAAGTATGTACACATCCGGATTGACGTCATAGTTGGGATGTTGGCGGGTATTTAAGTAACCCCAAGAATGGATCATTGAAAGCGACGAAGAGGGTTATGCGTTATTTACAAAGAACAAAAGACTACATGCCCACTAATCGGAGATCGTGGACTTTTGGAGATCACATGTTAACTCCGATTTTGCTGGATGCCTAGACAGTAAAAAGATCCACTTCGGGCTACATTTATTTGCTAGCAAGGGGAGTATTTCTTGGAAAAGTGTCAAGCAGAGACTTATAGATTCTTCCACTATGGCAGTTGAATGTATAGCTTTTTATGAGGCATCTAATCATGGATATGGTTGAGAAACTTTGTCACTAGGTTGCGTGTTGTGGATGTCATCGAGAAACCATTGAAGTTATATTGTGACAATAATCGGTAATGATGTATTCTAATAACAACAGAAGTTCGTGAAGTCGAAGCATATAGACATCAAATTCTTTGTTGTTAAAGAAAGATTTAGAGTGGTATAGTGTATATAGAACATATTCTAACAAACTCGACGATTGTGGATCCTCTTACTAAGGGATTTCCATCTAAAGTGTGTCATGAGCACACTGCTCATATGGGTGTTGTATTGTTAGATGATATGCATGTTTAGTAAGAGATGGACCAGATTGTAACTAAGGAGATATTTCAAGGATAAATTGTAAAAACTTTAACATACACTTCTATTTCGAAAAATAAGCCATACATTGATGTTCACAATGGTTGCAGGAAAAAGCAAAATAATATGGCATAGCCTCACAAGATGAATTAATTGAATTAGGTTTATTTTAATCATGGAAGTCCAATTTCTTTCTTTATTGAAACCACTTGCTGCTAGATAGTGTAGTTACAAACAATACCATGATATATTAATAATGTGACAAGCCACTCTCAATTCCACAACAAGCAAGTTCCAAACCAGAAAATATTCACTTTAGTTAAAGTTCAACTAACTTGTTGTGCTTTTTTGTTCTGTTTTTTTAGTTGCATGTTTTTTACATCAGAAATATTCCGCGTCAACTATTGGGCCAGTGGATGGTGGGTACACTGTGAAATAATGGGCGTAAACCTGAGTAACAGTGCAGACGCACTGGATCCGGACCGTATAGAACTTACATGATGACCAAATTCACTGTTAATTTGGGTCAAGGTTTGGTCAGTGATTGGGTTTTATGTAAATGAATCGAGTAAATTCAATCATAAAGTTGTTCAAACTTGTTTGATTTTTTTTATTGAACTTCGGAACTTGTTTTTGAATTAGGGTTGATTATTAAATTGAGTCGAGTTTGAACGCGTTTGAATCTAGCAGAACACGAATTGAACTCTGGGTAGCTTGATATTTTTTAAACATATTTCATTATGTTTTAGTAATTCAGTCGAGTTCAACCCGCATTTTACATTTTTTCAGGATTGGTTCGTTATGTTAACGAATCGAAATAAATGAGTTTTAAAGATCAATCTTTGTAGCGAATATTGAATAGTTTATTTTGGTATTCAAACCATAGTTTTACCTATGGATGGCGGTGGCGTGGAATCCCCATTCCCCAAGGGGGATCCGCCCGAACGGGGCGGGGGTTCCCAGAAGGACGGGGTATTTTTCTCCCCATTAGCGGGGACGGGGATTGCATTCCCCACCCAATTCCCCGCGGGGACCATGATATGCAATTACAATAATACCCTTAATATATAATAGATATATCATATATACTAAATGTAAAATACTAAAATCCTAGACTTTATCATTTCCTCTCACAGTCTCATGCAGTCACGATCAGTCCTCAGCCTCTCATTCCCACATATCTCATCTCTTTCCTTCAACTCCTCTCCAAGACCCAAGTGCAGCAAAAAAGATAACAACAAATGTTAAAGACTTCAACTTCAACTCCGAGGTTAGTCTTCTTAATTGTATTTGGTTCTAAAATATACCATAGAGATTTGTATTCTATGCTTTTTACTTTTAGAATAGTTTAAGTAATTGATGTTGCTATTCACGTGGTTGAGTAGTAATTTTACATTCAATTAATGTATTCAATTAACAGTTATACTTTTTTTATGCTTAATTAGTTCTTTGATTTATTTTGTCAATCTGGTTTGAACACTATGTTACTATCTATTATTGTTATGCTTTTTTAATTGTTCCTCTGATTTAATTAGTTCCTCTGATTTATGTTGCAAATCTGATTTATTTTGTTCGATTTCTTATTTTTTATCTTTGAAAAAAAGTTACAATGATGTTCTACTATTGTTTTTAAACATTATCATAGCCATGTTTACTAAATTAGTTGTATTTATAAATTGTTTCAAACTGATTTTTCTTGTTCTAAAGAAGAGGATATTATTTATACACAACTCAAAAAGACATCCTCTGAGCTCCAATTTGAATGAATCTTTTTGGGCTTTAATTGAATTTGTTGAATTAATTATTGTTACTTGCTAATAACATGTGAAAAATGGCATCCTCTCAAGCTCCTACGCAAAGACTCTATATGTCATATTTCAACAAGAAGTTCTCAACAATTTATCGACAAATCCTCAACTAGTGACAAACATGCTTCCGATTATCAAGTGAACCAATCATGTCTAGAGATGATACTCCAACACCAACTGACTCAAATCGAATATATTGCTCGGATGAAAGCGATGAAGTTTTGACATTAGGCAAAAAAAAGGGTTTGAAATCTGTTGTGTGAACCATTTCAAGAAACAAAAGATAGATGATAAATGGAAGGCGATATGCAACTATTGCAATAAAAACTTGGAGGAGAAACAAAAACGGGCCATTCCATTTGCATGACCATTTTGTCCATTGAGACAAACAAACAGTAATGAAACAAACATTTTTGAAGACCAAGACAGATTCTAAGGGGAAAGTTTCTGTTGGGACTTACACTTTTGATGGAGAAGTTGCAAGAAAAGAAATTGCGACAATGATTATCTTACACGAGTACCCATTGAATATGGAGAACATTTTGGATTTCGGGGTTTATGAGTTCTCTTCAACCACTATTCAAAGTGGTTCCCAAATACAATAAAAAGTGACATACTGAAAATCTAGAAATATGAAAGGACAAAGACAATGTAGTTGCTTGATAGAAATACAAGTAGAATTGCCATCACAACAGACATGTGGACGGCAAACAATCAAAAGAAATGATTTATGGCCACTACAGCTCATTTTATTGATGATTTGTGGAAGCTCCAAAGTCGAATTGTCAGATTATATATATATATAATCTAGTTATCTTTAGACATTTGGATTGCATTTTAACTTGTGATAAGTATTTAATTTTAGGTTTATCTATGTGCCATGGCCACATACATCCGAAGTCATTAGTGAAGTGCTTGTTGATTATTTGATGGATTGGAATCTTGATCAGAAATTATCTACATTAACAGTTTTGATGGATTGAATCTTGATCGTAAATTATCTACATTAATGAGATAATTGTACAACTAATGATGTAGTGATTAATTCAATTTTGAACAAAGTGAATGTACATTCATGTTGTTAGAAGGGTCGTTGTTGCATATACAATGTTCTCGCTTCATATTTTGAATTTGATTGTGAAGGATGGTTCCTAGTTTTACCCAACTCGTGGAACCTAGGCAATTAACCGCAATATATTTGGACTTGAGCGGACAAGATGAAGTTACTAATGGAACGGTGGCTAGCCACCGAAAACAAATGTAGAGTGGCTTTTCTAACAAATGTGACTCGAGGCAAAAAGCATGAGGAGACCTCCCACTTCATTTCTTAGAAGTATACATACAACTACTAGTTTATTTAATTATTTATTTTTTGTTTCTTTAGTTTAACGAAATGGGTTAAATTTTATTCGTGCATCATTTTCATGGGAGTTTGTTGTATCTGTTTGATGGATAGCAGAGCCGAAAGAGTCTGACTCTAGAGGCATTTACTGATTTGAGTTGGGAGCAAATGAGTACAATGGTTTTTTTAACTAATAGTGGTTGATATTGCAACTCCTCCCATGGTTTATGTCTCCAAACAGGCCTAATCAAGAAGTTAATTAAGGGGGTTACGTTAAGGAATTCATATCCTTTGGGGGATTGTTTGCAAACACTTAAAAAGGGTGATTCTCAACTTTTAAAAAAATATTATTTAAATTTTTCGTATGTAAGCTTCGATTCTATTTCATTTAATTAAAATATAAAAGCAAGGTAGTACTTCTAATTTCGATTCTACTGTTTGACATTATTCACAAACAAAACACTTTTACAACTTATCCAATAAACACTCTATCTTAACTTAATCGGTTTTTCATTTTCTATTTGCAAACACGACTTCTCAACTATTTGTCGCTTCCAAAAAAAGAAGTGTTTGGAAACACTCCTTAATTCAAGTGAAAACCTCAACTCTCATTGATCAAAGATGTGAAGCCCCCGATTTTCCGAGCGTGTAATTTATCCTTTTATCGTCTATGTATTTTATCGACTATTTTACCGCGTCACTTTGACGGGTAAATATTAATAATAAATATATTTTGCATTTAATTTTATTTTATTTATTACTTGTAATCATAATCATTATTAATTCCATTTCACATTAATGATCACTTGATTGATCATTATTACTATTTGTGTATTTATTAGTCACCTTAGAATTTTAAGAGACTATTTATTTTAGAGACTTTTACCTTATAGAATTAGGAATTTGATTTAGAATAAGTGATCATGAGACTTATAAGTGATCAAGGAAATCACTAAATATTTTGAAGATTGATATTATTCATCTATTATCATCAAATTTGGGATAAAAAATATGAAAATACCACACAATTGCCTTAAGTGACGGCAACGGTGATCAATTTGGTGTAGAAATATCTTCCAACTCTTGTACATATACACATTATATTAGTCATCTTGTGTATAATTACACCATTAATTCAAATATTGTACACATTATCTTATACATCAATTCTTTAATATTATTTTCCTCAACTTATTCCCACTCACCCAACATTCCTTCCTTACCCATCCTTTGCCCATACCTTTGACTTCCCTTTTGTCTCCATGCAAGAGACAAATTGCAAGACACAAAAATTGATCATTCTCTCCCCTCTCTTTCACTAATTTCGGCCATTAGGCCAAATAATACTCAAACATTTCATTTCATTTTACCAACATCATACTTTAACTCTTGCAAAAAATCCTCTCCATTCTCTCTAAAATCCCCAACATCTCTCTAAACATATATTCATCATTTTCTTCATATCTTCAAACATATCTTCAAATCTTCAAGAACAACTCCTTCATATCTTCAAATCTTCAAGAACAATTCCTTCATATCTTCAAACTTTCAAGAACAATTTCTTCACATCTTCAAACATTCCTTCATATCTTCAAAAACACACTCTTCATATCTTCAAATATTCTTCACATCTTCAAGAACACCTTCTTCATATCATCAAACACTTTCTCTTTCTTCAAACACTTAAACAAAAACAAACATTCTTCCTACTTAACTCATAGAATTCGAACCACCCCCTCTCAAAGGTAAGAAATTTTATTCTTCAATTCAACTTGATATCCTATAACTCATCACCTTCTCTTCTTAACTTAAGTTTAATTTTGACTTTTGGAGGTACACATAGGATCATACATAAGGACATGCATGCATGGTGGTCACCTTGGAAGACTTGAAGAGAAATTTTTGGAGAATTTGGACTACAAGATAAGATTTGGACACTAGTGCCCTTTTCTCTTCTTTTTCCTATTTTCTTAAAATTTTAACACCCCTTTTTTCATTTTTGAGAAATAAGGGCTGACCTTAAGTGGTTTTGAGGGTGAGCCAAAAATTCCAACTTTGAAGCTTCAACTAGTTCCATTTCATCTACTACACAAGGTAAAGTGTAGTATTTCCAATTTCTCACCTTTTTTTTTCTCTCCTTAATTTTTCACTCATTTTTATAACTCTTAATTTTTGATATTTCTTGACTTAGGGGCTGACCTAAGTGACTTCATATCAAGTTGTGAAATTTATCCTTTTATTTCACAACTATCCAATTTAAGGTGGGTGGAAAAACCTTTCCAACTTCTAGGTGTTTTGTTAAATGCATGTAGACTTTTGATCTTGAGCACTTGAGATATATATTTTATGTATTGCATGTCAATTTTATGTATCAAGTTGTGAAATTTCTCAAGTGTTGCTCAAAAATGCTATTTATTGAAATTTAGGTGCATGCATGTACACTTTATTGTTGTATTTGATGAATTCTTGTATGAGATGAACATGCATGTGTATAATCCTTGAAATCCATGTTTTGTATGACTTATAACCTGGACAAGTCGAGCATAATTGATTAAATTTTAATTTTTGGACTTAAAATACAAAAATGGAAAGTTGGTGGACTTAATTGCAATAAAATAAAACTTAAGAGACCCCTCTGTAATTTTCAAGTTTTGGGACTGTACTCAGGTTCAAAAATGATGTTTGGACATTTTAATAAAGTTTTAAGAGTTTTAAGATAAATAAAATCAATCTTTAAAAGCCCAAAGACTAGATTGTAAAATTTTAGAAGTTTAAGGGCTACATTGCAATTTTTGAAACTGTACCAGACCCTAATTTTAAAATTTGAAATTTTAACTCTTAAGGGACTGGAAATAACATATTTTAAGTGTATTCCAAAAATACAAGTGTTTAGAGCTTGGAAAATAATTTTATAAAAATTGAGGGACCAAATTGTAAAAGATTAGACTTGAGGACCCAAATGAAATTTCCAGGACTTATACAGCCCATGTACCTGGAAATACTAATTTAACTATAACATAATTATATTTTGGACCCAAGGTTCAAATTTCATAACAATTGGACCCCTAAAAGCCTTAAAGGCAATTATTTCAAAATGGGACAAAAATGAGATTTTCAAAAGTTAAGGGACATATACTTATTTCTTTTTAAAACTGTTTTTGTCCCAATATCCCACTGACCTTAGTGACATTTTTCAACTGGAATCACATTAAAAGTCCTTCCTGTTTGTGAGTTCCAATTATTTTAAACTTAGGGCCCGAAATGACAATTTTAACAAATTTGGGGCCAATATGAGAATTTTATAAAAACTCGACCTAAAAACTTTAAAAACCTGAATCTATGAACAATTTAAAAAATTTAGGAACTAACCTCATAATTTTTCAAGGTCGGGACATTTATTTATTTAATTTTTAACCCCAAAAGTATTGGTTTTTACAAAACGGAGCTAATTGTAGATTTTCTTTTAACAAGGACCTAACTCAAATTATTTTTGTTTTAAAGAAACAGCCCTGACCCTCCGCGTTAATAATTAATTAAAATATTTTATTTTCTCAAAAATCCCTTGACTTATCAGATCGTCTTGACCGCGGGGCGACTTCCTCGTCTTGCGATTTCGAATCTATAACGGGACTTATGTTCCACCTAATTTTTCAAGATATCGAAGATTGCTTATCCTCCCGATAATCATCTTCATCCAAATAACTCCACCAATGCCATAATTGCCACTCGCAATTTCGAAAAATTTTCCCGAATCGCCTGCAAATCAATAATACTTTCATTGCCTGGTTGACTACCTGAACTTGTATTTACTTTCCTGCCTGAGTCAACTTGGTGTGTCGAGCTCACAGTCGAAATGGATACGTCGGGGATGTCCACTCTCCGGTCCCATCGTCCTAATCCCGCAACTGAGGGACGGAGTTTGTCCAAGGGAAGCGAGTCGTAGTACTTGAGGTATAATCATGATTATGACAATCCGGAACTAGCTAACTCTCTTTGTGGATTTGTCTTTGCCTATGGAGCGATAAGGTGACAGGTTTTGGACCATCTTGTTCGGGGAGTTACAAGGAAGAACGAAGGAATCGCTGTCTAATTCACACGATTCTGGAGTTAATCAGACCCATTTGGTTGGCGCTACAAATCCGTACTCAACCGCTACTTGTATTGCATTGGTTGGCGCTACAAATCAGATGCAATCCTACCCGTCTTGCACGAATCACATAGTGCATGTGTGACCACGAATCATTTCTTAAATCGTATAAGTATATTACTTAAATATATTTATCACGACGCTTGTGGACTGTGTGTGGAATCATGCATCATATCTCACGAGTTTTCATGCAACTATTTTCTCGCATTAACTATATATATCGCCACACTTGCACACGATCACCCCATCTACTGAGATTTATGTCTCATCCCCTCATGTTTACTAACCTTTAGATGAGGACTATGTTGAAGATGTCGATCCGCCACAGCATCGATTACCCTTGCTCCTTTGTTGGACTTGCTTTCTTTTACTTTTGTTGTTGTTGGACTCTTTTATTCCGTTTTCATGTTGGGTATCGTACTTAAGGGCGTAGGACCCTTTGACATTTAAGATTTGGATATTGTGTACTTTACGTTTTAGTTTTTGGCATGTAAACTTATTCGAGGTTATTATGTCGGATGTATTTGGATCTTGTTAGACTTTAAGTTGTAATTCATACTTATGTTAATTTTATTTCCGCTGCTTTAGACTCTGTTTCACTTGGGATTGTTGTATCATTTGTCTAAAATATTGGGTTTATTTCTGTTTAAGTAGTTGATCGTCGTCGCATCTCATTGAGACTAGTTAGTTAATATTCAACACTTTACCATTTGTTGATATTTCTATTTCACGTTTTTAGTTTGTTACAACACGTGTCTTGCACTATGGAGTATATATGCTCCTTTTCTTCATTCAAATTGAGAAATGCAACAAGAACACAAATATCATGCTCTCTATTTTTCTTCTATCTCTACCGCTATATTATACATGGTATCCGGAGCGAGGTTTTAGCTCACCTCTCCAACGGCGTTCTTTGAGACTCGACCTTGAATGTCTTTGGGTAATGACGATAATGAGAATCCCGATTATATGGAAAAAACGAGTTCTAGCCTTCGCGTGGTTGCGAAGGAGGATGATCCATTTCTTCTTCATGGATCGGAGCACCCAGGGATGGTCTTTGTATCGAACTTACTCACAGGTAACAACTATTTGTCTGGCGTCGTTCAATGTTGATAGCATTAGGTGCTTTAAGACAAAATTAGGCTTTATTAATGGAAAAATTGATGTTCTGGGCTTCTTCTCCTAAGTTTGATATGTGGAAAAAGGTTGATTGTATGGTTATTAGCGGATCCTTAACTCGATGTCGCGAAATTGTGGATGCTTTTATATACGCGATTCCGCGAAGGAGCTGTGGGATGATTTGGCTCGAGAGGTTTGGAGAGTGTAATGGACCTCACTGTTTCACTTGCGTAAGGAAATTGCAAACATGAGTCAAGGAAATGCTTCTATAGTTGTTTATTTTACTAAATTGAAGAAGTTATGGGACGAATATAGTAGTTTGGTTCCTTTACCAACCTCAGAATCGTAGTGCGAGTAAGGCGATGCAGGATATAGACACTAATACCAAACTTATACGATTTTGATGGGATTAAATGATACTTATGCTCATGTACACAATCGATTCTCTGATGGATCCTCTACCTAATGTGAATAAGGCTTATTCTATGGCTTTACGAGTTGAGAAACAACCCGTGTTCATTTAGCATATCCCGAGATGGTGGAAGGAGCGGCAATGGTGGTGAATGTACCACCTTATGGAAGAGGTGGAACTGGAAGAGGTTTTAATACCAACTAGCAAAGTGGTAGAGGAAGAGGTTTTACTCAAGGAGGAGTAAGGAAGATAAGGCCAAACGATTTGTGAACATTGTAAGGCTCCGGGACATGAGGTGCGGGAATGCTTCAAGTTTGCGCACGGGTACAGTTGGTACAAACAATTGAAGGAACAAGGTAGAGGTGGTTATAGAAGATCTATGGCTAATTTCTTTGAAGCCGTTGTGCCAACTAAACTCGCGAAGGAGATTGCAAGTTAGATACCAACTTAAAAGGCATATCCAAGATCATACAACAAGAGGTGGCTAAATATTTGGCTTCTCGGATGGATCGGGAGGAAGTGCACATGAGAATGCCAGAACTTGGCACATTTTGCGGTTATGCGGGTAATGGTAATGTTGATGGATCTCGATTATGCTTTAAGCACTTTTGATCTTTGTAGGAATTGGAACTTGGATCCTGAACATAGGTCTTCAGTAGACACATGTGCACTTCCCTTCACACCTCACCAATCTCACACATCCGAGATCATATCATTGTGTACCTACGATGGTTCATCCAAACTTGTCACACACACAGGAGATGTTCATATTAACCATGATTTAATCCTGAAAGATGTTCTCTCTGTTCCTTCTTTTAAATATAATCTTCTTTCCATTGCACAACTAACACAAACTTCTTCTTGTAAATGTGTTTTCTTCCCTACCTATTGTGTCATCCAGGACCTTCAAACCGGGCGTGGTAGTCGTGGGCAAGGCAATTGGTAGACTCTATGTGCTCCATTCAGATTCCTTCCTCTCTTCCTCAGCCTCTGAGGAGAAGCACTAGAAATGTGCATAAACTAGCTTGGTTGAATGATTTTGTCACTTTTTCCTCCACTACACAATTGCCTTCCATCACAGCTGCCACCACTCCTTCATGTGCTTCAGGTGCCTCTTATCCCCTTCATACATTTCCCTTTGTTGTTTCTCCACTTTACAGCCGCATTATGTGTCTTATCTAGGGCGTGACAAAAGTTATACAACTATCAAACTTAGCTAGAAGCTAGAAACAAGCCTAGCGTACGATACTGAATTTTCTTGCTCCTGAGTACCTTTTTTAAAGAAACGGTCTTATTTGTTTTGGAGGGCTGTCACATATCTGCTTTCTTGACACTTCAAATATAATTTAAGGAATTCAGCTGCTCAGCACCAATTTTATTCTACTAGACACCCCAACAGGCCACAGGTAAAACTACCTATTATGAAATGATAAGCTATTTTTTGCCCTTTTCTTCTTAACTTGGCTTGTGGCTATTAATCATCATTTTCTAATGGACAGGGAAAAGTATAGTACTAGAATGCTGCCTTGACTGTGAAAAGTACAACATAATTTAGGAATATGGATAGGCAAAAAGTAATGCAAATTGGAGCACCCAGATATCTCAAATAGTCAAATGAGAACTATAAAAAAATATCCATGATATGCATACTCAAACCCCATAGAACTTGAAGAATACCAATCATCAAAATAATCTCAGAATATCAAAAAAGAAAAATGGTACAACAAACAAAATGAAACAGCAAGTTAAACTTGAGAAATGTGTTCCAAGATTTAATCAACACCAAAACGATGACAACTGATGCAGGGCAAGTGAAAATAAACAACAAGATTCAGACAATTATCAAACTAACATCATCAGACAGTGACATGTACCCATATCCACATTTAATCACTAACATATCACATGCCCACACAAGTTACAGATTACAAAATCAACACCCAAAACATCAATGATTAATAATTGATTAAAAACATATTGCTCATTGAACAGCATGTAGAAAATAAACTAAAGAACACCAAAAGGACTAAAAAGCAAATACTAGACACTGGGATAATAGGGGATGAAGTCTCCTATTTCAATTTCCCTATTCCACTCCCTATTCCATATGTTGGATGGAAGACACGTGTACAATTGCGACACCATCTTGTACACGTGTATTTCATCTAATGCAATGGAATAAGGAAAGTGGAATAGGAAATTTCATCCCGAATAATAGAGGGAACATGACATAACATACGCAAATGTGCATACAGTGGGAAGAATTAAGTTTTTCATTTAGAACTGCCATGGCATTGCATCAGTCAGTAACTCTAAAAAGTTGGTCTAAGAAACAAAGCTAAATCCCATATTATAAACTACCCCATGTCACTAGAAATAATGGGATGGTAAGTACAGGCAATCCATAACCAGAACCTTATAGATGTACCAACAATGTCAAAAGAAATTAACATATACTGTAGTCGAGTATTCAAAACATCCTTCTGATGGAAACTCGTCACCTTTGGCAAAACTTAATCATCATCTTCTTCCTCCTGCATTCAAATTGCAGAAGTTTCTCATTGACATGGTTGCAAACACTAAAAATAGTAGAATCATATACTCCATATAAACTACTAACCTCCCCACTGCCTTCCTCGTCTTCATCATCGTTAACCTCTGATTTTGACTTGTCTGACTCATCATCACCACCACCAGCCTATAAAATTCAAAAGCTATATCAGCAATTTGAAAATAACAATGATGAAACATATATCCAACAGTTATGATAGAAAAAGTTGGCACGACATAAATAAAAACAAACAAATTACCAATTTCCTGTTGTAGGCTTCCATTTTTCGCTCGTATTCCTCCTTACGCTTCTCTGCTTTTGCAACAAAGGGAGCTTTTTCCTAATATTTACAACATAACAGTCCATAAGAAATTACACATCAATAAGAATGAATCCAAGAAAACGGGAAATAAAAAAAAATTGTCAAAATAGAAGCTTTAGATATCTGGAATCTGGAAATATATTACCTCCTCACTCAAAGACTTCCACTGATCACCACCAGCTTTACCAACCTATATTTAATCCCACTAATTGTATCAGACGTCATAAAAATAGAAACAATAATCTAGAGTGAAACATGAAAGATAGAGCCCTTACAGCAGCAACAGATTTGTTTTTGGGGTGCATTTCCTTGTATTGTTTCCTGAAGTCTTCCCTGCAGTTGTGAACATCATCGGTTAGAAACCTCAATTATGAAAACAACACAGAATAACAACTAAGTAATATAAACAAATAGACATCAGGAGACAACAGGAAAAAAAAATTGGCATACATGAAAACAAAGAAGGCACTTGAAGGCCTCTTTGGCTTGTTTGGGTCCTTTGCAGCTTTCTTTTCCTTCTTAGTCTGCTTCTTCACAGCAAGCCTAATATTTACATCACAAATTGTTGGTATTAATAAACTATAGCAAACAAAACCTAAAAAAGTTGCAGCACAGGCAAATGACATGGAGATAATAAATACAAACTAACAGATTATAGTTATCATAAAACAAAATAGATAAAACTGGAGTACTACTAGTCTCAATAAATCTAATAACAGTTTAGGTAAAGGAGAAGAATATAAGTGATTCACTTTCTGCAACTCATTCTACTCAGAAAGTTTCACCAGGAAAAAAGCACAGGAAAAACAAAACATGAATGTAAATAATCATTTAAATGTTAAGACTATTTTACATTTCAATTATATTTATCAAACAGATCGCTGGAGAACATTTCAAAGAAAAGTAGAAAAACACGGATATACATTAAACTAACCACACATATCTTAGCCTGAGTCGATCAGATTATTTCCACACTGAATTAATTGGAAATTCACTACAATTACTTCACTAAACATTGGAAACTAACACAACAAAACGTCAAATAAAACAAGGTAAGAAACACAAAAATTAACTGTAACACATAAATCATAATTATCTTAAGCTTATTGTCATACGAACTATTCCAACAAAAATACTCAAAAAAAAATGAAAAAATAAATAAAACACGACGAAAACATCGCTCACTTGCTGTCGGCTTTCCTCGAACCAGCCTTCGATTTTCCTCCTGTCATCTGAAAAACAAAACACACAGATCTAAAAAAAGGAAAGTACAACCAAAAAAAAAAAGTAAAAGACAAGCAGAAAACAACGGCGAATCCGCTGAAACTCACCTCAAATAAGAAGGTAGGGTTTGTGGTTAAGGTTTCCTTTTGGACTGCTAAACTATCGCGAAATTGAAATAGAACAAGAGGGAGAGATAGAGAGACAGAGAGACAAAACAGTGAGTGATTATTATAAAGAAGGGAGTTGAAAATTTGAAAAAATGTGGAATTGAATGAAATATACGCGCGGGGTTGGGAATTGGGAAAATTGGGGGTTTTAGGCGGGATTTATAAGATTTTGCCGCCTCATCGATCCGTATGAGTATATTCTTTTCCATGTTTTCTGGAAATCATTTTGATAGTTCTAGTTTGTAATTTTTATTTTAATATGATATTATGCCTTGTATAAGGGTTTTTTAACAGTTAATTGTAATTGAGGAAAATTATTACACAAATATAGTGGAATTTGGGAGTATTAAAAATTTAGAGATGGTCATTGTTTCAATCAACGACTAAAGCTTAGTCGTTGATTGAATCAACGACCAAACAAAAACTTTTTTTTAAAAAAAAAAATCCATCCTAGAACAATAACGACTGGGGAGTACATCTTTTATTTTCAATTCAATTGGTTTAATGTTCACATGGACGCATAAATTATTGGGTTGAAACAATGCTACTTGTGATGTTGGTTTTTGAATTTCATTTGAGTGTGATTAAGAATTTGACTCTTTTAAGGATTTGACTTCAAGGTTTATATATGTTACATATAATAGAATGAGCAAGTCTCTTGTGAGACGTTATCACGGATTTAAATCCGTGAGACGGACCTCCTAATGGCTCTGTCTTGAGAACATGAACCATGAAAATAAATTTAAAAATAATAATGAACCATTAAGAAATAAAAATAAACCCTAAAAACATGAACCATGAAGAATAAACCCGAAAAACAAAAATAAACCCAAAAATTAAAAAAATAAACCCTATAAAAAAACTAAAAATCCTAAAAACCCAAATCAATTAAAAATAAACCCAAGAAACAAAATAAACCCTAAAAAAATAAATATAAACCCTAAGAAAAATAAAATCTGGAAAAAAAAAAAACCTTTAAAACTTTGTGTAAGGGCTCCGTCTCACGCAAGTTTTTGCCATAGAATAACTCCAGGGATAAATTTTAGTCTCACAACTTTTCGATTTTTATTTTGTTTCTTGCTTGTTTTCTATATTTATTTGATATGTATAATATAATAATAATTTAAAAAATAACAAATTTAAAAGATATAATCCTTGATTTTTTTATTTTTTTTTTTAGAATGAAAAACCGTTTCATTGATTAGGAGGATACTCCAACACAACCAAATCCAACAAATGATTCGGAATGTCATCGACCATCTGTTCATGTCCAGCAGCAGAAAATGAAAAACGAGAAAGATGATGAGCAACAATGTTACCCGACCTACGCACAAAACACGGACTGACCGACTCGAAACTAGGAAACAAAGAAACTATATCAGCAACTAAACTACCAAAATAGGACAAATCATCCATGCGACTATTCAGACGGTGGAACAACGACATATTATCAGTCTCCAACTTTACCCTCTTCAGCCCCATACGCTTCGCCAGATTAAGCCCTTCCCGGCATGCTAACGCTTCCGCATTCTCGATCGTGAACTCCGTCGGCAAAAATTGGGTTAAGGTATTTATCACTATCCCTCTGTTATCCCGTATCACCACCCCTATTCCAGTTCCTTCTCCTTCACGCACCGAGGCATCCGAGTTTATCTTGAAAGTATCTTCCTCCGGAGGGGACCATTTTTCATTCCAGGATTGATTGTTGGCCTGGCCCATTGGGTTGTTTAGCTTGGATGTGATCGTGATATCTTGAAATCTGTCCGTATAATTTGCTTCGATCGATACACGCTTGTCAAAGGAGACATCATTTCGAGCACCCCATACACCCCATGCTAACATGGCAAACATATCGTGACTATCTCTATCCCCCTGGTTCAGTAATAACTCAATCCAGTCCCCGATAGACCCTCTCTGCTCTATGGCTGGAAATGAAAATCGCAGCGGACTCACCTTCCAGAAAAAATTAACCCAGTCACAATCCCTTAGCGCATGTTCCAACGTTTCTGTTGTCGTACCACATCTGTCACAAATCGTATTTACCGCCACACCACGTTTCGATAGAGCGTATTTGGTGGGGATGATACCATGCAAACATTTCCATAGGAAAATTTTTACCTTGTTAGGGATATTCAATCCCCATACCCACTTCCACACATCTCCCCGTGTTCCAGATGATGAGGGGAAATTAGTTTGCTGCTCCTTGATGCCCTTAGCGATCTTGTACCCCGACTTTACTTGGTACTTACCGTCTTTTGTATGATTCCACACCAATCTATCAGCCCTTGCAAAAGTACATATAGGAATGGAAGTGATAGACTTCACAACCGATGGAATGAACCATTGGTTCGGCAAATCAACATCCCATCCCTTTCTATTTTCCAGCAATAAGTCCTCCACTAATAGATCCGCATTATCGGTGTTCTAAGACTCCCTGCATTCGAAACAAAGGTTGATCATGGAGCCAAGGATCCTCCCATATTCGAACATTTTTTCCGTCCCCTATACGCCATCGAATACCTCCCTGAAGAATCTTTTTGCCTGCTACAATGCTTCTCCATATATAGGATGGATTATGGCCTATTGTAGCATTTAGAAAGATGCTTCGATGGTAGTATCTGGCCTTTAGGACTTTGGATAGAAGATAGCTCTCATTATTAATAAGGCGCCACCCCTATTTTGCAAGCATCGCCTCATTAAAGCACATTATATCACGGAACCCCAGCCCTCCTTCCGTCTTGGATCGACATAGATTATCCCAAGCCTTCCAATGAATCCGTCTTTCGTCCTTGCGTTGACCCCACCAAAAAGCACTGATTAGAGAATTAATTTGATGGCATATGTTATCCGGTAACTTAAAACAACTCATCAAATAAGATGGAATTGCTTGAGCTACCGCACTTATAAGAATCATTTGACCCGCTCCAGATAGGTATCTACTGTAGGTCCCAAGGGGTGTAAGTGTAAGGTTTAGAAGGGGGGGTTGAATAAACCTTACCAAATTTTCGATTTAGTACTTTTAAATATTCGAGTTAATACTACACAATTGTGTCTCTGTGGACAACCAATTTAGTTAATCAAGAGAGTTAGTCTCTCAATGCACTCAACTTTGTTGATGGAATAACTCAGCGTTGGGTCTAAATTAACTCAATCGTGGTTTGTTTTCGCCGAAGACTTAACACCCTTAAGTTTGGTTAAACAAGGATTTAGTGCTTGGTTTAGTACTTAGAAATTATCAAGTGGATAGCAAATTTATCAAAGTGATTTAAACAATTAAGATGCAGGAATTAAAGTCTTTGAAATGTAAATGACACAATGAAATTTTTATAGAGGTTCGAAGATGGGGTAATTCTTCTACTCCTCTCTTCTCCAACCGATGGAGGAATCCACTAGGTATTGATCAAGTATACAAAGTGGTAATGATCCGGATACAAGTCTTTGATCACACAATGACTTGATCCTTTGGGACTCGATGAGACGCCTTGATCACTCACCGCTTCCGTGCGACTCGAGAACGCTTCACAGGCACCGCTTGCCTTGCTACTACACCACCCACTTGCTCAAGCTCTTTGGATTTGATCACGAAGCCCTCCAAAAGCTTAAGACTTGGTTCGACCTTGAACCTTCCTACAATCCTTCGTGGAATGTAGACCCCTTGATTTTTCAAGATTTTCCTCTTCAACCGATTGAAGTTATCTTTCCTTCACAGGGAGTGTTCGATTAATGTTCTTCGTAGTGTAGGCTTGAGGATTGAGAATATTTCGTGGTTTCGTTCTAATAATTGCTTGAACGTTTTGGTTACTGTCCGTAACACTTCTCAAAATCATTTCTCAGCCTTTTATAGTGATCTTTCAAAAATTTGCCCGTTGAAGAGATAGGCTTATTTTTGAAAGTCACTTGCGTCGTTAACTTGTCTTGTTGCGATCCTTGGAATTGCCATTTCCTCGTATGAATTGTTCTCCACTTTTCGAGTTCGACCACGGTATAGTGCTTCCCATTGTTTAATTCCTTTTGCACGCTTCGGGATGAGCACTCACGTAAAGGTGGTATGGAGATATTACTTGTTTAAGTAATTCTCTTGATTTACGTGCAACGGATCTTTTTCATTATCTCGACTTGACTGCATTTCTTTGCTTTCCCCAGGTGACTTTGAGTCGCCTTCCAATCATGGATGACTCTTCTCACTTCAACTTGAGACTTGGCTTTTCTTGAGTTGACTTGACGATCTCCACTCACCGCATCTCACCGCTTCTTCATAGAGTTCCCGTCTACTCTTCTTTTGCCATACTCAAATTGTCTCGCAATGAGTCTTCCTTCTAGTCTCCAGTTGTCCTCTTGCATGTTTGGGGCGTAGGTGACTTAACTCACTTGACCAAATTTATTTATTACAATGCATTTTACAACAAGAATGGGGTGCCAACTTCCTATTCTAAGTTTTACATGGCATTCATCAAGATCTAAACAATAAATTTCCTAACAATTTCCCCATTTTTTATGATGCCAAAACTTAAACCATTCAAAAATGCAAATAGCAAAGATACATACTGAGATAGTGTATTCACATAGAATGTATGCGTAGAATCAATCTTTTTATTGATCATAACATTCTTGTTCTTTTACACAAATCATTTACAAGGTGTATCGAGCAAACATTTGTCTACACGGAAAATAAAGAATTTATAGCTTTATTGCGGAAGACTTACATAGTATGTATTTACATCATAAAATACATGAAGGGGTGGACAAAGCAACACTTCATCTCCTTCGATGTCTCCTTCTTTCATCTTGTTCAAGATCTTCTCGCTCTTCTTCTCTTTTTCATCATCGAGATGCCTTCTTCTTCTTTTCATATGCCTTCCTCGGCGCCTTCATCTCTTCTTAATCTCTCTTGTCTTTCCTCCCATAGCCGAGTTTGTCTCTTGTTTTCTTCTTCTATTCTTTTCGCATACTCGGCATTACTTTTAGCCACTTGCAAATTTGCTATTTGGTCAAGACCCAATGATGATCCCTCCTTTCTTGCATGGATCTACGTATTCAATGTTTTTGGGCGGAGGCCTGGGTCCAAACCTCTTCCTCCACCATCGCTTCTTCCTCTACCTCGGGCGTGTATTGTCTTGGGGTCTTCTTCTTTCCAGAGTGACCGGCGGAGTGACCAGCAGAGCGATCGCTTAGGTAGTCTCTTTGCTGTCGCCTTCTTCACATAACGTGAGACCCTTTTCCCAAGACAAGTCCCAAGCTTGAGCCATAGACATATTTGCAAAGTATCCTTGGATGCGGCGTTTTAAATTCATCAACTCGATCGTGGCTCGTCCCGACATCCGAGATGGCATAAGTGTCTCTGTCTCTTTGGAATGCCTCCATGTTGTTTCAAGATGTTCATAACCCGGGCATCCATTCTTCCTTCCACTTCCTCCATCCCCGCTTCAATTGTCTTTCTCTTTTTGACCATAGATATAGCGTGTTGGAGTGGCAGAGTCATTTGGGAGTTTCTTTGCGATAATGTCACCGGATGAAAGACCTTGTTGGGGGGTTTGTGCAATCATCAAGGTCACATCTTTCGATCCTTCCCCTCAATGATTTTCCTTTCTTTTTTGTTTTTGACTCCCTCATTTCCTTTCCCTTCGAAATCGCATCCTCTTTTTTGAGCTTGGATCTCTTCAGTGCTTTAAGGTATTCCTCTTCCCCTTTTCGCATCATCAAAGGAGAGAGGAACGCTGAAACATACATGCTTGGCAAGCGGGAAGTCGAGCCTGATAGTCGTCGAGTTCTGTCTCGAGTCTGTGCGGAGTATGCAACACGAAATTCGGATCGAGTAGCGTTGGACTCTGCTGAAATTAGCTTCATCTCAGCCATGAGAAGGTGAATTTTCTATCCATGTTTTCTTCCAAACGCGTAGATCACTCTTATTTTGCTCACGCATCGCCTTTATCTCGGCGGTGTGAGCTTCATGCATGTGCTCAATGTGTTCTCTCAACTTCGTTTTTGCATCGATTCTCGCCTCTCCATACCAAAGATCTTGTTGAACAATGTCCTCAAGTATCTAACTTGTTCCACACGCATTGTTTGCGATGTTGCCACCATTCCCGATCCCGATTTTGTTATGCCTCTTAAGTCAACGGTAAGATTGGCATCGTTGTTGTCTAGTCGCATATCCATAGAGGCCTGATGCCTCTCCATCCGCTCAATCTCAAAGAAATAATGCCTTGAACACTTCGGACTTGGACTTTGATTCTTCCGCTTGCGGTGATGGCCATGCGGCAAAAGTCATAATCACCGAACAATGGTACCGGGAATAACATGAGTTGGTCTATGAAAGCGTGCGCGTTCGTTCTCTCGATTCTTCAGAGGCTTCGGTACCTCCAGGGAGAAAGGAAAAGATTCTATAAAGGAATCATCACGGCCAACGTATTTGTTCAATGATGAGAGGTGCGCGTGAAGTTCCTTTTGGAGTCGAACCTCGCTGCAACTTGGGGAGCTGCGCAGCTGGACTCTGTCTCACCGGGTCTGTTGTGAAGTGGACCCGACTTTTGCCGAGCCTCAACTGTCTCAACATGTCGTTGGTCTCGATTGGTTTCTCCATTGAGTGGATCGTCTCGGCCTTATCGGGAGCGTCATCGGATGATGATGAGATTTCCATTTGTGGCTCATCATCAAAATTAAAGGTTTGACGAGTAGTCTTGGGATCGACTTGCTCGTGCTTGGAACATCCGCACTGAGTCTTTTGGAGTCATCACGGGGGATGACTCGACTTCTTCGTCACCTTCCGATCCCGGAAAGGTTACATTAGGATTATCCTGGGAATCATGAAGCGCGCTTATCTCCTTTTTCGGATGGGTCAATGATAGCAGGAGGGATGTTCTCTACTTGACTTTCTTTACCCCGGAAGTCTCAACCTCCCGTGGGCCTTCATTACCTCCTGCGAGTCTCGACTGCAATGAGGCCTGGACCTCCCTTTCGACAGATGTGGTCACTGTCTTAGGGTCTTCTCGTGGTGGCATCCATTGGAGTCTCAACCCCATGGATTGCACTTTCATCGCCAGTGTTAACTCCCGGGGTTGTTCCTTCCTCGTGCCTCGATTGCATCGTTAGCGTCATTAACTTCGAGCGGTTGGCACCTCACCAAAAAAATGGCGATTTGCTTTGAACCACTCCCATTGGATCAATTTCGGTGTGTTTCGAGGACTCTCCCGGTCCCTCCATCAATCTTTGCTCGTGAAGGATTACGGATTCGTGCAATGCTTGCCGTGCATTTGCAACTCTTCGTGGCGTGCCAGCGAGTTGAGATCCTCATCATTTGTCGATAAGACATCAAGGAGAGGATGTGTGTGTTACGCGGGTGCCGAGATAGGGGCGAGATCTTTGGCCTTCTCACGTGCCTCGCTTCCTCTTGTCTTTCCTTCTCCTTGTCCTTGAAGATCTGCGGGATATCCGGCGATTGTCTTCATCGATCTTTGAGGATCACGGTGGTTAGGCGAGGAAGTTTAACGCCCTCTTCTTCTTCTATAAATTCAGGCCGTTGAACTGTTCCCTTGATCGACTCAATTTCCACTTCCTCCACTCTCATGACGATTTTGGATGTCCGGGTAAAGTGGGGATAGGATCATCACATCACTCACAAATCTATCGCCTTCTTTTTGTCTCAGTCTTGCGCGGACTACAACTATTTCTTGATTTGCCTCTGATCGCTTTCGCCTTGAGCAGACTTAGTCAATTTCATCTATAGTATCCGGAGACTCTCTTCTCCCGGCGCCTCTCCGATATCTGCTCCAAAGAGTGGGTGACTCACCCGGTTTCTCAAGCTCGGAGTGCTTGATGATTCTTCTTCGTCTCCTAGTTTGTACCGAGGGATTTACGGTTCGAGACGCTTTCTTCGAGTCTTGGGCGGCGGGGCCTGCTAGTGTTTTCTTACTCGAGGAGCCGGCCGTCTTGGCTTATCAGTTCTCCTCTTTTTGACGATCGGAGAAGGTATTTGAGAGTCCTTCTCGACCACCTTCTTTGAGAGCGGAGACACTACTGTAGGGGTAGGAGACTCGCTGCGGCGGAGCGGTTTGACTTTCTTTCTGCAGGAGCGGCTAGTCTTCATAGCAACGCAGGGGCGCTTTTCTTCTTTGGTGGAGAGGAAAACATTTTGTATCTTGAGTGGTCACCGATTCCCCCTCACTCGTGTCGCTCTCTTGGCGTAGGCTCTCTTCTCATGCGCCGAGAGAGGTTTGATCTCAACATCCTCTTGTTGACATGGAACGCCTTTCCATGTCTAGAGGGACTCTTTTCACCTCCATCATCCGCCAATCACCAGGCCATATCCTGGATCCTCCAAATGTGCCATCTTCCTTGAAGGATTTGTTCCCTACATTCGGCATAGTCTGCTTTGTAGACAAACTCAAATTGATTTATTTTCCTTTCTTCAATGATCGCGCCATCACGATCAACTTTGCTTTGTGATTGGTCAAAGCCGCCAAATTTGATGTCAATGCATTTGGCAACTATGTCCAACGACTTGTGATAATCCTCCTTCCAGATCTCTTGTTTTGAGTTGTGTAAATTATTTTATCGGTATAGTCGGGCTTGGCTATTTCCTTCCAAGCGGCGAGTTTACATCGGCTTCGCTAATTTCGATGCTCCTTCCGTTGGTAGTGAGCGATGTTCGTTCACCAAATCCTTGGCATAGATGGTGAGTTGCTTTCCGTGAATGATGACTTTATCCCTTCATCGTGAATCTCGGCATTCACGTAGAAGCGTGCGACCTCCTCCACATAGGTCATCGGATATTCGGCAAAGATCGAAACGATTTCACCCAGGCGTTTCCAATTTCTCGGCGATTTTCTTCACTAGGGTGTCATCGGACCCTGTTTCACCATCTTGTCGAAATCCACAGAGACCCGGTGTGGATTTGCTTTCCTAACTTGACAAAATCATAGGTTGGTGCCATTTTTTAGGATTTTATCGAAGAAAACTTAGGGATTGATTTGAAGATAGATAGGGTTTTGAGAAGATCTTTGCCTTTGCTTCGAGAGAGAAAATGAATGTTTGGTAGTGTGTGAGAGAAACGGATGAAAATGGTTTAAGTATGGTTTATGAAAGGGCGTGCGGGTGGTTTTGAAATGTGATCGAAATCAACGGTTTAGATTTTGCACGCCTATTTAGCATTTAATGTCTCGTATTTAATGCGGCAACATTTATATCCAATCATAAGCTTGTGTGCGACTTTATGTATGTACACATCATCATTATCTTTGACGTCATTCTTAAAAACATTCCCTCTTAGCAAAAACATCGCGTTTTTGTCACTTTGCTCATAAGTGACTCAAACATCCCTTAGCCGATTTAACTCTTCTTCTCACAGTTCTCTTAGTGACTCATTCAATGGTGACTTGGTATAGCTATCTTTCCAATACAATTTTTTACTTAGGCGTTTGAGTTCACTCTTTTTCCCTTTTAGTGTTCCATTTCTTTTCTTTGATTCTTCTCCCGAGTGTCACGGCCAATTAATCCTAACTCATGTTTGAGTTCTTCAAATCTTGACTCACATAATGGTTTTGTGAAGATGTCACCAATTGTTTATCGGTTGAGATATATTCCAAGATGATGTCCTTCTTTTCAACATGATCTCTTATGAAGTGATATCCGACATCGATATGCTTTGTTCTTGAGTGCAACACAGATTTTGAGTGATTGCAATTGCACTTGTGTTATCACACATGATTGGAATTTCTTTTTCTCAACTTCATAGTCTCTTAGTCTTTGTCTCATCCATAGGACTTGGGCACAACAACGCCCAGCAGTATGTATTCCTTGTTGTAGAGGTGTCTATTGAATTTTGCTTCTTGCTAAACCAGAAATCAACTTTGTTTCCTAGCATTTGACATGTGCCTGAGGTGCTTTTTTCATCAACTCGCATCCGGCATAGTCAGTCCAATAGCTAATTAGCTTGAATCCACCTTCCTTTGATACCATAAGCCAACTTCTTGCTTCCTTTCAAGTATCTCAATATTCTCTTAGTCCTTTGTCATATGGCTCTCTTTTGGAGCAGATTGAAATCTTGCACATACACCTACAACAAAGGTGATGTCCGGCCTTCTTTGTAAGATGAAGCAATGATCCAATCGATTATCTCAGATCTTGTTTTGATCTACTGAGCTTGCCATCTCGCATCCATGTCCATTTTGATGATGTATTCATTGGTATTTTCACGTAAGACTTCTCCTCCATACCAAATTTCTTCATTAAGTCTCTGGTGTATTTTGTTTGACTTATGAAGGTTCCATCCTTCGATTGTTTCACTTGGAGTCCAAGGAAGAATGTTAGCTCTCCCATCATGCTCATTTCAAATTTACTTTGCATGAGGTTTGAAATTTTTTCACATAGTTCTTTGTTTGTGGATCCAAAAATGATGTCATCCACATATATTTGAACAAGCGGTATACTCTTTTTTTTTTTTTCTTGAATTACTCAAAAGTGTTCTATCTACTTTTCCTTTTGTGAATCCATTTTCGATTAGGAATTGTGACAAAGTATCATACCATGCTCACGGGTGCCTGTTTCAATCCATACAAGGCTTTCTTGAGTTTGTATACCTTATCTCCAAGAGTCTTCTCGCTCAAATCCTGGAGGTTGTTCAACATACACTTCTTCTTCCAATAAACCATTTAGGAATGCACTTTTTACATCCATCGATATACAATGAAATTCTTGTGAGCTGCATAGGCAAGAAACATCCTTATAGCTTCCAATCTTGCTACAGGAGCAAATGTTTCATCAAAATCTATTCCTTCTTCTTGGCAATATCCTTTAGCTACTAGTCTTGCCTTGTTTCTTACCATAGAACCTTCCTCGTTCATCTTGTTTCGAACACCCATTTAGTACCAATAACATTTTGATGTGTGGGTCTTTGAACTAATTCCCATACTTTATTTCTTTCAAACCGATTCACTCTTCTTGCATAGCTTGAATCCAATGTGTATCGTCCAATGCTTGTAACACATCTTTGGGCTCTATTTGCGAGATAAAGCATGTGAACATGGCTTCTTGTTGAGTTAAGGATCTTGTTTGACACCTTCTCTTATATCTCCAATGACAAGTTCTCGGTGGATGGTCTCTCGGCCATCTTACATCAAAGTTGGAGTAAGTTAGCTGGATTCGATCGTCTTGCACTTTGTGTTCTTTGTGTTCACTCTCTCGTAATCACTTAGCAAAATTTTCCAAATTTTTTTGAGATTGACTATCTCATCTTCTTCCGAGTTTATAATTCCGGCTTGGCTTGACAAAGATAGGGACTCTTCAGTATGGTTGGATGATTGACTTATCACCGACTCTTCAATGTCTTCTCCATTTACATTTGGCTCATCGAATACCACATGAATGGATTCTTCCGCAACCATAGTCCTTTTGTTGAGTACTCAGTAGGCTTTGCTTTCTTTGAGAGTATCCCAAGAAGATACCTTCATCGACTTTAGCATCGAAAGCCTTTAGATTGTCTTTGCCATTGTTGTGGATGAAGCATTTACATCCAAATATTACTCAAATATGCAACATTTGGTTTTCTTCCACCAAATCTCATAGGAGTCTTTGTCACCGTCTGTTTTATCATACATCTGTTTTTGAGTGTAGCAAGTCGTGTTGATTGCTTCACCAAAATCTTTTTGGTAACCCCCGCTTGACTAACATGGTCCTTCTTTGCTTCTTTGAGAGTTCTCCCTTCCTTCTTTCGCAACTCCATTTTTTGAGGAGTCCTTGTCTGTGATAGTTCATGACCAATACCATTTTCAATACAATATCGAGTTATTATTCCATTGACAAACTCGGTTCCTCCTCCGTCGATCTTATTTTGATAATGGTTTGGCTCTTCTCGTTTTGAATCCTCTTCATCACCGTGTGTAGTTTTTTTGCGTAGAGTTTCTTTCTTCTTACACATGAATATTGTCCATGTATATCTTGAGTAGTCATCTACTACCACCAAGGTGTATTTCTTTCCACTTATCTTTGGGCCGGTTCCACTTGGGCCAAATAGATCCATATGTAGCGATGCAATATTCTTGTTGAAGATGAACATGTCTTTTCTTTGAATGAAGATTTGATTTGTTTTCCTTCCGACATGCATCACATATACTCTCCTTCTTGTATACCGAGTCCGGAAGTCCTTCCACAAGACTACTTCTCGGCAAGCTTGTTAATCGTTTTGAAATTCAGGTGACTCGACTTTTTGTGCCACGGCAACTTGATTCAAATTGTGCTCTTTGCTAATAGACAGTCTTTGTGTGTAGCGGTTGACCAATCTACTACATACATGTTCTTTTGTCTCGCATCCTTGCAACACAACTTCATTCGATTCAAGATCCTTGATTTGGCATACACCCATGTTGAATCCAACATTATAGCCCTTGTCACGAGTTGACTTATGCTTAGCAAGTTGAAGTTGAGTCCTTCGACATATGCAACATCTGTGATTTCTAATTCGTTCCTCTTGATGGATCCAATGCCTCTTATTTCACCTGAGCTTCATTTCCTCCAAATATTACTTTTGCTCCTTTAACTTCCTTGAATTTTGACAAATTTTTCTTATTTCTGTCATATGTCCGGAATGTACCACTATCCATGTACCAGGTTCCTTGGCACTCACTTCCTTGAACTCCGTAATCAAGGAAATTAAGTTTTAGGTACCCATACTTGTCTGGGTCCTGAGGGGTTAGAATTGTAAGATGATCCAATCAACTTATAGCCAAATGATTTGACTCTAAGGGGTTGCCATCTATCGATGCCATAATCATAATTAATCCTGGCAAATTGCTTGGGGATTCTAGGTTCATACAAAATTGTCTCTTTTGTCCGTATGCACCGTGTATAAGTTTTGGCAATCGCCTTCTTTGGGTAATTGTGGTGTCTCTGAGTGTAGTGCCTAGGTGCATATGTGTCTTGATGAAAGCTCTTATACTTTTGGAATAGCCTTTCTTTGAGTTCTCGGCCTTTTGCCGTTTGGACTTATATTCCATAAGTCTATCTTTGATAGTTTACATTATTCCAATCGACTTGGCTTGGATATTTTCTACCATTCCCATCATATGTATTTCTTTTATGGATTTTCCTGGTTTTTGGTAGCTCGCTTCTTCTTTACTTTCTGTATTTTTTGTTTGGAGTTTCTTTGAGAACTCGATCAATCTCTTCTCACTGTCCTTTCAAAAGACTCAACAGTCGTTTTCCTTTTCCTTTATAACCAAGGCCATTTGCTTGTAATTGTGCTTTGGAGTGAATGTGTGTGCAACATTTAGAGTTTTGGATTTTTTAGACTCTTCATTTCTTGAAGATCCTTTTTCCAAAATTACTCTTGAAGTTTGACATATCACGAGAGTTAAATCCTAAGCCTGTCTTGTCTCCACATTCTCTTTGAATCATAATAAGATCATCTAATGATTTAGATGCCTTAGTGAATGAGGCAATAACATTTTTGAGGTCATTCTCCTCTTTTCTATGGCAACTATTTACTCGCTTATTAACTTAGCATTTTCAGCCTTTAAACTTTCATTCTCATCACTATTTGACTTAGAGTACCCAACTCCTTAGTCGGTTGTGAGGTTTGGCTTTTGAGTAGGCTGTTTTTCCTCATTTAGTAGTGTGTGTGAGGATTTAATGTGTTCAAAATCTTTCATCATTTTGCCTAATGAATCATAAAGATCAGTGGGTGATGAAGTGTGTGTGTCACAATCACTATCACTAGAGTCCGAGTTTGATGAGTTGGAGTGTACCTCATCTTCTTGGTCGAGGTTGATCTTGTTCCTTGGCCATTAAGCGGATCGGGCTTCTTCTTCGAGTCACTTGAGTAGTCAGCTTCACACTCTCTGAATCACTGTCTCTCTTGACTTGGCTGTTTCAGCATCTCTGCAGCCCATCATTGCCTTTTTCTTTTCTTGTCTTCTTTCTCTGAAGACCTTTCTTTCTTCTTCATTCCTGTATTTGTTAACTACAGGATATGAGCGATCAATGGCATAGTGACCTGGTTGTCTCTGGTTCAAGATAGATATTCACCTTTTGATCGACTCTTTCCATTCTTGGATTATCACCCTTTGATATTCGACTTTTTGATGATCTTTCTCTTGGTTGGTCTATCTTCCCTTGATTTGGAGGAGTTGAGTGTCTTCGGAAGATTCGCCCTTTCCTCTCTTGTAGTTCTTATTGAAGAACTTGTTGAACCTTTTAACCATCGGGGCTATTTCTTCGGATCAATGACTTCTTTGACCTCGGCTCTCTTCCCATCTTTAACAATTAGAGCGTTGTTTTGGGTACAGATTTGTCTCTTCCTGGTCTTTTTCTTCTCCGGCTCAAACTCGTAGGCTTTGAGGTCCGAGAATAGTTCATGGTTGGATGTCTTTGATAGGTCCATGGAATGTCTTAGTGCCATGACCTTCATTTCCCATTCACCGGAAGACTTTTTTAGGATTTTCATACACATTTCATTCGTGTATATTCCTTTCCAAGTGCGAGATAACTCATTAGTGATTTACGTGAATCGAGCATCCAGTTGATCCAGGTTTTCTCCTGAGATCATTTTGAAGTTCTCAAATTTACTCAGTCGACCACCGATAATTTGTTTTCTTTGATTTGCTCTGAGCCTTCACAAATCAATGTTAGCTTGTCCCATTTCTTTAGCCGTTTTGCATGATTTGACTTTATTGAACATGGCTTTGTCGAGGTTTTGTAAAGGATGTCCTTGGCTACATTGTCCAGGTTGTATCTTTTTCTGTCATCATTTGTCCATTCGGTTCTTGGTTTTTCAACCATGATCGTGCAGGAGCAACATCCTCTTCTCCTTCACCGAGCTCTTCTTACAAATGTTTCACCTTTAAGATTTGCGGTGGCCCATCCTCTATCACTATCCACATCTCATCATGTAATCTTGATAGATGAGCACGCATACGAATTTTCCAATCATCAAATTCTTCAATAGTGAACATAGGGATGCGTGTCAAATTTGCTTCCATGATAATAACTTTTAATGATAAAAAGAGTTTTGAAAGTTTAAGTACTAAAGCGGACTTTTGAAAAGTTTGGAGATCTAGTTCGATAACCGGTCGGAGGGTTCAATGAACCAACCGCTCGATACCACTTGTAGGTCCCAAGGGGTGTAAGTGTAAGGTTTAGAAGGGGGTTGAATAAACCTTACCAAATTTTCGATTTAGTCCTTTTAAATATTCGAGTTAATACTACTGCAATTGTGTCTGGGTGAATGACCAATTTAGTTAATCAAGAGTTAGTCTCTCAACAGACTCAACTGAGCTATTGATGGAATAACTCACGGTGTTGGTCTAAATTAACTCAACTGTGTGGTTTGTTTTTAGTGGAAGACTTAACACCCTTAAGTTTGGTTAAACAAGGATTTAGTGCTTGGTTTAGTACTTAGAAATTATCAAGTGGATAACAAATTTATCGTGATTTAAACAATTAAGATACGAGGAATTAAAGTCTTTGAAATGTAAATGACACAATGAAATTTTTATAGAGGTTCGAAGATGGGGTAACTCTTCTACTCCTCTCTTTCTCCAACGATGGAGGAATCCACTAGGTATTGATCGATATATAAAGTGGTAACATCCGGATACAAAGTCTTGATCACACAAATTGACTTGATCCTTTGGGACTCGATCTGAGACGCCTTGATCACTCGGTGGCTTCTCGTGCGACTCGGCTTCTTCACAGGCATTGCCTTGCTACTACAACCCACTTGCTCAAGCTCTTTGGATTTGATCACGAAGCCCTCCAAAAGCTTAAGACTTGTTCGACCTTGAACCTTCCTACAATCCTTCGTGGAATGTAGACCCTTGATTTTTCATATTTTCCTCTTGAACTGATTGAAGTTATCTTTCCTTCACGGTGAGTGTTGGATTGATGTTCTTCGTAGTGTAGGCTTGAGGATTGAGAATATTTGGTCCGTAACACTTCTCAAAATCATTTATCGGCCTTTTATAGTGATCTTTCAAAAATTTGCCCAATGAAGAGATAGGCTTATTTTTGAAAGTCACTTGCGTCGTTGGCTTGTCTTGTTGCGATCCTTGAATTGCCATTTCCTCGTATGAATTGTTCTCCGGCTTTTTGAGAGTTCGACACGGTGTGCTTCCCATTGGTTAATTCCTTTTGCACGATTAAGGGGCCGAGCACTCACGAGAAAGGTGGTATGGAGATATTACTTGTTTAAGTAATTCTCTTGATTTACGTACAACGGATCTTTTTCATTATCTCGACTTGACGCATTTCTTTGCTTTCCCCAGGTGACTTTGAGTCGACTTCCAATCATGGATGACTCTTACATCACTTCAACTTGAGACTTGGCATTTCTTGAGTTGACTTGGTGATACTCCACTCACCGCATCTCACCGTTCTTCTTGATAGAGTTCCGTCTACTCTTCTTTGCCATACTCACTGTCTTGCGGCGAGTCTTCCTTCTAGTCTCCGGTTGTCCTCTTGCATGTTTGGGCGTAGGCGACTTAACTCGGCTTGACCACCCTATTTATTACAATGCATTTTACAACAAGAATGGGGTGCCAACTTCCTATTCTAAGTTTTACATAGCATTCATCAAAATCTAAACAATAAATTTCCTAACATCTACCCATCCAATCCTTTAGCTTTTTCTTGATTAAATCCACCACACAAGCAAAAACTTCCTTCTTTGATCTCCCACTCTTTGTCGGGCGCCCGGATAGATTGCATGTTTTGCAACTAAGTTAACTCAAGCACGCTGCTAGCAAGCATGTTGCGAACCTCCATCCCCACCCCCTTGCTAAAAGAAATTTGGTTTTCTCCAAATTAATACGTTGGCACGATGCTCTCTCAAATGCGCTTTATGATGTTCTTAAATGCATTTCAATTTCGCATTCATTTGCCCGCCCAAAAATTATGGAATCATCCGCAAAGAACAGATGTGATATCGTCGGGGGCCTTTTAGTCACTTGAATACCATGTAAGCTTCCACCATAAACAGCCTTTTGAATCAGTGACGAAAATGCCTCTGCACAGAAAAGAAATAAATAAGGGGATAGAGGATCTCCTTGACGGAGACCTCGGGAGGGGGAAAACATGCGACCCGGTTGCCCATTTAGAAGGATCGAAAAAGAAACTGAATTCACACATTTCATAATAAGACCCACAAAAACCGACGGCAACCCTAATTTGAGCATGACCTGTTCTAGAAAATCCCATTCCACCCTATCATAAGCCTTTGACATATCTAGCTTAAAAGCGAAAGATCCGCGCTTCTTGGCAAGATTATTTTTCATAAAATGAAAAATCTCAAAGGCTAGCAACGCATATCGATAATTAGTGACGAACGCAGATCGGTATGGTGGATCAAAGCGGAAGAAACGATTTAAGCCTATTAGCTATGGTTTTTGAAATTATTTTATAAATAACATTACATAAACTAATAGGTCTAAAATCTGTAACCAGTTCACGGTTTTTTTTCTTCGGGATAAGAACAATAAAAGTATTGTTGAGTCGATTGGGGTTTTCGTGATTATTAAGGATCAAAAGAACAGTAGAAACAACATCAGATTTAATAATAGACCAGAATTTTTGAAAGAAAAGTGCAGGCATACCATCCGGCCCGGGAGCTTTTGTGGGGTGCATTTGTGCTAGAGCTTCCGTAACTTCTTCCGCTACAAAAGGTCTCGTGAGGTTTTCACTGTCCGTGTTCGGTAACCTATGCTCTACTACCCCCAGCACATCGACCATATCGAGCTCATTGCCCGTCGTGAACAGATCCTGGAAATAGTTATTGAAAGCCCCTTCTATATCATTTTCCTCTTCAAGCCAAACCCCCATAGGCGATTTAATCCGCTCCACCCTATTACGAGCATGTCTCCCATTCGCTAGCTTGTGAAAAAAGGCCGTGTTCTGATCACCATCCTTAATCCAGTTTGCTCGGGCCCTTTGATGCCACATTTTTTCTTGCTTTACATGGAGTTCCCGAAGCTTGGCTTCCAAATGTTGTCTTTCCAAAATATCCAATCTCCCAATGTATGTGGTGCTTTTCTCCTGAGTCTTTCTTCACACTCTTTAATATGATGCTCCACATTTCCAAAATGTGTTTTCTCCCACATACTAAGTTGCCGTCCACATTCGATAAGTTTGTGCATGAATAGTCATTGTCAGAACCCCTATTGTCGTCATCCCATGCATTCTTTATTACGAGTTGGCATGTTTCATCCATTAACCACATTGACTCAAACCTAAAAAGTTTTCGACGTTTTCTCCGACCATGGGCGGTATCCGTTCTCTCTTTCCATTTGATGAGGATTGGGCAATGATCGATGCTTACACGTGGGAGATGTGCGATGTTATAGCCGGGAACATTGTGATCCAGTTCGATTGCCCAAACATCTATCGAGCCGCTCTGAATATTCATATCGCCTTTGCCCATTAGTCCAAGTGAATGAGAAACCTTCGTACCCTAAGTCTTCCAGATTGCGTGTCCGGGAGTGTTTTGTGAAATTCTTCCAACTTAGCTCCTTCTTTTAGTCTCCCCCACTTTTTCAAAATTGTAAAGAATCTCATTGAAATCCCCTACGCAGAGCCACGGTCCGTCGTCGAGGTTGTGAGATCCCTCAATAGATTCCATGTGCACCATTTAGATCCTTCTTCAGGCCACCCATATAAACCATCGGCCTCCATTGTCTTTTTTCCTCTGTCGATACCATCAATGTGATGTAAAGAATCGAGGTCACCTCAAATTTAAAATTACCCTTCCAAAGTAGACATAGGCCTCCCCTTCTACCACCATTTGACATGTCGCACTTCACCGCATGCATGCCTTCATAGCCAAACGAACGTGTGATTTCTTCCATTTCATGATTATTGAGCTTCGTTTCCATAAGGAAAACGAATTTGGGATCTTTTTCCAAGATATAACGTTTAAGCACACGAATCGGTTGGTTCCCAAGCCCCGGCGTTCCAACTCAAGCAACTCATTGTGCCGTGGATCTGCTCTCTCCAGCCCGCTCCGCCATTAGATTAAAAGTACTCGGGACATCAAAAGGCCAAATTCTCGGACTTTTTTGTTTTTTCCATTCCGATTTCGACTCCAAGAGGTCTACCGTGGCTGGTTTTCTTTTTTGAGATATATCTTTGGGGAGTAGGTTTTTTGCTTGGGGGGCTCATTTTTTTTAAGCGGGTCCAAACGTTTTTGTTTTTACGGAAGAGGTTTGGGGAGTTTGGTTATTGGATGACGTGGGAGTGTTTGGTATTTGTTGTTGAGAGTTTTGTGAGGTTTGGGTGGGTGGCTTCGGGGTTGGCATTTTTCCAGTGGTTATTTCTGTATGTTGGGTTGGTGGTGGTACTTTTAGAGTGGATGTTGTAGTTGGCTGGCATTTTTGGGCGAGAAGTTCAGTGGTAGGGTTTGTAGTAGAATGTTGGAGTTGGGGTGGTGCCGGTTCCTGTTGGCTTTTGGGTTGGATGGTAAGGTATTTGAGAGTGTCATCTATAAGGTAATCAGTGGGTAGTATGGGATCGGTGCGATCGTCAGGTTAGTAGGTGAGGTATGGCAGGTGGTATTTGTGTTATACGGGTATGAGGGTTTGGGTGTTGTGAGGAGGATGATGATTCAGCCTGTGCGGTTCGGCCAAATAGGTTTCTGCTCGTGGGGTTTCGGGTTACTGGGAGTGGTTCTTTTTGTGTTGAGGCTCGTCTTAGAGGGGATGCCTTTAGCCACGGGCCGTCTTCATGTTTGTTGTTATCTCTTACATTTGTCTACTTCATATCATTCGATTATGCCAAAGAAATGGGATTTATCATTTATGGAAAAATAGTTTCTAATTAGGAAATAAAATCTTATTTACAATATTAGAAAAACAAAGAATGGGCCTAGCCCATGGCATGCACAAAGATAATTTGATGAGAGAAATCAAGTCCCCATTGTACCAATGCATATTAAATAATAAAAAAAATGCCCCAGTCATTATTGCAAGTAACGACTGGGATGGGCTATTTTTTTTAAAAAAATAATGTGCGACCATGTCAACATTAAACCAATTCAATTGGGAAAAAAATGTATTCCCCAGTCGTTACTGCTAGTAACGACTGGGATGTTTTTTTTTAAGTTTATGTTTGGTCGTTGATTCAATCAACGACTAAACTTTAGTCGTTAATTGAATCAATGACCATCTCTAAATTTTTAATACCCTCAAATTCCACCATATTGGTGTAATAATTTCCCCCAATTGCAATTAACTGTTAAAAAACCCCTTGTATAATATTAAATATATAATTTTTATCGGTGGAGCTAATTAATAAATTAAAGCCATTTAAAATTATTTTAACGATTTATTGTGAAAAAAATAAATTTAAAGAACTAGGTTAAAACAGAGGTTCCCACTCTGTTTTTTGAATTTTTTTTTCTACAGGTTCGAGGTTTTTAAACTATGTTTTCTCCATTCTCCATTTTTTTGTCAATTAATTAAAAACCTTATTATGCATTCGTGTTGATCTTGATTGGTGGTTTTTATTTTTAAATGAAAATTGTTAGTGGTAGATGCATTTGTATTTATTTAATTCAAGTTACAAATCTAAAATGTTACTCCAAATTTTCCTATAGTTTTGTATGCTTAGCCTCATTTGTTAAATAGGTATATTTCTTTAAATTTTAAGGATGAGTTTTTTTTCTAGTTTAGTTTATAATTTCAAGAACTATGTGTATATAATGAATCTAAAAAATGAAAATCCAATTTATCTCAAACTAATTGTTTCTGTATAAATAAAATAAAAAAACTCCGAACTTCCTTTTTCAAAAGGTTTGTTCGTGTTACTAATCAGTCGACTTAACTATTATTTTAAATAGAAGTATTAATAATTTGATTATTTGTTGTTAATTCAATTGAGTAATAGAATTAAAAATAATAATTTTAATATAAATTAAATAAAATTTTGTTTAAATCAATATAAAAATAGTAATTTTAATCAATTAGCGTTACTCAAAAATGGGATATGGAGTGTAAAAACAAAATTTACGAGAAACCAACACACCTTATTCATTTTAAGATTTTGCAATCATATTATAATACACAACACAAAGCATGCATAAATGTTACTATGCATAAATGTGAGGCCCCGATTTTTATTTAGCCTATAATACGAATTTTTGTAACATTGAGTAATGTATTATTTGGCTATGTGTTACAATACTTATATTAATGAAATGTAGTACTAATCTTATTTATTTCCTTCATAATCGACTACTTCTTCTTTATTTTTGAGTTTACCTATCACATTCTTTCTCAAGTATTAATTACTTGATTGGTTATTTTTATTACTTGGGTAAATATTGGACACCTTAGAAATTTAGGAGACTTATTTTACTAAGTGTCATGTACCCTATAGAATTAAGAGCTTGATTTTAGAATAAGTGATTATGGGACTCACAAGTGAATGTGGAATACAATAGCAATTTTCAGATTTGACATTATACACCAATCATCATCAATTTTGGGACAAAATAAAATAACATGGTACCCGGTACATTAGATAATTATTTTTATTGTGATTTTGATGATTTTATTAAATGAGTTTTATACCAAAATAATATTCCCAAATGTTATCCAAATACTTCAAAATATTTTCAGATTTTTACTAAGTTTTTGAAATACTTCTTGAACTTTATTTTTGACAAAAATCAGACAACTTCTTCAGACTTAGGTCGTACTTAGGTTTCAAAAAAAAACAGAGAACAATCGGTGGGATTACGCGGGGAAGGCGACCGATTATGCGGGATGACATTTTTTTCTGTCAAATGTCTCTGTTTGAGGGGAGACCGGTTGGACCCTAGGGGCGACCAGTCGCCCTATATGTCGATTGGTCCACCCCGGGGTTGTTGGGCGGCCCGACAATGTAAACCGACATAAGTTTGGTGTATGGCGCCCCGATTTTGAACAATGTACGTAATTTTGGGCTTAAGGAAGGCTACATTAGTGTGTACCTAACTTTAAATAACTTTCAACATGGACAGAGCGTTTCAAATCAACATCAAATAACACGCTCATAGGCGGGTTAGCCCAATTCACAAAATATAGCGGAAGCATTATATAAGTAGATAAGTCAGAGCTCATCTCAATAGCAAACAAAAGAAAGTTTATTTACAGACTCAGTTTATCAGTTCAAAGTTTAAGAAAGAGGGAAATAGAAACTTTGGGACTCCAAAAATATTTCATCATGCCCAAGTCTTCATGTCGTGCCTCGCCTCAATCTGAAAATATAATGTGGGGTGAGTCTTTATGAAAATACACTCGGTGGGGGTACATTAAGCGGCTCGCGTGATTAATTACAACTAGCGAGATGCATCATACGTGGCATTTGTATGCGGACGGACCGTAACTTTGTAATATGTATGAGCTCATAATGTGAAGTGATCGTCACCACAACACATAAAATATGTAACATGTACGGTACAACCGCAACATGGGATTCATGCAAAACATACTAATCATGATTATTAAACAGTCAACTTGCATTGAATAGCAATATTACACGGTTAAGTGTAAAGGTAACCCCACCTTTTTGATGTGCAAAATGATTGTGCAGAATGCAAGTCTTAGTTCCCGGGCTCAATCTCATTTCCTACACAAAATAGCATAATATGTCTTAGAAGCCTGTAATGGAAATATAATAATATATAATAATTTAAATATACTAGAGAAATCTATCCTTAAAATTTGGGGGCATTTGGATGTGAGATGAAGAAATTAGAAGCGAAACGGAATAATAAGAATGTTCGGGTTTCATTTTCTTGAAGTTGGAAGATTGAAGGGTAATATTGTAATTTTGAATAGACCTTGCGTATGACCGAGGGTATAATCAGACTATGGTTCAAATTTGAGGTCAATTGGAGTTCGTTTGACCCCTTTCGGGTCGAAAACGAGAAAGTCAGGACTTAAGGAATTTTAATTAAAAAGGTTTGGGGTAGTTCAGTGAATTTTCAAAATTAGTTCAAAATATTGGGGGTCAATCTGGAATTTTCAGATAAGCTGATTTGGGAGGACTAAAGTGAAACTTGGAGGGGGTCAAACTGAAGTTTTCGAAAATTGCAAGCAAGTCCAAAACTATTTTAAATTGCGTTTGGCATCCCTCAACTTTCGATTTCCACCCCAACTCATCCCCACCACCATTTGCCACCTTGACAACCCTCGAAATTATCTCGACCCCAAGACCCTTACTACGGCGGTGACCTACCCTCACCGACCCGATGTATTTTCGGCCATTGTTGGCTAAAAATTAACAAACACACACACATACACAGACACGCACGCACACACGAACATAGGTGGCGAGGTTCCACCTCGTCGCCTCCACTCAACACCAACCCACCCCAGACGCCCATTCCATATGACGCGGTGGATTTCGGCGGAGAGGGGCTGAGAAAGAGAGAAAGACGAGAGAGAGAGAGAGAGAGAGTAAGAAAATTAATGAAATTTTCGTAAGTTCCCGACTTTGATTCATGGCAGAAACGAACTCCGACCATGAAATGGATCGATGGGCTTTGAAGCCCTTGAAGAGATGAGCAAAATGGTATAAGGATCATCGATTTTGGACCGGTGGATCGCCAGAAATTGGCCGCCAAAAGTTGACGGCATCAGCGCAAATCGGCAGATTTTCAGAAACTTCACCGGCGATTTACCATAGATCTAGATCTGGATTTTGTCGTGAGATGTGGCGTTGGAAACCGTATTGAATGAGCTTTCTAATGGTATAAGGTTTGTAAAAATCCAACGGTCGGATCTCCGTAGATCTATAGTTAAATATTTCGAATTTCAACTTTATTGGCTATTTGCCGGCGACCGGAAATTCAAATCGAAAATCCGACTTCAGATTTGGAACGAGGGAGACAAAATAGTTCGAAAAGGCTATGGTTTGCTAATTTCCACCACCAGTCGCCGGCAGCCGATGGGCGACTGTGGTGGTGGCCGGCTACCGGAAGTAATCAAGAAGAAGGAAGAGCTTGTTTACCCAAGAAGAAAAGTTTCTCCTTTTGGATAATTAATGAAAATGGAAAGGTGTATAAAAGGATATAAATGGGTTTTGGGGTATTTGTGATATGCTTGACAATTGGGCTTGATATAAATCGATTTGTGAATTGAAAATAAATAGGAAGCCCCAAAATTGAAATTATAATTTTTCTACCCGAATTATATAATTTAAATAATACTCTTAGTTAGCTATAAATCCCAATAAATTACTAATCTAATACCTTAAAATTGCGAAAAATGTACCCTAAATTTTGAGATTCAAATTCTAATACCGGGTATTACACCCTCCCCCACTACGAAAAATTTCGTACTCGAAATTCAGAACATACTAATTGTCGAAAGATTTGGATAATTGTCCTGAATCACATCTTCTCTTTCCCATGTCGCCTCCTCTTTTCCATGCCTACTCCATTGCACTTTAACTAAAATGATATCTCTATTTCTTAAGGAGTGTATTTTTCTATCAAGGATCACCACTGGAAACTCCTCATAAGTCAAATCTTCTTTAACTTGAATAGTTTCTTGATTAATGACATGACTTGGATCAAACAGATATCTTCTTAACATCGACACGTGAAACACACCATGCACTCCGGACAACTCTGGCGGTAGTGCTAACTTATAGGCTACTTCTCCAATTCTTTCAAGAATTTCGTAAGGACCAATGTATCTCGGTTTTAACTTTCCTTTCTTTCGAAAACGTACTACTCCTTTAGTTGGTGCTACTTTTAGAAATACTTTGTCTCCAATCTGAAACACCAAATCCTTTCTTCGTTTATCGACATACGACTTTTGTCGTTCCTGAGCAATCTTAATTCTCTTTTTGATGAGATCAATCTTTTCCACTGGTTTCTCAACAATATCTGGTCCAATTATTCTTTTCTCTCCAACCTCGTCCTACTATAAAGGGAATCTGCACCTACGTCCATACAGTGCTTCATCGGTGCCATTTTGATCATCGCTTGATAACTGTTGTTATAAGCAAATTCTACTAACGGTAAATGTTCTTCCCAACTTCCTCCTAGATCCAATACTACGACTCTCAACATGTCCTCCGAGTTTGTATTGTTCTTTCCGATCCATCCATGTTTGTGGATGGAATGCGGTACTAAAGGCGAGATTAGTTCCCATGTCACTTTGCAAGCTCTGCCAAAACTTAGAGGTGAATCTCATGTCTCTGTCTGATACAATTGTAACTGGGACTCCATGCAGCTTTACAATCTCTGCTAGATATATCTCGCTAATTTATCTAACTTATACGTCATCTTAATCGGCAAGAAATGAGTGACTTCGTCATGCGATCCACTATGACCCAAATAACCGTTTCCTCGTGCGATTCTAGGCAATCTGTAACAAAATTCATCGTTATATGCTCCCATTTCCATTCGGGTATTTCAAGAGGTCTCATAACCACGATGGTCGTTGATGTTTAGCTTTTATTTGTTGACACGTCATGCATTTCTAAACAAAAGATAATATACTTCTCTTCATGTTTCTCCACCAAAATGTCTCTCTTAGATCTTGATACATTTTAGCAAGGTTGCGTAAAATCGCTAGGCGCTAGTCGGGTGGCGGCACCTAGAAACACCAAGTTTTTTTTTTTTTTTTTTTCATTTTTTTGTATTTTGGCGATTTTTAGCGATTTATTCCGACTAGACCACCTAGGACGATTTTTGCCAATTTTTGGCCGCTGGCGGCGCCAGCGATTTTTGCCCAGGACGATTTTTTTTGCCGATTTTGGGAAAATAGGATTGCCTTAGGGGCGCTAGCGCCTGGCGGCCGCCGCTGGGCGATTTTTTACAACATTGCATTTTAGTACCTCCAGGATGTGCGGTATATGGCGTGCAATGTGCCTCTTCCATGATTTCTCTTCTTAATTGTTCATCCTTCGACACACATAAATGGTTCCCAAACATTAGTGCTCCATCATCGACCACTTCAAATCCTTTTTCTTTCCCATTTTTTGCTCGATTTCTCAACTTCATCAGAAACTTGGCATTCTTTTGAGCATTCACTACTCTACTCCTGAAAGTAGGTTGGACTATAATTGTTGCTATTATTGCCTTCGTGGTATTTGGTGGGACAATGACGTCGATTCTTATCTTATCAAAATCTTTGATAAGCTGTTCTTGGCACATCAGCATGCAATTCAAACCTTCATGATTCTTCCTGCTCAAGGCATCGGCCACTATGTTTGCTTTTCCAGGGTGATATAAAATTGTACAACCATAATCCTTGACCAACTCCAACCATCTTATTTGCCTCATGTTCAATTCCTTCTGCTCAAAGAAGTACTTCAAGATCTTATGATTGGTATATATTTCGCATTTTGCTCCATATAGATAATGTCGCCAAATCTTCAAGGCGTGTACTACCGCTTTGCTAACTCTAAGTCATGAGTCGGATAATTTTGCTCATGAGACTTGATTTATGCGGAGGCATAAGCAACCACTTTGTTGTGTTGCATTAGAACACATCCTAATCCTTGCTTGGATGCATCATTGTAGATGAGCGAACCGCCCGATCCATCCTATTATTATCAAAATAGAAGCGATGATTAACCTCTCCTTTAGTTCTTGGAAGCTTTTCTTACATTTTCCGGACCATTAAAACTTCACACCTTTACAAGTTAGTTGTGTCAAAGGTAATGCGATCTTCGAGAATCCATCGATAAATCTCCTATAATAACCCGCCAAACCCGGAAAACTTCGTACTTCATTCACATTAGTTGGCGTCTTCTAACTTCTTACGACTTCTACCTTGGTAGGTCAACCTCGATCCTTGAGTGAGACGATGTGTCCAAGAAACACCACTTGTTCCATCCAGAATTCACACTTGTTGAATTTAGCATATAGTCGTTCTTTACGTAATGTCTCCAACACAATCCTCAAATTCTCCTCATGTTGCTTCTTGGTTCGTGAATATATCAAGATATCATCTATGAACACGATTACGAAATTGTCCAAGTAAGGATGGAATACTCTGTTCATTAAATCCATAAACACTGCAGGCGCGTTGCTAAGTCCAAAAGGCATTACCACAAACTCATAATGACCATACCGGGTTCTGAAAGTAGTTTTGGGTATGTCACTTTCCTTAACCTTCACTTGGTGATATCCGGACCTCAAGTTAATCTTTGAAAACACACTTGCACCCTTCAACTGGTCAAACAAATCCTCAATCCTCGGCAATGGATACTTATTCTTGATTATGAGCTTGTTTAGTTCTCGGTAGTATATACACATCCTGAATGACCCATCGTTCTTCTTTACAAATAACACTGGTGCACCCCATGGAGATACATTAGGTCGAATAAATTTCTTATCCAACAACGCTTGTAACTGCACTTTTAGTTCTTGCAATTCTTTAGGTGCCATTCTATATGGTGCTTTAGATATTGGTCCCGCTCGGTCCGCACTAGGTCTATCGTAAATTCCACTTGTCTATCGGTGGAATGCCAGGTAAATCTTGGAAAAATATCTTTGTATTCTCGTACAATTGGCACTTCATCAATTGTCACCTCTTTCAATTCAGTGATCATTACATTTACCAAGTAAGCCTCACAGTTATTCTTTGTCAATGCTTTCATGGCTTTCATAGCTGATATTACTCGGGGTATAGATCTAACTTTTGTCCCATGAAATACGAATTCTTTTCCATCACAACTTGGGAATTCCACTTCCTGCTCGTAACACCTAATTATTGCACGATTAAGCTCTAAGCCAATCCATTCCCAAAATCACATCAAAATCCATCATATTTATCACATGTAAATCGACAAATAGATTTCTATCTTCAATTCCTATTTCCGAGTCCCAACACACTTGGTCGGTATTGATCGTCCTCAATCCGGATGGTATCCTAACTTCCAATACATCATCTATTTTGACACAATCACATCCCACTTTCTAAATAACTTAGTAGAAATAAAGGAATGTGTAGCCCAAAGTGTCAAATAAAATGAGAGCAAGTAACTTAGATATAGTCAACATACCTGTCATAGTGCATGGGTCCTTGGCTGCTTCCTCTTGAGTCATAGCAAAGACTCGTGCTTTTCCAACCTTCTGTTTCCCTTTGTTACATTTGCTTGGATTCTTTGCTTCTGGATAATTTTGGATAGTGTGGCCTGGTTTCTTACATCGATAACAAATTTCTTTTCCATACACATTCACCCCTATGATTCTTCCCACATTAAGGCACTAAGGTTTATCCCCGGTACTTGTTCCAGTATATTCACCAGTTCTTGCTTGCTTGTTCTGTGGCCCGATATTTGCTTTTCCACGATTTGTATTATCCCATTTTCTTTTCTCAATTACGACTTGAGCCTTTCTATTTCCAAAATCTAAATTCAGTTGGGCTGCAATCTCCAAGGCCCTTTCAACAGTGTCTGCATACGTGGTAGTCTTCGTTGTTGTCAAGATACTGTTGATCTCAGTGGGTAACCCTTATTCAAAGCATCTAGCCTTATCATATTCCGTGCTCACCAAACTAGTAGCGTACCTAGATAACTGGTTAAACTTTCTCTCATACTCAGTGACTGTCATTGACCCTTGTTTCATGTGTATGAATTCCCATCTTTTCTTTTCACGGTAAGACAATGGCAAGTAGTTTTGCATAACCACATCCTTGAATTCTTGCCAAGTCAGAGCCCCAATCTGTTGTTGAGTGCGAGTCCTACAATATGATTCCCACCAATGGTCGGCGTCTTCAATCATCGAAAGATTGCACAAGACACCTTATGAGCATCGGTCACGAGGCAATGTAAGTGAATATATGCTCTAAAGCATGGAGCCACTCCTCGACAACTGCAGGTTCTTCTCTTCCATTAAAAATGGGTGGATTTAATCGATGAAATTACTCTACCACTTGAGTCAAAGTATCATGTGGATTTAGGGGTTGTGGTTGTTGATTTTGAGTAGTGGTGAAATGGTGTGTCAATCCACGCAACACAGTAATCAAATCTTCACCAGGATTAGCCATCTCTGGAGCATGTGGGGCAGGTGGAGCCTCAGCTGGCAGTTGCTCTTGATTACGACGACCACATCGGGCCATTCTAAAATTCCAACAACTAAATATATCTAGAATCAATGGTTATAGACTAAAATAATACTATTTATTGTTCCTAATAATCATGAACTTACATCGAATTATTTAAGGTACATAAGTATATGTACACAATAACAGTATGCCTAAAAAGTCCAATCCAACTCAAAGTTCAAGTGATCAAAGCCTATGAGCTAGTTCTCTAGTATCATGTATGAAGTGTAATGACTTTGTCAAAATCATGAAGCACATGACAATATGAAAATTCATTTCATGAAATAAGTTTTCATATAATATGCACTTGGCATAAATCATATTCGAGCGATGAATTTGCGAAAAATTGTAATCATGTTGAAATTGTTCATATGACATAGCATTCATATCATGTGTAATATGGGAGGCACGGCTCCAATATAGCATTGATCATGTAACATGTCATGTATTCATGAATCATGTAAACCGTTATGGAGAAATCATGCGTATATCTTTAGGCAGCATTTCACTTCAACTTGGGGCATGAAGTTTTCAAAAACAATTGTCCCTAAGATTAACCTTCAATTCAAGAATCAAGAACACCTATAAAATCATTTTACGAGTATAGTCAAAAATCTTGCTCGATACCAACTCTGTAGCGCCCCGATTTTGAACAATGTAGTTTTGGGCTTAAGGAACGCTACATTAGTGTGTACCTAACTTTAAATAACTTTCAACATGGACATGAGCATTTCAAATCAACATCAAATAACACACTCATAGGCGGGTTAGCCCAATTCACAAAATACAAATGTTGGGAAGCATTATATAAGTAGATAAGTCACATCTCATCTCAACAACAAACAAAAGAAAGTTTATTTACTGGACTTGATTTATCAGTTCAAAGTTTAAGAAAGAGGGAAATGGGAACTTTGGGACTCCAAAAATGTTTCATCATGCCCAAGTCTTCGTGTCGTGCCTCGCCTCAATCTGAAAATATAATGTGGGTTGAGTGCTATGAAAATACACTCAATGGGGTACACTTAAGTGACTGCGTAATTAATTACAAGTAGCGAGATATGCATCATACATGGCATTTGTACGGACGGACCGTAACTTTGTAATATGTACAAGCTCATAATGTGAAGTGATCGTCACCACAACACATAAAATATGTAACATGTACGGTACAACCGCAACATTGGATTCATGCAAAACATACTAATCATGATTATTAAATAGTCAACTTGTATTGAATAGCAATATTATACGGTTAAGTGTAAAGGTAACCCCACCTTTTTGATGTGCAAAATGATTGTGCAGGATGCAAGTCCTAGTTCCCGGGCTCAATCTCGTTTCCTACACAAAATAGAATAATATATCTTAGAAGCCTGGAATGGAAATATAATAATATATAATAATTTAAATACACTAGAGAAATCTATCCTTAAAATTTGGGGGCATTTGGATGTGAGATGAAATTAGAAGCGAAACGGAATAAAAAAAGATGTTCGGGTTTCATTTTTTTGAAGTTGGAAGATTGAAGGGTAATATTGTGATTTTGAATAGACCTTGCTTATGTTGAGGGTATAACGAGACTATGGTTCAAATTTGAGGTCAATCGGAGTTCGTTTAACCCTTTTCGGGTCAAAAACGAGAAAGTTAGGACTTCAAAAATTTTAATTAAAAAGGTTTACGGTAGTTTAGTGAGTTTCGAAAATTAGTTCAAAATATTGGGGGTCAATCTGGAATTTTCAGATAAGCTGATTTGGGAGGTCTAAAGTGAAACTTGGAGGGGATCAAACTGAAGTTTTCGAAAATTGCAAGCAAGTCCAAAACTATTTCAAGTTCTGTTTGGCATCCCCTCAACTTTCAATTTCCACCTCAACTGATCCCCACCACCATTTGCCACCTCGACAGCCCTCGAAATTATCTCCGGCCAGCAGCCCTTGCCGCCGGCGACCTACCCTCACCGACCCGACGTATTTCCGGCCATTGTTGGCCAGAAATTAACACACACACATACGGACACGCACGCACACACACATAGCGGCGAGATTCCATCTTGTCGCGCCGCTCACCACCAATCCACCCAGACGCCCGTTCCATACGACGCGGTAGCTTCCGGCGGAGAGGGCTGAGAAAGAGAGAAAGACGAGAGAGAGAGTAAGAAAATTAAAGAAATTTTCGCAAGTTTTTGACTTCGATTCACGGTGGAAACAAACTCCAACCATGAAATTGATTAGTGGGCTTTGAATCCCTTGAAGAGACGAGCAAAATGGTATAAGGCTCATCGATTTTGGACCCGTGGATCACCGGAAATCGGCCGCCAAAAGTTGACGGCGTCGGCGAGAATTGGCAGATTTTCAGAAACTTCGCCGGCAATTTGCCGGAGATCTAGAAATCGGATTTTGTCGTGAGAGGTGGAGTTGGGAACCTTATTGAATAGGATTTCTAACGGTATAAGGTTTGTGAAAATCCAACGGTCGGATCTCCGTAGATCTAGAGTTAAATATTCCGAATTTTTAACTTTATCGGTGATTTGCCGGCGAACGAAGATTCAAATCGAAAATCCGTCTTGATTTGGAGCACGAGGGAGACAAAATAGTTTGAATAGGCTATGGTTTGCTAATTTCCCGCCCGGTGGCCGATAGCCGACGGGTTCTGTGGTGGTGGCGGTACATTTAAGAATCGGGGAAGAAGGAAGAGTTTGCTTACCCATGAAGGAAAGTTTCTCTTTTTGGATAATTACTGAAAATGGAAAGGTGTATAAAAAGATATAAATGGGTTTTGGGGTATTTGTGATAGGGCGACAATTGGGCCAAAAAATTGGGATGAAAATAATATATCTTAATGATTTATTTATATTTTGTTGAGCTTGAAATAAATCGATTTGTGAATTGAAAATAAATAGGAAGCCCCAAAATTGAAATTATAATTTTTCTACTCGAATTATATAATTTAAATAATATTCTTAATTAGCTATAAATCTCAATAAATTACTAATCTAATACTTTAAAATTGCGAAAAATTTACTAAATTTTGAGATTCAAATTCTAATACCGGGTATTCTGATTGCTCGTGCCACGGCTTCCATTTCGGGGCATGACAATAAATGTCTCCTTTCAAGAAAGAGGCGGCCTTTTTCTTAGGGGTGTCAATTTGGGTTGGGTCGGGGTTCACGGATCCGGGTTCTTGGATTCGCGGGTAAGTCAATCGGACCCATCCCATTTAACTATTTGTCAAAATCTTGAATCCGAACCCAACTTATTTATTTCATAGGTAACGCTTAACTCATTTAATAAAATTATTTTTATGTACATTAAATAGTTTGAATGAATAAATTTAAATTTTTAAAATCAACCAAAATAGCACTCTAATCAATCAATAAAAAAAAATCACAATTGACAACATACAAAAAAATAACATAATTGCATAAACATAACATATTAATCATATTTTGAGGACAACATAAAAAAAGAATGTAAAATAATAACAACATATATAAGTAAGGAAATTTTAGCACTTAAGTCTTAAAGACATGTCTTGTTTCTATCTTTTCTTACAATTAATTATTTACTTAATTTTGTTTTAAATTTACAAACGGGTTATAGCAGGTTGATTTGAACTCGACTTGTTTATATTGGTGTGTTATTCGGGTTCGACCCGAACCCATGAAACCTTGACCATACCTATTAATTCGTGTCGGGTCCGAAATTGATACCTCTATTTTTTCTTTCTTTTTCCCATTATCTATAAAAATAGATTATCAATATATATATATATATATATATATATAGGGATTGGTTCAAATGAGACCAATCCCTTTAGGTTAGTCCATAAGAACACTTATGGACTCTTGATTTAAAATTTTGGATGTTGTAGATCATTTTAGTTAATTTAGGCATATAAGGGTATAATAGTACTTTTATATTTAATTAGTTATGGTAATTGGACGGTTATTAGCTATTTTTAAGGAAACATAATCTTACATTTTCAGTTACCCGATTTCTAGGGAGGAAAAATCATCAACTTCAAGCGTTTTTTTCAAAATTGATATTTCTTTTCGCCATATTTGTGAACAGTCGTTTTATTGTATACTTAGTTCAGTGGACTTGTATACTTAGTCATGTTTTCTTGTATATTTAGTTCAGTGGATTTGTATACTTGGTTCAGTGGAATCGTATTCTTAGTTATATAAGTAGTTTAGTAAGTAGTTTAGTGAATTTGTATACTTAGTTTTGTGTATTTGTATACTTAGTTCAATGGAATTGTATACTTAGTTATATAAGTAATTCAGTGTAATTGTATACTTAGTTAAATGTTTCTGTATACTTAGTATTATTTTAATGTATAGTTAGTTACATGTAATTGTATACTTAGTTAAATGTTTATGTATACTTAGTAAAGTTTTAATGTACATGTAGTTTAGTGTAATTGTATACTTAGTTAATTGTTTATGTATACTTAGTAATGTTTTAATGTATAGTTAGTTTAGTGTAATTGTATACTTTTCATTAATTGTTGCACAATTTTGTTGCCATATTTGAATAATTTGCGGGTTCGAATGGGAAGAGAGAAAGGAAAGGTGAATCGGAAAGGTGAATCGTATACTTACTTATGAAATATTGTATATATTGTAATATATATTGGCCATTGATTTACTATTTGGATGGTATAGATTTAGTCGGAGGGTGGTCTCACGATCCCACAAAATCAATTTCCGAATTTTTTCCATTGTGAATCAAAGTCGATTACAAAAATTTCATTTTCATTTTCTCTCATTTTTCTCTTTTCTCAACCTTACTTATGAAATGTTTGTATATATTGTAATATAATCTCATTGGCCATTGATTTTACTATTTGGATGATATAGATTTAGTCCTATGGACACAGATATATATATCTATATATATATATATATACCATATATATATATATATATATATATATACATACATATATTTTATATATATATATAGGTGTCAACTCTGTTTTTTTCTCAACTTGCGAAAAAAAATTAAAATTCGAGAATCTGAGTTGCCGCCTCTGTTTTCACATAGTTTCTTAAATTTACTTTTTCCACAATAAATCGTTAAAATGAATTTTAAATGACTTTAGTTTATTAAATTAGCCGAAAATTGGCTATCGGATTATGGATTCGTTATAGAGTTATCTTTTCTTTTTGAGTTATAGAGTTATCTTTTTCAGGAGATGATATTTGTTTTTGTTTTAGATTGGATCGATAATTAAATGAATCGATCTAAATTAAATTTATTATATTGTTATACTATAAAATCAGTTTGACCTATTTTAATTGATTCTAAAAAAAATAAAAAATTATCGTGCATTAATGTTTTTGACACATATTGTGCACAATTGGTTGAGCACATTATGATCGGTTGGTCCGATACAATACAGATTTTAAAATATGGACAATGTATTTAATGTATAGGAATTTTTTTCCCGAAATTACCGTTTAACTAATGAAAAATACGATTAAATAGAAAAAAATATAAAACATTAGTTATTCTCATTAATTTTTCTATGAAATTTTGCATGAGGCATTCGGTAATTAACGAAAACTACTCTCTCCATCCCAAATATATAGTCTTTATTCTTTTTTTAGATGTCACAAATATATAGTACACTTTCTATATTTAATAGTATTTTTAGGGTGATCATAAATTTTAAAAATTAAATGCGAACAGCCCAAACCGCACCGTTCATAATAATTTATGACCAAACCCACTATTTAAAATATTAGATAGAAACCACACCGCTTTGTCGGTGCGGTTATGATTTTAAATTTTAAAAAATCGTCAAAACCGCACTGCACCGCATCACACATCTATAATTTAGGGTAAATAAAATATTGTTCTTTAGTCTTTAGTTAAATAGTTGGACAATAAATATATTAAGAACTAATTTTATGAATGATATAATCAGATTCACATTTTGCATACTAAAATAATGCATTTTACATTCTTTCAATGTTGTTAAAATACATTATGTTTTGCATCAAAATAGAACAACATTACATTGCATTACATATTGAATGTAAGTGAAATAAAAAATATTGCAATGTGCATTTTATTTGCAAAAAATACATATTATTTAGAAACATAATACTTTTCAATTATGAAATTTTTCTTTGGCTTATTTTTCTAAATATCGATAACGAAATTATATTAAGTTATCAGTTATATAATATTCTTGTTTATTAAAATTGCATGTCACCGCTTAAAACCGCACCTTCAGTTTTACTCTATAAAACCGCGATCGAAAATATTATTTGACCGAACCGCTTATAGCAATTCGTTTGAAATTACCTCAAAAAACCGCAAAACCGCACCACGATCACCCATAGTATTTTTTCCATTCTTTTAATGTTATAACCTTATTTAATATGCATTTTATAATTTACGGTAAAATACAATAACACCCCTTGAACTTGGCCATGTGTCTTATTTACCCCCTAACTTGCAAATGCAACGCTGCACCCCTCAATTAAATTATATATAATGTATGGACAAAACTACCCTTAATAAAAATAATATACATAGTTTTTATTAATATTTGAATATTTTGTACCTATTTGATTTAAATTCTTATTAAATTCAAAAGTTGGTATTTTTTAAATGTGCATTAAGTAATTTAGACTTTAAAAAACTAAATCAATGTACAATAAATACAAAAAAATAAATATAATAATTAATAAAAAAATAAAACATTAACTATTTAATTTAACTAAACTTTCAATATTATAAAAAATATGAATAAATATATTTTCTTAAACCTAATTTAGTTATAAATTTTACACCTCTTCATTTATTTAATACAATTCGTAGTCTAAAACATATCATTAATAAATTGCCATCTTTAATGAATGATCGATATTATTAAAAGCACATCCAATTAGCTCTATCAATATATTTTATACACCAAATCTTATTATTTGAGCAAAGATTGTTCACAATATTTAAATATTACCAAAAGAAATATGTATTAATCTCTTACTCAACCATTATATATATATATCATTATATTAAAAATATAAATTATCAATGATCTAAAAAGAATATGTATGTATATTCAATATATAAAAATATATTTATTCGTATTATTTGAAAGAGTTTAAAACTTGAATGTTATTTTTACATTGAACTCAAATAATTAAAATAATTCCACAATCAATATTTTTATATTTGTTATACTCATCTATTAATACAATATTTTTAATTTTTGAATTTGTTAAGTTACAAATTGCCTTTTCTTCAAAAAAATAATTTAAATAAATAATGTAAAATCAAAATAGAGACGCAATTATTAAAACTAGCTAAAAATAATTATTATTAAGGGTAATTTTGTCCAAACATTAAATTACACTTTAATTAAGCGGGTTAAGTATTACATTGACAAGTTTAGGGGGGTAAATGAGACATAGGGCTAAGTTCAGCTTTCAGGAAGTGTTATTGTATTTTGCCCTATAATTTACACTATTCATTAATTAAGGGCAAAACAAGAAATTTTTTTGCATATTTATAATTTCCAATACTTTTCTTGATCTGTATAAAAAGCCAAAATGAACTATATATTTAAGACGAAGGGAGTACTTTTTTGCCCAAGCGATGCATGAGGTGTATATCTGTAAGGCCCCCTTTTGTACTGTGACTTGTACATATTTCTAATAGTTCTATGAATTTTATCTCGTCCGTTGTAATAGTTTTTAAATAGCATAGAAGATAGACGGGAATCACTATTTAATGTTTTTTATTGTTGAAGTAAAAAAAAAAAAAATTCCATACCTCAAAATCATTAGAAAAATATATTTAAGACTATATACTTGTGTTTGATCCTCGAAAACTGATTTTTCATATAGCCGCATAAGATGCAACTTCATCACCCATTTCATTTTAGTCATGCTTTAATCTTAATAAGTGTGAAAATTAGTGTGATATTTTTTCAAGGTTGTAGTAAATTCGGATGCAAATATTTTTCCCAAAGTTATTTGTATGTGTAAATTAAAAACGTAGATTTTTGAAAAAATTTGATCTTACAATAAATGAAAAATTAACACATGTATATATGATAACTAAATACAGTAGTTAAGGAAATATAAGACAACAAACATAGTTTTGCAACATTGTTGATTTATTAGGTTTATTTTTTTCAAAATATTTTTACTTTTTACGAATTATTTTATTTATTCACGTCGTCAAGTCAAACTTTATTTTTTTGAAATTTTGATGTGAGGATTTGTATTGTATTATTTAAATCTTTTAATTATTATGTTATATTCGATTCACATATTTTGTATTTTTTTAAACTGTGCTATGCACGAACTGTATTATTACAAAAGGTTTAAAATTTTAATAAATAATTAAAATATAAAAATAATTAATGGGATTATAAACCATACGATTAAATAATAAAACAACTATTATAATCTATAAAAAAACTTATTTAAATTTAAAATATTTGGTTGTGTGAATGTGAATTATATTTATTTATGTAACATGTTTATTTATAAGAAAGTAAAAGTTTGAAAAAAGTTTAACTGCCCGATGCTAAGTATTTAGTATATTATATTTAAAATACAATCAATAAGAAAAGTCATTTCAAATTTCAATACTTTTAAGGATTTAAAAAGCTGAACTATTGTCAAATTATGAAAGGATTTAAATAAAAATCTTGTTTTATATTTAGCAATGTAACTTTAGTAAAAATTAACATTTCAAAAAGCAAAACTATTTTATGTTTATATATACACATATATCAAAAAAATAAAAATCAAACACACAAAATTCCAAATGTACAATTTTGAAACTCGAATATCAAAATACATTGATAATTATAAAAAATAACTTCTATTAACATGAAAAATATGTTAATACATATAAAAATATTTTTCTTTTTGCAAAATACTATTTATGAATATAAATTCAAATTAAATAAATCTTAATTTTCTTCTTACATAAAAATAAAGATCATATGTATGGATATATGTAATATAAAATATTTAGATATATATTTTGAGATATTTTTTAATTAAAATAAGTATTTTTTTTAAATTGAGTCAATTTAAATACAACTCTATATAATTATTAAGAAATGGGCTAAGCCCAAATAATAACTATACATCAATATTCAAATTGATGTCTAATAGCCCGAATACATAATTTTTAAAGTCCACTGCAAAATAATGATAAAATATTTATTATATTTTTATTTATTACATTTATATTACAATGTATATATGCAATATGTGTGTCAAACTGAAGATCACAAAAAAATAATTAATTAGATATATTAACATCAAAATCGGGTCTAAACTGAAAAAGTTATATTATTTTTTTTTGAAAAAAGAAATACAATAATTAATGCAATACACTATACACACAAATTTGGAAAACTAATTTTACATAATTCTATTTTATATAAAAATAATTTATTTAAAAAGTTGACTACAAAAAACAATGAAATCTCAAATATTTATTTACTTCTTATTTTTACACAGATTTTTAATATTTTTTCTTAGTAATTGGAAATGGATGGAAATTCAAGGTATTATTTTGAGAGACTTTTCTTTATAATATATATATATATATATATATATAGGGATTGGTTCAAATGAGACCAATCCCTTTAGGTTAGTCCATAAGAACACTTATGGACTCTTGATTTAAAATTTTGGATGGTGTAGATCATTTTAGTTAATTTAGGCATATAAGGGTATAATTGTACTTTTATATTTAATTAGTTATGTTAATTGAACGGTTATTAGCTATATTTAAGGAAACATGATCCTACCTTTTCAGTTACCCGATTTTTAGGGAGGAAAATCATCAACTTCAAGCGTTTTTTTCAAAATTGATAATTCTTTCCGCCATATTTGTGAACAATCATTTTATTGTATACTTAGTTCAGTGGTCTTGTATACTTAGTCATGTTTTATTGTGTATTTAGTTCAGTGGATTTGTATACTTGGTTCAGTGGAATCGTATTCTTAGTTATATAAGTAGTTTAGTGAATTTGTATAATTAGTTCTGTGGATTTGTATTCTTAGTTCAATGGAATTGTATACTTAGTTATATAAGTATTTCAAAAGCACCATAGGTGTAATTGTGACGTAACAATCATTTGTTGCTGTGTTTTATTGTGTTGAGGCGGAAATAGTCGTACATGGTCAACTACAGCCACAATGCCCCTCTTTCCACATAACCAAAAAGGTGCCTCGTGATGCAATAATGTAATCTGTATTCAGTTATTTATTAAAATATGAGTTTTCGCTCAAACTTTGTTGTTCCTCGTAAGCACCATCAACTAAGATTGTGGCATAACTGTTGTTTGTGGATGTGTTTTATTTTGCTAAGGCATAAGTAGTCGAACGAGTTCGACTACCAGCCATTTTTACACAATCAAAAAGGCACCCGTTGATTTAATATTGTAATTTGCATTCAATTATTAATAAACATATGAGTTTTCATTCAAACTTTATTGTACCTCGAAGGCACCATCGAGTCTGATTGTGATGTAATAGTTTATAGGTGTATTTTATTTTGTTGAGGCAAAAGTAGTCATAAGTGGTCGCATACTAATTGCACAGTGCCTGTTTTTCATATATTTTGGCAATCAAAACTCAATTATAATTCAATTCTCGAATTTGACCGAATGAACACGCCTATAAGGAAACCCGTCAGATAAGTCACATTTCTTGTACTGACCGAAAGTTATCCCCTAGGCTTTTCCAATGGGCTTTTTTCTTGGGCTTTCCATCTGCGTCGCACTCAAAGACTTCTCACCCCTAGAAGTTGGTTTCATGCTTTCCCCCACACTCGAATCAGGACCTCCACGATAAATTCCTGCCTAGACGCTAGGCTCCCACTTTTTAGAACACATTTTAAAAAAAATGCGCGCCTCTAATTCATTGAGTTATTTTGTGTAGTTATCGAGGTGTACTTGGTTAATTTTAATCGATTCTTACAACTTATTTTGCTATTGAAATGTATGTTGCCACATGCACAAACCCTTTACTAAGTGAATACATACATGTAGGCAAGCACATGAACAAAAAAGCGCAATCAATTTGTGGATGACAAATAAATCAAGTGCACTTTTTGAACACAAGTTTTGCTACTGGTACCGTGGTACATTAGAAATTACTTGGTCAAACATAATATATCTCTTATTCTCTTAATTCAAATGCTATCCAACAATAGCAATTCAAGCACAAACCTTGCAACTAAAAACAATCGCTAAAATTATTCCGTTGGGTAGGCCGGGTTCACGTGTTAGTTTCTTCTTGGGGATTTTCTCTCTCTTGGAGAGCGTGCACGATTCCGTAGGGGATTTTGAAAATCCTTCATTCCGCACCCTTGATCGTTTTAAATGCTTTCACCTCCATTGTCCTCGCTTTTCCATCTCTGTTTTCCGTTGTTCTTCCCCTGTTTTCTCTCACCCCTTTCCCCCATCATCTCCTCCCACCGTCTATCCCTTTCTTCTTTCTTGTGTGTCTCCCTAGGGTTCCTTCTCCTTTCTCCTTTTTCTTTTCTCCTTTTTTCCTTTCTTTGTTATCCTTGTGGCTCTATCTGAGCCTGTGGTTTTTGAGGAGTGGGGTCTCTGACTGATTTTCTTTTGTTTTCTTTTCATTTGCAGGTCTGTGAGCTATTGCCGCTGTGGGGGGTTTGCTGAGAGGTGCGGTTTTAGTATGGAGAATGAGCTGGTATCTAGTCTGAGAAAGTTCTCGTTAAAAGCTGAAGAGGAAATAGAGATTGAGTTAGAACAAAAGGATGTCGTCTTAAGTTTGGAGAAGAGTAGGAGAAGCCTTTTTGGTAAGATTCATGGAAGTAAAAAAGCAAATTTTTTAGGGCCCAAAAACACTTTACGCAACATTTGGGTTACTAGAGCTCCTTTTCTAGTCAGGGAGTTAGGCTTTAATTTGTACCAATTTGTCTTCAAGGAAAAGGAAGACAAGGATAAGGTTTTAAACAACAAATTATGGACGTTCGATAACTAATATATTTTCCTAAAGGAATGGTACAAAGGTATGATTATCGAGAAGGAGGATTTCAATACAGTGGATTTATGGGTGCAGGTTCAAAATGCTCCGAACCATTGGATTACTACAAATACCGGGCTGAAAATCGGGAAACTCTTCTCTTGGACTCTTGATATCTTTATCCCAGAGTCGGGTAGTGCGAAAGGAAGGATTATAAAACTTTTGGTGGTAGTGAATTTGCTAAAACCTTCGTTGTTCCAACATCAAACTTGGAGGCGAACAACGGTGGGTCGACTTTAAAAACGAAAACTTAGTCGGGCTCTGCTTTTATTGAGGTTGCATTGGTCACATTGAAAGAGGGTGCCCCATGAGGAAGGATGATTTGCAGAGTGATCATCTTAATGAGGGACAGTTCAGAGATTGGCTTAAGGCAAAGGAAGGTTACAGTGGAAACCGAAGGTCCTTGCCTGATTTTGTGAAGTCTCCTGAGGGTAGAAACAATCAGACTAACAGCTTTGAACCCCATCCCGTTGATCCCCTAAAAAGGATGGAGGAAAATTTCCCAAGTTCACCCAAATCTCCACTCTACTGTATCTAGGAAATGGAACCCCATGATAAGCGATTCGAGAATATTGTTCCCGAGAAAGACTTCTTTTGCCCTATGGAGGAAGAGAACAATTTCCTACCAAGTCCTCATCCGTACAAAGTAGAGCCGAAGTCCCTTTAGCTGAAATATCCACCAATACTCCAAGGGGGATAGGAAGCAAAGGTCGAAGAGAAGGTAAGGGTAAGGGTGTTCACATTCAGGGAAGAAAGATGGCTTCACCAGTGCCCATGATGGAGGAGTATCTGAATCCGAATAACAAAAGAGGACTGAGCTTATTAGATGAGAATTGCAGTGATGAGGAGAGTATTCTAAATGATCAGGAAAATAAGAAATAAAAAGTTGATCCAATTTTATCCTCAGATAATCCAAAGGTGGTGGTAACCAGCCATGATTAGCCCCAACCCCACCAATGAAGGTTGCGGTGTGGAATTGTAGAGGTTTGGGAGGGCCCTCTATGGTTTACCAAATCAAGGAGATAATGAGACTCCACTTTCTGGACTTGTTATTTTTATTTTTTAAGTGAGACAAAAAAAAGAGATTTTGTGGCTACGGTTTGTAAGAATATTAAAGTGGGTAACCACTGGCTTTGTGTGGATCCCGATGGAATGAAAGATGGCTTATTGGTTTCTTTGGAGTGATAGAATTACCATCATTGATTGTTTCACATTTTTTCGCATGGAAATCGAATTTAGGGTCCTGGCTCTATGTACGATGAATGGGCTATTTTTTTATTTATGCGAAAATTGCTCATTAATGAGAAAAGAACAGTGGGACTACCTTGTCGGGAAAAAGGAAGATGGGCCCAAAGTGGTTTATGATGGGAGACTTTAATGACATTCTCGAGTATGGAAGATAAGAGAGGTGGTAGAGTTCGTAATGAAAAAATCTTTGATGAATTTAAAGATTTTGTCGAGCTATGGGAATGAGTGAGATACCATTTTCGGGTACACCTTTACATGGTCAAATCTCGAACAAGAGTGGAGTGTGTTGAGGAGAGATTGGATAGATATTTTGGTTCCCGGGTTGGCGGCTTAATTGGCTAAGTCTATTGTTTCTCACATCATGAGAATCGATTCGGATCATCATCATATGCTCATCCTCGATCAACTCACCCGCCGTAAATAAAAAAAAGGTTTTATTTTGATAAACATTGGGTGGATATGGAGGGTGTTGAGGAGGTGGTGCAAAAGCTCGGGGCCTTTCCCAAGAGGGAACACCAATGTTTCAAATTCAAAAGCAATTAGAGCTTGCGGGTTGGGTCTCTTAACTTGGAGCTAAAAGGCTATGACAAATTCAAAGAAAAATCATTCGTGAAAACACTGAAAAGCTGGAAGTTCTATCTCATTTAGGGAGCCAAAAAGATTTTGAAGTTTGGCAGAGTCTTAAAAAAGATCTCCACAAGGCCTATGAGAATGAGGAAACGTATTGGAGGCAAAAATCTAGAGTTCAGTGGCTTCGAGAAGGAGACAAGAATACCAAGTTCTTCCACGCGAGCACGATCCGAGAGAAAAATGAAATGCGATTGACAGGCTGATTAGTGAGGAAGGGACAATATGTGAGTCTAAGGAGGATAAGGTGGAGGAAATCAAAGGTTTTTACAATAATCTATTCACATCTTCTAATCTTCTATCAAATTACTCCATATTGAACGGGCTACCACAGTCAATTAACCCCCCATCAGCAGCAATTACTTACTCGACCTGTTTGTGATCTGGAAATTAAGGAAGCTCTTTTTAGTCTCCATCCCTTTAAAGCCCCGGGCCCTGATGGTATGTCTCCCTTTTCCTTTCAACACTTTTGGAATGTTATTGAATCTGATATTTGTAATGCCGTCAAGAATTTCTTTAACCATTCCAAAATGCTCAAATCTTTAAATAACACCCTCATTACTCTGATACCTAAAATAAAAAACCCCACTTATATCTCTCACTACATGCCTATTAGTCTTTGTAACACTGTTTATAAGATTATTTCTAAGATTCTGGCCATTAGAATTAAACCTTGTCTGAATAAATGCATTAATGAATGTCAGACATCTTTTGTTCCGGGTAGGCAAATTTTTGACAATATCATCTTGGCCCACGAACACTTCCATTTCTATAACAAACTTAGGAATTGTAAACTCAAGTGTATGGACATAAAACTCGACATGGCGAAGGCCTATGATCGTGTGGAATGGCATTTTTTGAACTCTGTGATGCTGAAATGGGCTTCCCTCCTAAGTTTGTTAATTGGATTCTCACTTGTGCTAGTTCTTCTTCTTTCTCCTTCTTGATTAATGGTGAGTCTCATGAGCTTATCATACCTTCTAGAGGAACTGGATAAGGTGATCCCATTTCCCCTACCTTTTTTTGATTATCTCTGAGGTTTTGTCCCATATGCTTCATCAGGCCTCTAGGCTTTCCCTTATTAGAGGGGTTAAAATTTGTAAAACTGCCCCTATTCTTACTCACCTCTTTTTTGCTGATGATGCTTTATTATTTTGTGAGGCAAATTCTTCCCAGGCCCTTAATATCAAGAATTTGTTGCACCTTTATTGTAATTCATTCGGGCAAAAAGTGAACATGGATAAGTCTTCTATTTTCTTTAGCTCTAACATTGCAGGGGATGAAAATGCAAATATTTGTGATATTCTCAATGGGATTCAAGAGCAGCAGAAAATCAAACATCTTGGTCTTCCTTAGCTTATTGGCAGATCAAAGAAGGAAGTTTTCAGGAGTATTGTGGAGGCGGCTAGAAGGAGAGTTGGGAATTGGAAAAATAATTTCTTAAGCCTTACTGGGAAGGAGACACCATCAAATTTGTTCTCAGTTCCTTGCCCACTTACACAATGTCATGTTATAAACTTCCTTTTGGGTACATGCACTGAATTCAACAGTGTTTTGGCGTTTTTGGTGGGGGTCTAGTGAGGAGGGGCAAAGGAAAATTCATTGGATGAGATGGGACAAATTGGCTAAACCTAAAGAAGATGGGGGCATGGGCTTTCAGAATATTGAAACTTTTAATGACGCTTTACTTGCTAGACAATTGTGGAGAATGATGGTCCAACCTAACTGCTTACTTAGCAAAGTGATGAAGGCTAAGTATTTTTCAAAAGGAGGTCTTCTTAATGCAAATTCAAAGGCAGCCGACTCTTGCATTTGGAAAAGCCTGATCAATTCCAAATATGTCTTGTCTTTGGGCATTCGGTACATAGTGGTTGATGGAAAGTCAATTCGTGTGTGGGAACATCCTTGGATCCATTATGGTATTTCCCCTATCCCAATTGGCTTTCAGAAGTCCGTGAACGAGGTTACTTGGGTTAGTGAGCTTTTAATGGATGAAGGGAAGTGCTGGAATTTTGATTTGATTTCGCGGTTGTTTCAACCCCATGAAGTGGAAGCTATTGTTGCTAGCCTATTTGTACCTAGTTTTCGAGAGAGAGGATCTACTCCCAGACCTTCAATATTCTGTGAAGTCGGCTTACAAGGCCATCTGCAACTTCAAGTAACTCTCCATTGAGGCTGCTGAATCCAGTAATCACCAGATGGTTAGTCAGAGTTTGTGGAAGAATTTCTGGAAATTAAAAATCAAAGGGAAAGTGAAGCTATTTTTGTGGAGATGCTTGAATGAGGTTGTGCTGTGGATCGCCCTCATTGCTAAGAGAGTCTTGTCTTTGGATACCAAGTGTAAATGTTGTGGGAAGGCAAAGAGAGCTTGGCCCATGTTTTCTTTCATTGTGAGTGGGCTGTCAAGGTTTGGAAATTGTCTCAGGGGCAGTGGAGTAAGTTTCAGAGTCAGAATTCTTCCTTTCGTCATTGGTGGGTGGAGGTTTGCTCTAGGACCTGGGATCGAACGTTTATCGACCGTATCCAACTTACCACTTACATTCTTTGGTGGTTATGGAAAACCAGGAATTTATGGGTGTTTCAAGACAAGTTTGTTCCCGAGCTCGAAGTGGTTACCTCAGCTTGGAATGAATGGAACGAGTTCGAGACTTATAATTTAAATTGTTAAGGTTATAAGGTGTTTCCTCTAGCGGTTGTTATCAACTCAGTGGAGGTGTTCCCCTTATAATTTGTTTTGGCTTTTGGCTGATGGGTGTATATGATTGGGTAGACTTCTATCTGTTCTTTTTTCTACTCTGTGTTTGTTCCTTTGGTGATGTCCATAGCCATTCTTTTGTCATTCCATTTGTGATCCCTGCGTCGGATCGGGTTCCTAGCTAGGAAGGTGTGTTTCCTTGGCTGCGCATTCGGCAAGTATGCCACGGATGTAAAGTACTCTGAGTTCAGTTTAATACAACTTTCGTTATTTAAGGGGAAAAAACAACTGCTAAAACACACCAATTGATGTCAACAGATGTGACACAATATTATGCTATTAATGGAAACCAAAGAAGACATAAGAGATGATAAGACAAAAGGACTGAAACATCATATAAACTATCAAACATAGCGAACTGAAACTGAAAGGCTTTCATTTCAAAATACCATAACCGTGAATAAGTTTTAGAAAGAGAGCTAAAGGCTAGAAACGATATATCCATATTGTAAAGTACTACTTATTGCAACTAAAGAGACAATGATGAAGGTGAAGTACAACCCTATCCATAATCATAAATCCATTCAAAGTGTACCAACATTGTCAATGTGAAGAAATATATACATCAGAAAATCATATCTTTCTAAGAGAATCTCATCAACTTCTACATCACTTAGTCATCATCTTCTTCCTCCTACATCAAATTAAACAAAACAAAACTTGTTAAAATGGTTGGCACATGATTTCAACGGAATTATAGAATTGAACTCGACATGAAAAACTGACCTGCACTTATTTTCTCATCTTTATCGTCGTTAATCTCTAACTTCGACTTGTAAGACTCATCATCTTCACTTCCAACCTATTACCATTGATAAAAATACCACTTTAGCAAGTTGAAATTAATATTGCAAAATAAAAAACAAAAATTGGGATGGTTATAGCAGAAAGAAGATTCTGTATGAATATTAATAACAAAATAATTACCAATTTCTATTGGGTATATAAAAAAGAAAATAGAAGAAAATGTATAAATTGGAGGCTATATTATTATTGAATTACAAATATTACAATTATTCCAAAGCTTATGCACTAAAGCCTTTGGAATCACTTAATTATTTTTAAATATGCTCACTGACTTTGCTATTCTTTTCCTCACTTCTCTCGTATGCCTTTGTAGCTCAAATGTCTGTATCGCAAATGCCAAAGTTTGTGATCTTCATCTATGGTGCTTTGTAGTAGAAGTTTCTCAGACAATGGCAAATTAAGAGGAAAAACTTTATTTGAGCTCATCTTAATTTTAGCCATTGTGAGATCCTTCTGCTTATCAATTATGAGGCAATAATCATTGTTTAATTCCACCTTGTATTTTTCTCTACAAAGAAACCGGCCAACACTTAACAAGTTCTCGGTCAAATTTGGTACGAAAAGACATCTCTAATGGTGTGAGTTTTTCCGCTTCTGCCTGGGATCGCAATAGCTCATTTTCCAAGAATCTTGTGTGATTTGCCATCACCAAGCTTTACTTGATTTGAGTATGACTCATCAAGCTCCACGAATATTTCTTTATTTTTCGACATGTGATTCTTTGCAACCACTTTGTCTACATACCAATCATTCTCAATCTTGACAATTCAAACTTGAATAAAATACTTGATCGGTCTCATCTTTTTCGGTGAAATTAGCCTCCTTCTCGCCATCATTTTGATACCAACAATCTTTTTGAGAGTGGTTTTGCGTTTACGCATTTCTTGCATTTATTCCGGTAACTCTCGGGTGTCGTGGCCACTCATACGCAAATTCGCAATACAAATCCGAATTTTGACTAGTAGATCTTGAGCTAGTGTTGTCTCTTCTTCCTTTACCTCGACCTTGAAAATTCGATACCTACCACGACCTCTTCCTCTTGTTGATCTTTGATTTGGCATGTCTTGCTTTTCATCATGCCCGTCTTTCTTAATCTCGATATGAAATATTTACTTTTCCTTGAAACGCTTGCTCCAAGTTTTGATTTGAAAATCGCTCATTCTTTTCTCGTGTGCTTCCAACGATCCCATAAGTTCATCAAATGATAATTTTGATAAATCCTTCGATTCTTCGATAGCGGCAACTATATGCTCGAATCTTGCCGGTAAACAGCGTAGCACCTTTTCTATGATCTTTTTTTCTTCTATTGTATCACTGTAGCTCCTGATTTGATTGACTACGGTGGAAACTCTAGAAAAAAATTCTTATATATTTTTATTATCCTTCATAGACAGATTATCAAAGTCGCGCCAGAGATTTTGCAATTTTATTGAGATAACCTTTTAGTAGCCATCAAATTGATTCTTCAAAATTTGCCATGCCTCCTTTGATGTTTTAGCACTTGTAATACGCAGAAGAATGGATCGACTCACCACTTGGTGCATAAAAGACAAGGCCCGTTGGATCCTTGGTCTTGTTCTCCTTATGCTCTTTTTCGCTGCTTGCGAGAATTCGGCCACCTCCTCTGGAGTACGAGTTGTATACCCCTCTTCAACAGTATCCCATATATCATGAGATATAAATATTGTTTGCATTAAAATACTCCACTGCTCGTAATCTCTGCCAACAAAGATAAGGACACCTTGTTGGGAATATATGAAGGCTAATTCATTGTTGCTAGTGGAAGCCATTTTAGAATATGGGTAGGGATATCAGGCCAAGGGGTGGCTCTGATACCACAAATCTGTTGGGTATATAAAAAAGAGAATAGAAGAAGATGTATAAATCGGAGGCTATATTATTATTAAATTGCAAATATTACAATTATTCCAAAGCTTATGCACTAAAGCCTTTGGAATCACTTAATTATTTTTAAAGATGCTCACTGACTTTGCTATTCTTTTCCTCACTTCTCTCATATGCCACACTATACTGACACACACATATATTTATAGGTATCACAAGGCTAGATAAAAAGATGGTACATTAAATTGGTCAAATGATTAATTGGCAGCCACCTTCCAACTTCCAGATTGATACATGCTTCATGCATGCATGCTACTCCATGCAATGAACTTAGTGAATTGGTGAGTCATATTCTAGAAGATCCTTGGCAACATGCATGCATATGTGTGTCTGCTCAATTTCCAAAATAATGTAATTACAAATTACCTTTTTTCAATAATTTCTTGTTGTATGCTTCCATTTTGCGCTCCTATTCCTCCTTTCGCTTTTGTGCCTTTGCAATAAATGGAGCCTTTTCCTAATATTTTACATTTATTTTGTGTTATCAGAAATTTCAGAAAATCAATCTAAGAATGAGTCCATCAAATAAATAAAGAAAGTGCATTATCAAAATCTTGGAAAATTTATACCTCATCACTCATAGATTTCCACTGACCACCACCAGCCTTACCTACCTATATTTACCCCATGAAATGTATTAGACATCATAAACAAAAACTTGAAAACATCCAAGACAAGAATTACTTGTTACACGTTGATCAAATTAATGCATGATGTGTTCCACGGTGTCAAGATTGAAGAAGTATCAATCATTTGATCCACGAACATATCATCACTTTTCAAAATACTCGCCTCTGGTGGAAAATCTATCCCACACCGATAAATCATTATGGAATCTTTCTAATTGATTTTCATATCCCTAAAGTGCTTTCACATTTGCGTAAGAGAGAAATTTATGGTTAAAGTGGTGTAGTATACAAAAGTTGATTTGTGTGGGAGATGGAAGAAGACATGAGGAATCAATATCACATTGTTTGGAGAATTTGGGGACCAAATTCTTTTGGTTAGGGAGGATGTGAAGCCCGATTTTTCCGAACATATAATTGACTCTTATTGTCGTCTATGTATTTGATCGACTGTTTTACCACGTCACTTTGACGGGTAATTATTAATAATATATATTTTGTATTTTATTTCATTTCATTTATTACTTGTGATCATGATCTTTATTAATTCTATTTCTCATTTATGATCACTTGATTGATCATTATTACTATTTTTGTATTTATTAGTCACCTTAGAATTTTAAGAGACTATTTATTTTAGAGACTTTTACCTTATAGAATTAAGATTTTGATTTAGATTAAGTGATCATGAGACTTATAAGTGATCAAGGAAATCACTAATTATTTTGGAGATTGATATATTTCATCTATTATCATCAAATTTGGGACAAAAAAAAATATGGAATTACCACAATGCCCTTATAATGGACGACCATGGTGATGATTTTGGAGTAAAAATATCATCCAACTCTTGTACACTTACACCTTATATTAATCATCTTGTGTATAATTATACCATTAATTCAAACATTATACACATCATCTCATACATTAATTCTTTAATACTATTTTTCCCAACATGTTGGAGTCTTCCCAATATTCCTTCTCTTTCCATACCTTGCCCATACTTTGACTAGTCTAATTGTCTCCATGCAAGAGACAATTTGCAAGACACAAATTTAATCAAAAATTCCTCCCCCTCTCTACCATGGTGGACGGCCATTTTGGCAAGAAATGAACAAATTTTGTTCATTTCATCCAACACATTCTAACTCTCAAGCCTTTTCTCCTCCTTCTCTCTAACCTCTCTCTAAAATTCATTCACATCTTCAAATCTTCAAACAAAATTCATTCATATCTTCAAACCTTCAAACACCAACTCTTCACATCTTCAAATCTTCAACATAAGTTCTTCATATCTTCAAGTACCCCCTTCTTCACATCTTCAAATATTCAAACTCAAGTCCTTCACATCCTCAAACCCATCTTCATAACTCCAAGAACATCTTCTTCCTAACATCAAACATACTTTCTTTCTTCAAACATCTAAACCAAAACAAACAATCTTACCACTAAAACTCAAAAATTGAACACCCCCTTTTCTCAAGGTAAGAAATTTCACTCCTCAATTCAACTTAAATTCTTTCTACTCATCACCTTCTTCTTTTAACTTAAGTTTATATTTTGGATTTTGATGTACTTAGAAGACCACTTGGAGACATGCATGCATGGTGGTGAAACTTGAAGACTTGAAGAAGAACTAGTAGAGAAATTTGGACTACAAGGTAAAAATTGGACACTAGAACCCTTTTCTTTCCTCTTCTTTCTATTTTTTTCAAATTTTAACACCCTTTTTCATTTTTGAGAAATAGGGGCTGACCTTAGGTGATTTTGGAGTTTAACCAAAATTTCCAAATTTGAAGCTCCAACTAGTTTCAAATCACCTACTACACAAGGTAAAGTGTAGTCTTTTCCAATTTTCTTATCTCCTTCTTTTTCTCTTTAATTTTTCTCTCATTTTTCTAACTCCAAATTTTTGATATTTCTTGACTTAGGGGCTGACCTAAGTGACCTCATCCAAAGTTGTGTAATTTTCCTTTTTATTTCACAACTTTCCAATTTAAGGTGGGTGGAAAAATACTTTCCAACTTCTAGGTGTTTTATTTAAAATGCATGTAGAATTTTGATCATGAGCCCTTGAGATATATAATCTATGTATTGCATGCCAATTTTATGTATCAAATCATGAAAATTCTCAAGAGTTGCTCAAAATTGCTATTTATTGAATTTTAGGTGCATGCATGTACAATTTAATATTCTATTTGATGAATTCTTGTATGAATTGGACATGCATGTGTATGATCTTTGAAATCCATGTTTTGGATGACTTATAACCTGGAAAAGTCGAGCATAATTGATTAAATTTTAATTTTGGACTTAAAAATGCAAAAATGAATAATTGGTGGACTAAATTGCAAGAAAATGAAAGTTAAAGGACCCCTCTGCAAATTTCGAATTTTGGGACTGTACTCAGGTTCAAAAATGACTTTTGGACATTTTAATAAAGTTTTAAGAGTTTTAAGATAAATAAAATCAACCTTTAAAAGCCCAAGGACTAGATTGTAAAATTTTGAAAGTTTAAGGGCTACTTTGCAAATTTTAAAACTGTACCAGACCTTAACTTTAAATTTTGAAAATTTTATTCTTAAGGTACTGGAAATGACATATTTTAAATGTATTCCAAAAATCCAAGTGTTTAGGGCTTGGAAAGTAAATTTTCTAAAATTGAGGGGCTAATGTATAAAATACTAAACTTGATGACCCAAATGAAATTTCCAGGACTTCTGCAGCCCATGCACCTGGAAATACTAACTTAACTATAACTTAATTATATTTTGGACCCAAGGATCAAATTTCATAACAATTGGACCTCTAAAAGTCTTAAAGGCAATTATTTCAAAATGGGATAAAAATGAGATTTTCAAAAGTTAAAGGACCTACACTTATTTTTTTTAAAAACTGCTTTTGTCCCAATATCCTACTAACCTTAGTGACAATTTTCAACTGGAATCACATTAAAAGCCCTTCCGGTTTGTGAGTTCCGATTATTTTAAACTTAAGGTCCGAAATGACAATTTTTACAAATTTGGGGCCAATGTGAGAATTTTATAAAAACTCGACCTCAAAACTTTAAAAACCTGAATCCTGGACAATTTAGAGAATTTAGGAACTGACCTCATAATATTTCAAGGTCGGGATATTTATTTTTTCAATTTTTAACCCCAAAAGTGTTGGTTTTTACAAAACGGGGCTAAATTATAATTTTTCTTTTATAAAGGACCTAACCCAAATTATTTTCCCTTTTTCTAAAATAGCCCTAGACCCTCTGACTTGGAGATTTAATTAAAATATTTTATTTTCCCAAAAACTCTTGACTTATCGGACCGATTTGACCGATTAATACCCGATCACGGAGCGACTTCTCGCCTTGCGATGTTGAATCTATAAAGGGACTTATGTTCCACCTAATCTTTCAAGATATCGAAGGTTGCTTATCCTTCCGATAATCATCTTCATCCAAAAACTCCACCAACGCCATAATTGCCACTCGCGTTTCAAAATTTTCCAATCGCTTCCTGAATCAATAATAATCTGATTGCACAGTTGACTACGTGAACTTGTATTTACTTTCTGTTTGAGTCAACTTGGTGTCGAACTCACGACTCGAATGGATACGTTGGGGATGGAACCGGGCAGCTCCGCTATTGCACTCTTAGGCCCCATCGTCCTAATCCCGCAACGAGGGACGGAGTTTGTCCAAGGGAAGCGGGTCGTAGTACTTGAGGTATAATCATGATTATGATAATCCTGCTAGCTCTCTTGTGGATTTGTCTTTGCCTATGGAGCGATAAGGTGATAGGTCTTGACCATCTTGCTCGGGAGTTACAAGGAAGAATCCGAGGAATCGCTGTCTAATCAACACGATTCGGAGCTATCGGACCCGTTTGGTTGGCGCTTACAAATCCGTACGCACGCAACCGCTACTTGTTTTGCATTGGTTGGCGCTACAAATCCGTACACAACCATTATCTACCTTGCATGGGATTGGCGTTATATTTCCGTCGCAATCTACTGTCTTGATTGAATCACATAGTGCATGTGTGACCATGAACAATTTTCTTGAATCGTATAAGTATATTACTTAAATATATTTATCACGACGCTTGTGGTGTGTGTGAATTCATGCATCATACTCACGCGTTTTCATATAATCTGTTTTCTTGCATTAACTATATATCGCCACACTTGCACCATCACCCCATCCACTGAGATTTCTCTCTCATCCCCACCTGTTTTCTAACCTTTAGATGAGGACTTCGTTGAAGATCTTTGAACCTAGCCTTTGATTGAGCCTCTTGTACTCGCTTGTTGGATTTACTACTTCTTGTTGTTATTGATGGACTCATTTCTTTTGATTCTTTGTTGGACTATTTTATTTTCTTTTCATTCCGGTTTGTAATTGAAGGCGTAGGACCCTTTGACTTTTAAGTTGTTATCGTTGGTTGATTTTCGAGATGTAATTTGGATTATGGATTGTGGACTGTAAGTTGTGCTTGTTATTTTATTTCCGCCGCTATTTTGACTCTGTCTCATTGGGTTCTCGATGATATTCGTCTGACTATTTGGTTATTTGTATTTAAGTTGTGGATCGTCGTCGCGTCCCGTTCGGGGCGTGACAGTTAGAGTGGTATCAAAGCTCGGCTAGTAAGATGGAAACTTACACCGAACTGAACCAGGATAGGACCCTTGGTCTGTGTTTTGGGTAATCTGCGACTTGACCAATTAAGTGTGAAATCGATTTCAAATTAGCATAGAACTGCCTTATTGATGTTTGAACTAAGTTAGAACGCATATTTTGAGATTCCATAGTCATACTTGTCTTGACTTAGTTGATTCTTGACTGATTTCCTTTATTCATTCTTTCCTTACTCTCTCCTTATCTTTCCTCTACCTTTGATCGATCCGCCTTAGTTTTGTTTGATCGGGATGGAGCCGCGCCGCCTTTGTGGGATGTTTCCATGCTCGTCTTTGAGCGAGAGTACTACGGACGATGATTCACCGCACCGACACGGTGATCGAGCGACCTCGAGCTATCTCTGCGGAGCGCCGCGTAATAGGGACTCGACACGGCTTGTGAGGAGCGAAGATGAAAAGAGCGAGTTGACCACTACCATCAAAGATGACAACACCATAAGAGTGCGGGAGGACCCGGATATAGAATATCCGGGAGCGCCGGATAACATGCGAGAGAAGATGAAGAGGGCAAGTGACGGCCGCGAGAAATGGGAGATTGACGCCCGCCTTATCCCACGACACCGTTGAGCGCTTGGAGGAGACCCTCATCAAGCGGATGACGATGATAGAGGACCTTACATGTGCCCTAGCTCGAGAGACGCCGCACCGGGAGGTCGCTTTGGTAGCTAATGCCCGGCCATTGCCACCACCCGAGGTGGAGCCCGTGCTGACGCCGAGGAGGATCTAAGATTGACATTGGAGAGCCCGAGGCACATGAGGCTGCTCCACTTGATGAAGCTCCCGGGATTCGGCGGTGGTTGGATTTCGTTGATTGGCACGAGGTCGAGGCGCCACCTCACCCGACCTAGCCCGATTATGGACATAGGCTGCGAGTGATGATGATGGCGATCTCACCGATTAGTTAGTCAATTGTCGTTTGTACTCTTCTTCATTGTAGACGCTTATTCCAGTGTTGTACCTTACTTTTATTGTATTAGATTGAGTTGTATTTTGGTTACGATGTATCCGACTTAATATTACTACTTGTTGTATTATGGGTGTATTCAAGTTTTACATTAATGGATATGTCTTTTGCTATTTATTCATGTCTTGTGTTTGTTGTTACTTTCAACTGCGATATAACTTGCTTTACGCGAATAATTATTGTATTCATCTACTCGTGAATCGCAACTAACGCTTCAAAATCTACGAATGGCTGAACATCGAGGGCGTGGGAGACCTCGCCGCATTCCACGAGGGGATGATGACGTGCCCGGGGACCGGGTACCCTCCCCGACCACCACCGCCTCCTCCACCTGCTGCGAGAGACAATTTGACCGCACATGCCCTACAACAAATCTTGGTTTCATGAGGCAACAAGCGAGCCTCAACCCCGTGCTCCCGAACCCGCCGCCGAGAGAGGCGAACGATCGCATGTTGGAGCAATTTCTACGGTTCGACCCACTAGCCTTCTTAGGAGAGCGGATGATTTGAAGCGAGAAGAATGGATAGAAAAACGGAGAATATCTTCAATGCTCTCCAATATTCGGATGAGCGAAAAGTCACACTCGTATTTTGTCCGGAATCGGCTTCTAGAGACGGTAGAGGGCGAGTTGAAAGAAGATGGGAACAGGACCGGCCGTGCTTGAACATGGGGAAATTTCTTGGCGAGTTCAATGAATAAAGACATTCCACGAGTTATGAAAGAGACGCGCGAGATGAATTCCACAGATTGAGGCGGGGAACATGTCTCGTAGCTCGATGCAGTATGAATTTCATCGATTGTCCATGTATGCTCACGGGGACAATCGATCATCAAGAGGACAAGCTTTACAAGTTCACTCGAGGATTGAAATGGAACTTCAAACAATCTGTTGGTTGAATCGACAACCTACTTAGCCGCGGTAAAGGTAGCTCTCCGCGTTGAGTCGGGATGAACCGTATTGGACGGTTCAAAGCGGTAGGCCATCGAATAGTCTTAAGAGGACAAACAGGGATGCCGACCAAACAATGTACCTGCTAAGTTTGAAGGACCAGCTTAATAAGACAGATAAAGGAAAGGGACCAAGATAAGAAAGCCGGTCAATTGTGTGCATATTGCCGTAAATCGACATACTTTGCCAATGACTATTGGCGTAAACAAGGAAGGTGTTTGCTTGTTGTGGTAGTAATCATCACTAGTGAAAGATTGCCAAGTCACGAGGCCGAACCAAACAGCATACCCGCAGGCTTCGAAATGGCCAGGGTAATCGGGCAAGATGCCCGCTCGAGTGTTTGACTAGCGGACGGGGAGGCTCCGGAGGCAACAGACGTGGTGGAAGGTGCGCTTCTAGTATCTAACCACTACGCTAAAATATTGTTCGACCCTGGATCAACGCATTCATTCGTTGCACCGCATTTTGTACACAAACTGCATGCATGCATGGAACATATGCCTATATGTCTAGAAGTGTCAACTCCTATGGGTGCAAGTCGATAACATATATTATCTATAATGCATGGAAGTTAAGATTCTTTGAGATAAACTTTCCCGCCGATTTAATCCTATTACCTATATCAAAATACGACGTGATATTGGGGATGAATCGTTATCTCGCACACCATGCACAAATGGACTGCCATAAAAGTCCATTAAGCTATGTGAACCCAAAACCCGAAGTGGAAATTTTGGGAAGGGCACGAGTTAAGATTGCCCCAATCATTTCAAAGAATGAAAGCGGGAAGACGATCACTAGAGGGCTCAAGGGTACTTGGCGTTTCTAATTAACAAACCCACGGTTGATACACACATTAACCAAGTACCTATAGTATCGTATACATTACGATGTATTTCCACAAGAACTCACCACCGTCCTCCCGGATAGGGAAGTCGAGTTCACCATCGAGGTGTTACCGGGACCGCCCGATCGCTAGAACCCCATATAGAATGGCTCCTCTTGAGTTACAAGAGTTGAAGACGCAATTACGTAAACCGATGGATGTGGGATTTATCCGGCCGAGTGCGTCTCTGTGGGGAGCACTGTCTTTGTTTGTCAAAAAGAAAGATGGCACATTAAGGCTGTGTATAGATTATCGTGGTCTTAATAAATAGCGTGACCATCAAGAACAAATATCCCCTCCCGAGGATAGACGAACTATTTGATCAACTTCAAGGAGCGACGGTGTACTCAAGTTTGATTTACAACAAGGATATTACCAATCAAGATCCGCGAAGAAGACATTTCCAAAACTACATTTCAAACCCGATATGGACACTACGAGTATGTAGTGATGCCTTTCGATCGGCGAATGCACCAAAGAAAGATTTATGGACCGATGCATCGAGTCTTCCAACCTTATTTGGATCAATTCATAGTGATATTCATTGATGACATACTCGTATACTCTAAGTCTAGAGAAGAGCATGAACGTCATCTCAAAATCGTTTTGGAGACACTACGAGCATAAGTTGTATGCCAAATTCAAGTGCGAATTTTGGCTTAGTGAAGTCGCGTTCTTGGGACACATAGTATCCGTCTTGGGATTGCGGTAGATCCCTCGAAGGTACGAGGCAGTGGTTGAATGGAAACAACCTGGAAATCAGAATGGAAATCGGGAGTTTCTAGGACTAGTGGATATTATCGAAGATTTATCCAGGATTTTTCCAAGATAGCGGGACCACTCACTCGACTAACCCGAAGCAAGTCAAGTTTGAGTGGAATAACAAATGCGAGGCGAGTTTCAAGAGTCAAGAAACGACTTACTACGGCTCGATCTTAGCCCTTCCAAAGGGGACCGAAAACTTTGTCGTCTACAAGTGATGCATCAAAAGAAGGACTAGGAGCGGTGCTCATGCGGGAAGGAAAAGTTATCGCCACTGCATCACGAAAGCTCAAGCCGTATGAAGCCAATTATCCAACGCATGACTTGGAATTGGTAGTGATAGTTTTCAGCGTTAAAGAAATGGAGATACTATCTCTACGGAGCAACATTCACGGTTTTCCGCGGATCATAAGAGCTTGAAGTATCTATTCTCCCGAAAGACCTCAACTGAGGGCAACGAGATGGATGGAGTTGATTGAGGACTATCACTTTGATATTCAATACCATCCCGGAAAGCCAACGTCATAGCAGGCGCTCTAGCGAAAGGCGAGCTTAGCCAGGTTTATGATTCGGGAGAGTGGGAATCATTAGAAGAGTGAGCAATTGGAATCGATGAGAACCAACACTCAGTTTTGGTGTGCTAACATTTCGGTTAAACCTGCTGTGAAAGAGATCAAAGAAGCACAAGAGAAAGATGCACATCTTAAAAATCAAGGAAAAGATACTTAAAGGAGAAAGATCGAATTCTCGGTTTTGACAAGATGGAGTTATCGATTCCTAATTGAGTGTGTGTCTTAGAATGATGAGCAGATTAGGAATAGAATCCTGTGAGGCACACCGTTCAAAATACACTATACATCCCGGAGGAAACAAGATGTATAAGGAATTGAAACGGAATTATTGGTGGGTAAACATGAAGAACTGTAAGCGGAATTCGTTCCGAGATGTTTGACTTGTCAACGAGTAAAAAAGAACACCAACGCACCGCCTGGTTTACTACAACCGCTGAAAATTCCCAAGTGGAAATAGGAACACATAACGATGGACTTCGTGACGGATATACCAGGACTAGAGGAGGCCATGATGCTTTTTTGGGTAGTCATAAATCGACTCACGAAATCCGCACACTTTTTACCCATCAAGAAAACCGATAGCTTAAACTTGCACAAACTTATATCAGAAATTATTCGATTTGCATGGAGTGCCACGACATAGTATCCGATAGAGACCCGAGGTTTGTCTCTGATTTTGGAAGTGCTTGCACGAGGAATGGGTACCTCTGCTAAGTTTCGTGACAAAGAACACATCCACAAACCGATGGATAGTCGAGCGAACAATTCAAACCCTTGAAGATATGTTGCGAGCCCGCACATTGGATTTTCAAGGAAGTTGGGATTCACACTTACCATTAGCCGAGTTTGCCTATAATAACAGCTTATTAGGCCACAATTGGGATGGCACCTCACGAGACATTATATGGGCAAAAATGTAGATCCCACTACACTGAGATTGATGACCAATGGACTCAGAAAGATAAACGAAAGTCGCCCTCGATCCCAAGGGTCGACTTAGTTCGAGGCCATGGAGAAGGTCAGGCGATCAAGGAGAAGATTCGCATGACACTTAGAGCCGCCAAAAGAGTTACGCGGACAAGAGAAGAAAGGATCTCGAATTTGAAGTCGGAGATGAAGTATTTCTAAACCTCTCACCATGGAAAGGATTAATCAATCCGAAGAAAGGAGGCAAGTTGAGTCCGAGATATGTTGGACCTTCCAAGATTTTACAAAGGATCGGAAAGTTAGCCTACCGGCTCGAACCACAAAGACCATATGCGGGGAATGCATGATGTGTTCCACGTATCAAGATTGAAGAAGTATCAACTAGATCCCGAACATATCATCACTCGAGATACTCGCCTCTAATGGAAAATCTATCCCACACCGAGAGGCCGATCCGGATCGTTGATCGTGATGATCGATACGATTGCGTAGAGAGAAATTCCGATGGTTAAAGTGGTGTGGCGGAACCACAACCAAGACAAAGACGCAACGTGGGAGATGGAAGAAGACATGAGGAATCAATATCGTAACTATTAAAGAGAATTTGGGGACCAAATTCTTTTAAGAGGGAGGATGTGAAGCCCCGATTTTTAACATATAATTGACTCTTATTGTCGTCTATGTATTTGATCGATCTGTTTTACCACGTCACTTTGACGGGTAATTATTAATAATATATATTTTGTATTTTATTTCATTTCATTTATTACTTGTGATCTTGATCTTTATTAATTCTATTTCTCATTTATGATCACTTGATTGATCATTATTACTATTTTTGTATTTATTAGTCACCTTAGAATTTTAAGAGACTATTTATTTTAGAGACTTTTACCTTATAGAATTAAGATTTTGATTTAGATTAAGTGATCATGAGACTTATAAGTGATCAAGGAAATCACTAATTATTTTGGAGATTGATATATTTCATCTATTATCATCAAATTTGGGACAAAAAAATATGGAATTACCACAATGCCCTTATAATGGACGACCATGGTGATGATTTTGGAGTAAAAATATCATCCACTCTTGTACACTTACACCTTATATTAGTCATCTTGTGTATAATTATACCATTAATTCAAACATTATACACATCATCTCATACATTAATTCTTTAATACTATTTTTCCCAACATGTTGGAGTCTTCCCAATATTCCTTCTCTTTCCATACCTTGCCCATACTTTGACTAGTCTAATTGTCTCCATGCAAGAGACAATTTGCAAGACACAAATTTAATCAAAAATTCCTCCCCTCTCTACCATGGTGGACGGCCATTTTGGCAAGAAATGAACAAATTTTGTTCATTTCATCCAACACATTCTAACTCTCAAGCCTTTTCTCCTCCTTCTCTCTAACCTCTCTCTAAAATTCATTCACATCTTCAAATCTTCAAACAAAATTCATTCATATCTTCAAACCTTCAAACACCAACTCTTCACATCTTCAAATCTTCAACATAAGTTCTTCATATCTTCAAGTACCCCCTTCTTCACATCTTCAAATATTCAAACTCAAGTCCTTCACATCCTCAAACCCATCTTCATAACTCCAAGAACATCTTCTTCCTAACATCAAACATACTTTCTTTCTTCAAACATCTAAACCAAAACAAACAATCTTACCACTAAAACTCAAAAATTCGAACACCCCTTTTCTCAAGGTAAGAAATTTCACTCCTCAATTCAACTTAAATTCTTTCTACTCATCACCTTCTTCTTTTAACTTAAGTTTATATTTTGGATTTTGAGGTACTTAGAAGACCACTTGGAGACATGCATGCATGGTGGTGAAACTTGAAGACTTGAAGAAGAACTAGTAGAGAAATTTGGACTACAAGGTAAGAATTGGACACTAGAACCCTTCTTTCCTCTTACTTTCTATTTTTTTCAAATTTTAACACCCCTTTTTCATTTTTGAGAAATAGGGGCTGACCTTAGGTGATTTTGGAGTTTAACCAAAATTTCCAAATTTGAAGCTCAACTAGTTTCAAATCACCTACTACACAAGGTAAAGTGTAGTCTTTCCAATTTTCTTATCTCCTTCTTTTTCTCTTTAATTTTTCTCTCATTTTTCTAACTCCAAATTTTTGATATTTCTTGACTTAGGGGCTGACCTAAGTGACCTCATCCAAAGTTGTGTAATTTTCCTTTTTATTTCACAACTTTCCAATTTAAGGTGGGTGGAAAAATACTTTCCAACTTCTAGGTGTTTTATTTAAAATGCATGTAGAATTTTGATCATGAGCCCTTGAGATATATAATCTATGTATTGCATGCCAATTTTATGTATCAAATCATGAAAATTCTCAAGAGTTGCTCAAAATTGCTATTTATTGAATTTTAGGTGCATGCATGTACAATTTAATATTCTATTTGATGAATTCTTGTATGAATTGGACATGCATGTGTATGATCTTTGAAATCCATGTTTTGGATGACTTATAACCTGGAAAAGTCGAGGCATAATTGATTAAATTTTAATTTTGGACTTAAAAATGCAAAAATGAATAATTGGTGGACTAAATTGCAAGAAAATGGAAGTTAAAGGACCCCTCTGCAAATTTCAAATTTTGGGACTGTACTCAGGTTCAAAAATGACTTTTGGACATTTTAATAAAGTTTTAAGAGTTTTAAGATAAATAAAATCAACCTTTAAAAGCCCAAGGACTAGATTGTAAAATTTTGAAAGTTTAAGGGCTACTTTGCAAATTTTAAAAACTGTACCAGACCTTAACTTTAAATTTTGAAAATTTTATTCTTAAGGTACTGGAAATGACATATTTTAAATGTATTCCAAAAATCCAAGTGTTTAGGGCTTGGAAAGTAAATTTTCTAAAATTGAGGGGCTAATGTGTAAAATACTAAACTTGAGGACCCAAATGAAATTTCCAGGACTTATGCAGCCCATGCACCTGGAAATACTAACTTAACTATAACTTAATTATATTTTGGACCCAAGGTTCAAATTTCATAACAATTGGACCCCTAAAAGCCTTAAAGGCAATTATTTCAAAATGGGATAAAAATGATATTTTCAAAAGTTAAAGGGCCTACACTTATTTATTTTAAAAACTGCTTTTGTCCCAATATCCTACTAACCTTAGTGAACTGAGGGAACTTGATTTACTTTCTCCAAAGGAAGCGGGTCCTCTTTGATCGTAGTCGCTGAGGTATAAGCTGTTTTTGTGTCCCCGCCTCTTACCATCGTCCGCAGGCGGGGGACGAGGTGGCTCTGCTGTGGGTATAATCGTCTTTGCCTGCTAGAGCTTTGATAAGGTGACGGGTCTTAGACCATCTTGCTCGGGGAGTTAAGGTAGAACGAAGGAATTGCTGTCTGATCACATGATTCCGGAGTTATCCGGACCCATTTGGTTGGCGCTACAAAATCCATGCCTAACCGCTACTTGTTTTGCGTTGGTTAGTCTTTCTATTTCTACAAATCCGTCTTGCAACCATTATCTGCCTTGCATAGGATTGGCGTTACATTTCCGTACGCAATCTACTACCTGTCTTGACATGAATCACATAGTGCTTGTGAGAACCATGACATTTTCTTGAACTGTATAAGTATATTACTTAAATATATTTATCGACGCTTGTGAATTTGTGTGGTCGTACATCATCTCACGTGTTTTCATATAATTGTTTTCTTGCATT